>OY856411.1:1272140793-1272645793 GCA_963693085.1 Alisma plantago-aquatica
GCTCTTGCTCTTTCCTTCCTTGCAACGGGCTGCCCTGTGTGCCTACCCCTATTGACCTCAATGGTGCGCTAACTTGAGAACTATGATTTGCCAAATTCATCTTATAGGGAACCAGGCTATGCAGCAAGCGGAGTTGTACCGAAAAAGACATTTCCGGGCATACGAGAAAAGAGTCCAGCCGAGCCTATTTGTTTGCGAGTTTCTTGATCCCGGAAATCTTGTACTCAGAGTCACGGATAAAGTGGACTACCCTGGGTGACCCCCCGTTCTTTCTAGTGGGTTTTTTCCCTTTTGGGACCATTCACCCTTTTCCCAACCAAGCATAGGTAGAACGAACCCCTCTTTCCCATACACAACGACGGTTTAAAGCAAGATGAGTAGTTTATAGTCGACTCAATATCGACGAAATCCCCCATTTGATCCCGCCCGTTATAGTACCGATTGTCTTGTAGTGCAGTGCACCCTTCATCGAAAGAGTAGGCGGTTGAAAGACCCACCTCTGAATAAATTAGGTTGGGAGATATCAAAGGGGGAACCTCGCCCCGCTTATCTATCCTTGTATTATTCAAATCTGTCCACTTATCTTGTCCAAAGCAGAAGGAATATCAAATTGTTTCGAGCCGCCATAAAATAGACTGGAAAAGATTCAATCCACTTGTTGGCCTGCTTCTATGTCCTGTAGCTTCTAAGGCATTGGGGGCCCCTTATCTTGATGCCTGCTTCCCGCTTCGTTGGAGATTTGATGGCCCGTAGCTTACAACATCTTATGAGAAGGGCATGTAGCTCGATACAATCGGAGGCCAGTTGCTTACTTGCGTACGAAGAAAAGGGCAGATGGATTCAGCCATTCCCATCCCTCATAAGGACAAAGATTTTGATGTGGATGAGAGAGAGAGCATCTTTTTTTAGATATCCCCCCACTATTAGAGCTATTAGATGAGAAGAGACTTCCCGCCCGAGGAGATAATGTGAATCAATAATGAAAATGAATGTGATGATCAAAGAAGCGGCTAGACATAGGTCAAAGGTACAACCGCTACCGCCAGTAGGATTTCCTTGCTTTACTAACGAGCTAACCTACGAACCGCTCCGTGGGCTTCTATCCCCCTGGTCGTATTCAACCGAAGCCCTCTCATCTAAGTCTGATCTGACAATGCCAAGATCCTCCCGGGGTCCGATAGCTACCCCGGTTCACCAAATCAAAGATTTGATGGTATACTCCATTCTCCCTTTCCGCGGATTCTCCACAAGGGTTGAGGATGAGGGTTTTCCCCCGCAGGGCAAATTTGCCTCAACAAAGAATCGGACTCTATAGAGATAATAGGGCCAAAATTTCCATCCCCGTACTCCGTGTCTAGTGCCTGTATCCTCTCCTCGTAAAGGCACCAGCTAAACTCTCAGAGGTCATTATAAAGTTCCAAACACATTTCTCATGACATTGGATCCCTTGCTTATGAGAAATGAATGCCGATACAACCATTTTTTTCCGCCTGCAGCAGGTGGCATGGAGGGGAGGAACACTTTTGTTCCGGAATAGGCAACGGTTCTCTTACTGGTCATGCTGTGCTCTTGCACCATGGCTTTTCACAATGTTACCGTATCAGCGGAGATTCGGTATCTAGTGAAACTTCACGATGGCATAGAAATCACAAAATGCTTTGCGATCGCCCAACAGTGATAATTGAATGAACCATGTTGACTACCATCATTCTATCTTCATCAACCTTCATGTATCAATCTTATTCTACTTCCTTTTCCTTAATGTATAGGTCATATTCCACTAACTCATCATTTAATTGTAAATAATCATGATTTCAAAGAAAAACATGTCTGTTCATTTCCCGTGTTTTTTGGTAGCAAGTCCATTGCGTTGATGGCCAATCGGACAAGTTCGCGTTTTCCCGGGATTTTTGCTTGTTTCGGATTTCTCTTCCATTCCATTTCCATATGGAATTCGGCCTTTTTGTGTTTTCTTGGGAATTTTCGTTGTCACTGACTTTAGACAAGAAAGATCAGAATGAAGATTTCATTGACCTTTCTATTCCTATTCATAAAAGAAGAAGACAAGGAAGGGTTGCCCGCCCAATATTCACTCAACGCCAAAGAAAGCTTCTAAAACAAGGTCAAAACTTCACAGATTTCATCAGGATTAATAGTCATAGGAAAGGTAAACTCAAACGAAGAAAATTGTTGCAAGGTTACCATAGTTCTATTTTCCATTCGACTTTTGACTACATTACTTCCTGAAAGTGTGCCCTCTGAGGGGAAGGGGTTAGGGAATAGGGGTAGGAAGGACCTTTTTTTTATGGGTATAATTCATGTTCGGTCCTCCACTCAACAAGCACTGGATTAGCTTCCGGCAGAATCCGCTTGGAAGGCCCTGGCCTTCAATTGAGACAAGAGATGATGCACGCTGAACGGCGGATGCTTGGAAATGGCGTACTTCTTTTATGACACCTGGCACAAAGAACTAGAGTGCCGCCTGCTACTACAGTGTATTAGAGTTCGAGCTAAAGCAAATTCTGAGTTTTTGCGGGAAGAAGTATGGTTTCGGTCATGATGAACTATTTCATCCTTCTCCATTCGAATCTGTCTCAGTTCCAGGTATTGAAGCGAAAGATGACTCGACCGGAGGAAGAGGCCACTCGGGGAGATATTATCCACATAAGTCTAAGTGGTGAAGGTATCAGCCCTGGCATGAAGGCCTACGATTAGAATAGAATGCTGACTTCCTAGACTAGGACTGAAACTAATTAATTGATCCCAAAAACATTTCCTATCTCCATCTTTAACCATAGATGAAAGAGGCAGAGAAGAGGTTACTCCCATCAGACTTAGAGATGTGACAATGGATAGCTTGAGTTGTAATGGAATTGACTGTTACATCCAAGCTATCTTTCCAAAGTAACCAAATTCTACCAAGGTGAGAGGTACAAATCGAGCGATAGGGAGAGGAATTAGAATTGTGCAAGAAGGACCTGTTTGGAAAAACTAAAGGAACTATAGAGTTTATGTTATGTGGTATTTGTTGACCCTTGTTTCAACAAGACAGACAAACAAGGTCAATGTGGAACCTTGAGATCAGTTGCCTAACACTATTTTGTTTGTTTTAGGGGCCTTGTGTTCCAGACAAGAAGTTTCACCATTAGGCTAAAATAGGAGGGTGATTACTGACCTCCAGCTCCTCAATGCCAACACTGAGGTTACCTTTAATACCCTTATGAGTCTTCTTCCTCCCTGTCTTCTGATGTTGGTTCATGTTCCTCATTATAGCCATAGCTTGATCTGCTACAGCTCAACATTTCTTCGGAGAAATCTGATGCGTCAGTTGAAGTATCCAATTTCATTTCATCTTTGCTTTGAATTGGTAGGGACAATTTGAGGTAGAGTGACAGTATGAAACTTCTGAACACCTGGCAAGGAAATGAGCCCCCCTTAGGAGGTAGTATATACTTATGGACTCATTGGTAAAGGAGGACTCCCTAGCTCGATTTGACTCTCTTTTGTGTGCCCGCTCAAAGCGCCCTTCTTTAGTCTCTACCTGTGAATTGGGGAAGTTTCTCTACAAAGGTTATTCCACCTACCGAAAATCAAAGTCCATCCAAAAGGAAAAGACATGACTGAAGCGAAAAAGTAGAAGCTGGATCCAGCAATAGTCTCCGAGGACTTAGTCAGAAAGCAAGTTCAATAGCTAGGTCATTCAAAGGAGCAGCTAAAAACTTGATAGGGCAATGCCCCGGGTAGGAAAACCAGAATCAAGAGAGAACCTTTCAATAGACTCTGAAAGAAAGAGCATCGGCTTGGTGGGCTCATAAAGAGTAGTAGTGTTCCGGGGTCTCGCCAACCAACTCTTGTACAGTAGCCATTCTGAGTGGCGGATAGTTGAAAAAGAGGAAAGAACCAATCACGGACCTACGGAAAAGCATAAAAGAAATACAAGACGATCGTCATTGATGGTTGGATAGCGGGCCTTTCCCTACGGGCCAATACTGCTTCGGTCGCTGCTACGAATTCCTTTGTTAACCTGAATCGGCCATTGTCTTTTCGGGTTCCCCCACCCAGGGGCAGGGGGGAAATCACTTACTTAGACTATAGCGACCCTCAGAAAGAATAATACCCACTTCCGGAGGAGCACACCCATTCTATGAGGAATTCCTGGCCTTGTTACAACAATACGCTTAAATACCTGAGGGATGCTTCATTTTTCCAAAGACCAAACGAGCTCTTTGCGCCCCTACGATTGCTACTGTGATGCTTGTTGGGTGGTCTCTTCTTTGAGGAGTATGGGTCGATTTTCAAAGTGCACTGGACTGACTAGACAAACGAAATGGCACTCAAGCTTTAACCTACCTCATCCACCACATTTCCTATTTCTTTGTCCTGGACCTATGTGGATTCTGTCTCCTCCGTATCCCCACTGTTCCCAAGGACTAGCGGAATCGATATGAATTTGAAAACCAAATGGAAAACAAAAGAACAAGGAAGATGAGTGGACCTTTTTCCTGACGCTGACGAGGCTGCTACTTCTCCCTTCTTCCTGATTTCCGTATAAAAATTGGGAATTCCTCGTCCAACTCGTCCCAGAATGGGCGTTATGGCAAAGAACAAGAAGAAAATGAAAGAAGAAATTTGTCCAATAGTCACAAATGGTGCCTCCACAGGTTGACATCCGATCCAACCTAGTAGTAAGCAATCCGCCAAAAGCAACCAAAATATTCCTTGGTAAATCGGTCGAAAACTTGAACTACGTACATAGAGATTTTTAAAAAAAGGTAAAGCCAACAGAGATATAAAAACGGGTGCTATTGCGGCTACACCTCCCGATTTGTCAGGTATACTTCGAAGAATGGCATAGATCGGTAGGAAATACCATTCCGGCACAATATGAGGCGGGGTAGACATCGGATTAGCAGGTATATAATTGTCAGGATGCCCCAAAACATTAGGAGCATAAAAAATCCAAATGGAAAAAAAGATGGAAAAGGCTACCCAACCTACTAGATCCTTTACATAAAAATAAGGGTAAAAAGCAATTTGATCCATCTCAGAATGTACACCCAAGGGATTATTTGAGCCATATTGATGAAATGCGGCCAGATGAAGAAGACTGGCGCCCACTAAAATAAAGGGGAGTAAATAATGGAGACTAAAAAACGATTTAAGGTGGCATTGTCCACGGAGAAACCACCCCAAAGCCAAGTCACTATAGTATCTCCTACTACAGGTATGGCGCTAGCTAAGCTTGTAATGACTGTAGCTCCCCAAAAGCTCATCTGACCCCAAGGTGGTACGTATCCTATAAAAGATGTCACAATCATTAAGAGGAATATGACAACTCTGAGACACCAAACAAATTCCCTAGGACTGCTATAACTCGCATAATATAGACCACGAAAAATATGAAGGTAAACCACAATGAGAAACATACTTGCCCCATTAGCATGCATATAACGGAGCAACCAGCCCCTTGAAACATCTCTCATAATATGTTCGATGCTGTTGAAAGCTAGATCCACATGAGGTGTGTAATGCATAGCTAAAAAAACGCCAGTCACTATCTGAATGACTAAACAAATACCTGCTAACGAACTGAAACCCCACCAATAACTAAGATTTCTTGGGGTTGGATAATCTATCAAATGCTGGTTAAGTGTGGAGGAGATGGGTTGTTTTCGAAGAGAGAATCGTTGGTTTCTCAATTTCTCTTTGATCTTGTGCGTGACAACCCCTCCCCCCCTATTTACTCCGACCCTCCAACCGCGAATTGGAGACAAGATCCCCAAAAGAAGAATACCAGGCATAACCAGAAGAATTGTGTGAAATAAGTGAATTTATCCAGTTGAGGCATTATTGATTCATCCAAACCCCAAGGGACAGAATTGGTGGTCAAGTGGGGAGTCGGGGGTAATAAAAGCATGCAAGTCGGCTCGCTCCAATACCAACTCCGGTCCCCCCACTCATTGAAATCCTGGAGGATCCTGAGGAGAGAAGGCTCCTCCAGACTGTCTTGCCAAATCACCTCCTGGGTTCATTCCCATAGGGACCAGGGCAAAGGCAGGATCTTCCCCTTCTGGGCCAGGGGATCTGCGAAAATTTGGGCTATCTCCAAAGGGGGTTATTCATCTCGTTCTCTCGCTCTGCTCGCGGAGCGGCATACCGAAAATCCCTCTCCCTGACGGTTGAGCTACTTCGTCCCTCATCGGAACCGCACCGCACCTTATGGAATGGAAGAGCAAAGCAACTCTTCTACTAGATCTGTTGCGTACCGATCCGCGTCCATTTTTCCCCCCGGTTGTGTCGAAAAGATCTGAAGGGGGGGAGTGCTCAGTCCTTGTTCGGATCGTCGACCGGGTCCTCCCAAGCTCTATGCTATTTGGGAACTCCGCAAGGGTCTGACCACCTTCTTGATTGAAAATATGTGAGTCTTTGGAGTACTTTTGGATAATATTCCGCTCCGAGGATTTGTGCTTATGGGCTAGGGTGAAGAGGGCAGACCAGCAGATCTGGTGGTCGACAATCGTTCGGACTTGGTAAAGGTTGTCGCAGCACCTGTAGTAAGACAGAAGACTGATAACGATTCCCGCGGACCAATTTACGATGTCTCCGTCGCTGACGTTCGTCAAGTAGGCCACGTGAATTGGCCAGGGTCTTTTTTGGCTAATGAGACCTCGATCCCGAAGCCTTCGGAGTATCTTTTTCACCGGTGCCTCTATCTGTATAGGAAATTCGCTGCCGAAAGATCCCGCCCAGTATCCCCCTCCTTCCCCCGCCGCCTTCCGACCCGCGGGAGTACAGCGGCCTTGATATTGATATTTATAGAATTCGAACTCCCATCTAGAGACTGCCTGTTGAACTGGCACGTTGCTCCGACTTGATCCCTACTGCAAGAACTCGATCCCCCTTGATCCTTGCCGGATGTGCTTGACAATCCCCCAGGAGATGAAAACTTGGGGACTTCTGACTCCAGCTGTTCCAAGAGTCTCTGAAAGTGGAACCGCGTTTTCATATATCTGTGTTCTGCTCATCCCCTGCGTCAGCTCTTTGATCGGGATAGCCTCACCCCGGTCCCCCACTTGGAATGGATGGTGGAGCGCAGGTGGCAAGCTGTTAGATGTACCCGGTGCTTTACCCGTAGACGCTTCTCCAGCTCCCGCAAAAAGGGGATGGGAGTCGTCCGAGGACGGACTTCCCGAATGACCGTACCGAGGAATTCTACCGTACTCCGTGCAGCTATGGTTCTTGATCCTGCGGGTTTCCCCCAAAGGTGAAGGCCGGATTGATTGAAGTGGGTGATACGCTTTTGTATTTCTATGAGAAGCTCTACGGCACCCACGATTCCCAGTAGTGAGTCGTCGGCATATCGCGCGTAACAAATCCTTCTCCAGTAATGGGTTGTTTTGGAGGGGGCCATTCCTCTCCTTTCAGTCGAGTCATTTCTAATACCTCTCCCTGAAGGTCAATTCGCACCTCTCGCTATCGCTCGAGCCATTCCCATTCCTCTCTCTAACCTTCGGAAGGGCATCGCCGCCCCGCCCAGCTCTATCGGCAGGCCCCTTCTTTTGCAATACTGGAGAAGGTCTCTCATGGCCAAATTCTTCTCCAAAAAGCCTTCTCTACTTTTGATCGGGCCGGCGGCTTCTATGAGGAAGGCTAAGCAAAAGAGGCTCGAGGGCTTGTTTAGGAAGGCGGCGGGGGGGAGGGGGAAAGGCAAGGCCTTTTCTGGTCCCCACGGCTGAGGGGGGAAGAGGGGGGTGTGCCAGGACGAAACAAGGGAATGAAAGGTCGCTTTGATCTTTTGGGGGAACTCGTCCCTTCCCACAATGACGGCTCCGTTGTCTTGGGGAGCGTTGAAGCTTGCTTCTTCTCCAGACTTTTCTTGGTCATCAATACTCTTTTTGGAGAGAACAGATCTGATTCTATGAACAAGAGGAATTTCGTGCTTCTGTCGGATCCTCCCTATCTCCTGATCGAGCTTGCTTAGGTAGATGTTGCCTGATAGAGCCGATAGTAGTACACTGTGTGGGACGGAGTCAGGGCCCTTCTCACCTCCTACGAGTCCTCCGGCGGAAAACACTTGATGAATGAGGTCAAAGAACTTGGGATCATCGATCTCTTCCTTAAAGATTGGGATGAATCGATGTCGGTCGATGGTGTGAAAACACTTCCTGACCTCGAATTCCAAAAACCAGCGAGAGCTTCCCCACTCTTCTTTGATCCGTCTTAGGGCCAAGTGGCTGCCTCGACCCGAGCGGAAGTGCGATGTGTCTGGAAACTCGGAATTGTAAATGAATTCGAGTACTATTCGGATCGCCTCCTTCATGATCTTTTCTATGGGTAGAACTACTGTGAGCGGTCTCAACTTCGACATCTTTCTTTTCGGGGACCTAGCAATCATTACAATCTAAACTGAACTGTGAAAACAGAAAACGTTTTCCTTCCTGGTCATTTTCTTCTCTGATTGCACGGAGGTGACATACGCAAACACTGACGGGTGACTCCGTTCTACAAACGGGGGGTCCCGCCCGCTTCCCCTGTCGTGATGCTTTCTTTGATTGCTTTGACAACGTCTGTAGATTGACAGACGGCAGAGGCTTTGGAAACGACACAAAAGGAGAATAGCCCCTCGCTCCCCCCTGCCCCCGTTGGTCTTTCGCCATCAAAAGACCTCCTGTTGCTTATAGTCGTCAGGGTCAGCGTCGCCACCTCCGAGAAGAACAAAAACAGTGGTCCTCTCAGTGACTCAGGGCGACTTCCCTCAGGTCAGGCTGGTGTCGCCACCTCTCCCAGGACCGGAATGATTATCCCTGCCCGATGGGTCTACATTCATCCCTGAATGTCGTCGGGTACTATTCACTTCCCCGCCATTCTTGTAACTGTCACCTGTCATCTGCGCAGGTGTGTCCGCACCCCCCCGAGTAGACGAGAAAGAAAGGATTCCTCTGCGCCCCTGGAGTTCACTTTCCCGTATGAGCATTCGGTACATGTATAAGTCCGTGGAAGAGTCAAAGGGACTACTGAGGATCTCCCCCCTCATCGGGGGATGGGTCGTCTGAGGGTTCGCCGCGGTTCATTGCTGTGCTTACACCCCCATCTACCCTTCTCCGAAAGCTCCGCGGGACCACCTATCACAAGTCTTCGGCCGGGAGGGGTTTATTGCACAAAAGGGCCGGGACGCTGGCTCCCGCAGAGGGAAACGAATGTCAGATGCAAAGCCCCGCACCTCATTAAGATCATATTGGCATACTCGCCCAAAAAAAAAGAGCAGACCCCATTGAAGACGAGAGTGAGGTACAACAAGGCCATTTCCGTCCACCTTCTCACGGAGCCGTACGTGGACGTTACCGCTCATACAGCTCCCAGCCAGCAAGCAGTGGGATTTCGAATGGAAGTGTGGATGAATCGACATCAAATAGAGGAGGTTTTTCTTTTCAGGTCAGCGAAAATGAGGAGAAGCAGCATCCCGGAGAACCAAAAAAAGCGGAGCAAGCAAAGCAATGCATGGCAAGCTAAAGAAGAAATTGCCAAGCAGAAAAAACCGTCCTTCTTTGGACTTGGACGTCCCGTATCGGGATTTGTCTTTTGGACAAATTGACTGACAAAATCTTGCGAGGAGGGCTGCTCGCCACTCCCCGAGGCCAAGGACGGGGTCGAACCATCATTCCAGGATTTGCAGTCCAATACATTTCCATTATGTTACCTAGCCAAACATGCCACCTCATGTGCCAAAGTCGGGTTTTCCAGATCAAGTTTTCTACATATTGATTCCCCCAAAAAACGGCTATATGACCGGCGGCGGAGGGGAGGAAAACTTTCTTTCCTTCTTTCTGGATCTGGACTGGAGGCCTTGCTCAATCTTCCTTTTCAGAGAAAGGCCCTGACTACTCCTGGCGGCACTCCACAAAGTACAATAACAGAGGTCCGAAGGCTGCTTGAAGGGCCCACCCAATAGAATAGAATAGAATAGAAGAGAATCCCGCCCGCTCTTGTCTTGGGTCGACATCTCATTTTGCTTACAAAAGTCAAGTGGTCTTCCCGGACACAGTTCCAAGTGACATGGCTGTTCACTATTCCTTTCCTACATCCCACATGTGTCCAGTCCAGCGGATCGATTGTTTATGCGGCAGTGCGATGCGCTTGAACTATTTCTTTCACCATCCTACGGAGAGTTGATTCGCTTCTTTCATTATCCCCTTATATGGGTGCGCAAGCGCTCGGTTCGCCCCTTGTATTAATTCGTGGTCCTCCACTTTTTTGACTGACGGGATCCGAGATTGGAGATGGAAATGTCCCTTCCGTTCATCTCTCACTGCGGGACCGCCTTCGGCTGCCTATCGGAAACCCTCTTTCATTTGAATTTCTCGGTCGGCTGAGTCTGAGGAGATTGCCGTCGAGGACGGAACTGCTTGACTGCTTGCTTCTTCCCTTTTTGGTCATTTCCATCCATTCTCTGGGAAGGTCAGACGTCTTCGCAACGCAATAAGAAAGAAGTAGGAAAGTTGGAAAGGGGGCAGGGGGAAGGATGCGGTCGGAACCAACGAGAGAAGTCGTCGTCGCTTTAGAGGAAATTTCTTCCTCCGTCCTTCACCAAGTCATCGCCAGCAATATGCTCTGGTACCTTGGTGGCAAAGGGTGAGTTCCTTTCTTGAACAAAAAAAAAGACTCATTGGAGAAGAAAAAGAAGAATGCTCCGGGGAAAGGCAAAAGAAAATGGGGGGGGGGGGTGATTTTCATCCTCTTTTTGCCCGCACAAGCTGCTTTCCGCGTCCGGGAGTGAAGAGGGCTTAGATCGCGCTTGGGCCTACCCGGGAGGGACGGGAGTCCTTTGCTCTTTTTCCGCTTCCATTCCTCTCGGATGATCAAGGGGCGGAGAAGACCACTCTATCAAAAAACCTGTTTCGGTTTGGGATTGGAAGCAACCCGCGCGCGGTAGGTATACCTAACCTAAAGAATGCCTTTGGCTCTTTCGACGATTTTGCTCCTTGAGTCGGAGACATCAGAGGGGCCCATGATCCCGGTACGACGACGCTTCATTCGTTTTTCCGTCGTCCCTCTCCCTGACGGTCGATTTGTTCCTCTCCTTACAGTCGAGTCACTCCGTACCTCTCGCTTTGCTCGATTTGTACCTCTCCCTGAAGGTCGAGCCACTTAGTCCCTCCGCATTGAGATCAATCACCAGACCACCTCTATCATACGACATTACACGAGGCGAGAGTGCATGCACAGACCTACAGCCCCTACGTGCCGCTTGCAGCCAAGACAACCACAACAAGAATTGCACTATATTTCACATCCCCATCCCAATCGAGGGCTTAGCCCTCATCCGTGATGGCGCTCTCTTGGGACATGTACCCATCCATCCTTCCCGCTGGAGTCAAGCAGTCCCCTTCCATGGGTTGGGTTGAATCGTGCTGCTGACGAGAATAAGGAGAACAGGGAAAACTCTGTAAGAGCGATGACGGGTGAGACGTTTCGGGATCAAGCAATCAAAGAGGCATTCGCCACTCGTATTGGGAAGCAAGCAGATCTCCTATGAAAAGAAAGTCAGTCAGCGGCCGAGTTCTCATTCCGATGCAATCGCTCCCTTCCCCTTTGACGATTGACTCTTTTGTCCTTCCCTAACCCTAATGGAAGGAGCTCCCGCATCCCATTCACGGCGGATTGATCTCTATTGAGATTGCATCCAAGAAAGGCGCCAACTCAGGATCAATACGTCTGACCAACCCATTGATATGTTGCTCATATCTGTAGGATAGAGAAGGCCACCTCTCATCCTTTTTCAAGGCAGCCCTCACGCATAGAGCCACTCCTTTCCCCCTCTCTTCCAATAGAGTGGGCTCCTACACTCTGATCCTTTGGAGGTCTTAGTCCCTTTTCCCTATTGGGACGAGCTTCGGCTATTGCTTTCCTATCCCTTACTGGCCCACGCTCCTTTTGTTTCCGAGCCCTCAACGCAATGCCCTTTCCTTTTTTCTGAGCCTTTCCTCTCGCTGCACTAGTGCTGCTTGACTTGACTGCCAGATCCGTCTGACCTTTCCTTTCTTGCCAATACCCGGAAGAATTGGACAAATTGAACGGACCGATTGGACCGAAAATGAGGAAGAGGAGCGTAGAAGACCAGGTATAGATGCCCTCGAATCTGCTGTTCACGAAGAAGCTCTTGAGGAAAGGAAGAGAAAGGGAATGATTGGACAAATAGACCTTGATTGATAAGGGCAGATATGGACTGAATTCCCATTTCTTTTTATTCCGCCTCGATTGAACCTCCGTAAGGGAAGGAGTTTCTATGAGGGAACACCTCAGGGGCCGTCGCTTTGATTGGAATTGGAAAGTAGTAAGGACACTCTCAATTTCATAAGAGAAGAAAGCGTAGAAAAGAGAGGTTTTTCTTCGAGGAGCCCGGGCCCAAATAAAGCAATGAGAAAGCGTCCGGACTTCTCTTTCTTTGTCGAGATTGGCTTTTTTGGAATTCTACGGAGGTGGAGGTAGGTAGAAGATCATTCAGAATCAAAGCATTCCAAGCCCAAGAGAAAAAAGAAGAAGGGGGCAAAAAGAGTGTGGCGTGAGGAGGAATGGAGAATTTTCAATGCTTCATCCGGCTACAATTACATTAGCGGGAGCTGCTGTCTTGGCTTGCTTGGCAACGTCGCTAGTTCATTGATTCATTTATTATATTAGCGCGAAATCCATCATTGCCTAAACAAGGAAATTTCTCCAGCCATCTTGGGATTTGCTCTAACAGAAGCCATTGCTTGCCCCCCTGATGATCTTCTTCGTATTCCCCCTATGTCTCTTTGACCTCGAGATAGGTTAGAAAGACCGCTTTCAGTCAGACTAGTCAGATGTTCCTTCTTGCTATTACCCGAAATCTACGAATAGCAAAATCTTTGATAGGCAAGGAATTGATGCAGAGAATCGTTTCGGGATTACCGAAAATCCCCCTTTCCAAGAGTCAGGAGAGCCCGGAAATGCCCGGAGACTACGATTTCCTTCTCCTAGGGAATTCCCTGTCTATTCCTACTGACTTTCTTCTTGGTTTACTCGGACTTTTGACTCGAGTTCTCTCTATCTTCTTCAGTCATCTTGGTGCCTTGATCTGGGAAAACTCCTAAAGGTATGGGATCGATTTCATGGGAGATGCCCTTCCCTGATCCTCCTCATTCATCTATATCTATATGGACTTTCCCACTCTTGCCAAATCCATTGGGATTAGGTCAATGAGTTCGAGTTCTCGTTGGAAGTTCCTTCTCTCTTCCCCTTGACCTGACTGACTTCCCGACATTCAAAAGAAAAAGAAAGGAAGATTTCAATGAAGGTCCAAAAGGGCCTTAGCCGCGGAGGGTGATAGAAGCGAATCACCAGTCCCTATTCACTTTTACATCACTCATGCCCCAAGAAGGTCAGTAACTGAACTCGCTGGCACTCCATCTGATGGATGCCCCTACTCTCATTCGAATTCTAAACAAAGGCAATGTCACACTAAACTAAAGGTACGGGGGGGTGGCGATAGACCTCGAGACACATGAACTACCGAAGACTCCCTCCACCATTCTATAAGCAAATGCTTGCGGGTAGGATTTCTCTCCATCTTTCTTATGCAATTCGAGGAGAAGTGAGTCAACTTGCCTGCACCCTAATTATTGGTAGAGTTATCAAAGAACTCCCTCGCTTGGCACAACAGCAAAGAGAACTACAATCCCAACTGGATCCAATGAGAAGAGAATTCGAACTGCTTGCGGGGATAACAGCCGAGGCATACCGCTGCTTGCTGCTTGCGGCTTGCAGTCTCTCTTGCGGTCATACCGCTGGCTGCCGAGATAACAGCTATCGCTCGCAGTCATACAAAACGCATGCCTTGGACCAGGAAAGGCGGTCAGAGGCGTCGAGGGAGAATCCCTCCACGACTAGAATATCCAGTTAGTCCCAGAAAAGAGCGGAGGTCGCTATCCTTGCTTAGCTGAACAAGACCGGCGGTAGAGTTTCTTGGCCTGGCACAGGGAAGTTGAATTGTGGGCTGAGATGGATATAGGTCGTAAGGTGGTCCTTGACTAGGGTTGATATAAGGTTGTCCACTGTGCGCCACATTGGCCAGAGGTGGAAGGTCAGAGGTGATCCTGTCTCGCTTCGGAGGTAGCCGTGTAGATCAGCAAGGGAGGTTGGAGTGGATCGAGTAGAAAGCCAGAACAGAATCGTATTCGGTATTACCGAGAATCCCCCTTAGGGATGTACAGCATTGGATCCCCTGTTCTTCCATCAAATATTCTGCTTTTTCCCGGAATCAAACTCTGCTACGCCCCGACTACCCGTAGACTGAGGCATTAGGATGTGTCTCTGTGTGGTTTGCCTGGATTCTGGGTCTATGTATGGCGGAGTACTTTCTTGACCCTCCCTCGCTCGCTCCCCTCGCCAAATCTTTCACCTCGCCCATTGGATGGATCTCTTACTCATTGACTGGCGCTACTGATCTACCCCTCTCCCGGGGCCAGCCTCGCATTGATAGTGTTTAAGCCTGCCTCTCTTGGTGTGGGTAGTTTGTATTGGGTTAGTGTGAAAGTCATCTTGACTCACTCGCTTGCATTGTGGTGCCTACCTCGCTTTGATGCCTGCCTTGCTTTGATGCCCTCCTGGGGTTGTTGCCTGCGTGGTTAGGATTGGGCTCTGATGAGTGACGCTTTGCCAGGAGTTTCATCACCAGCTATTGCATTCAGACCCCAGTGCTTGAGTTGTGATTTCCGTTCTGCTTGCCTCACCTCTGTAGATAGGAGTACCCCTACCCCAGAAACGATTTCCAAAAAATATCCCTGTCGTCCCGCAAAGGAGGAATTGGCGTGGGAAGAGAGAGTTGAGCCAATAGTAGAATCAAACAAAACATAGGTCAGGAAAGCACAGTCAATCAGTTTCTTTTACACGAGAGGCTCCGGAATCCATTTACCTGGGATGGTCGATACGATGCTGATTCAAAGTACGCAACGAGAAAGCACTCTCGGTTCTTTCTGCTTTCACAGTCGCCGCTTTTACTGAATTCTTTTTCTTAAATAAGAAATTGGGTATTTGAATCACTCTTCAGACTAATTCTTAAGCCACTTATCAGATGAATAAGAAGAATAGAACATTTGATTTTCAAGTGAATCACCAGAAGTTTAGTTTACGCTTGCAAACCTGGGATTGATACATCACTTTAGTTGTAGCCTGGAGTTTCAGTATCAGCTATACCCTACGTCTTAGACCCAAGACCAAGAGCAGATAGCGGTGGGCGAGATGATTCATCCTCTGAACCCGGAGTTGGCGTTGAAGATTCTCTATCAGCTTTCCCAAGAGTAGTAGTATCAGTAGTCTCCTGTGCGCCTGGATACGATGTTGTTTCCGGAGGTCTGGAGCAAGAGACATAGGAGTAGAGTAGTTTCAAACACAGGAGCAAGAGACAGAGTACCAGCAAACCCGAAACCTATAGTTGATGCTTGATCAGTCAACGTATCAAGAGTAGATGCTCTCGTACTCGACTAGAGTTTACGCTTTCAAACTGTCTTCTGAACTGGGGATGAGAACTGGCTTTTCCTCTGACCTCCGTTGAACCAGGAGCAACTGAAGCCGGAGTTCTTGTATCAGTAGCATCCCTCTCTTATAAATAGCTAGTTTCGTTTCCCTTCCGCACTCTGAAACTGTAGATGCAGCCTCTGTGAGTCGAGTTTCTGAACCAGGAGACGGAGTTGAAGATTCGCTTTCCGCTTTCCCCTGTCTCACCCCGATCGATCCATCCCTGAATGTGCTCCTTCCTTGACCTTTCTTGAATGCCTTCTTTTCTTTCTTCCTTCTTTTTCCTTTTTTTTTCACGTCCCAAACTGGCTAGCCGATGCTTCTTTCCCGCTCTTCCCGTTCTTTTTCAGTAAGCGAGATCCCCTTCTTTTCCTTATCTGTCCCCGAGACTATACCTTTCCTCTGCCTCTGCAACTACTCCTGCTTATGGTAGTGGACAAATTTGTGGACATGTATCTGCTGCAGGTGGATCGACTGCTTCATATGGACCTAGAGAAGCTACTTATATCAGTGCGTTTGATGCTACTCTAGCTCACGATTATGAGTAACTTAACCAACTTCTGGCTCATCCACTGACTCAATCAAATCAACCGGTTCATATACAGCAAATTCATATATGAATTATGGGAATTCTCATCTTTCTCTTTCTCTATAGTACGAAGCAATGAGCACTCTTCCTCCCTTATATTAGAAAGGGTTCGATACAGACCCTTTATGAGGTCAAGAGGCATCACTCCCTCCCCTCAATTGATTTATCCATGAGAATTTTGGAAGGGTGGAGCGAATCGAAGTTTTCATCGCCTCCTTGTAGTTCAACGGTTCGGGAGGCGGGATTTGTGCCCACTTCTCCACGGCTCGGTCCCAAGCAAACCTGACTCGATAGTGGAGGCGACTAACAACTAGCAACACTCTGGTTTCACCAGGATGCTGCTTGCTCCTGCATCAAAGCCCATCATCAACATCAATGGGGAGAGATTGGAAAGATAGAGTACAAGACTTTCCAGCTCAAACCTGATGAATGCTAGATGGGAAAGAACTAGGTCCTTAGTGAATATTCAATCTCCCCAGAAAGAGAAAAGAATGATCCTATAATATTATGAAAAAAGTGAACTTACGGAATACCCGAGCCGAGAGACAATCGCTCATTTCTTCTGTATTCGAAGCGAGAACCATTCGGGACGTAGCTAGACCCCCCAGACAAAGCATGCATGGGATAGTCTGACCCAAGGAGCCAACTCTTCCCCATGAAGTCTTAGGCCCAGAAGGTCATAGCCTGCCACACCAACCCTAGTTCAAGGTCTTCGTCTTGAAATAGAGACATTCAACGCGTGGCATAGAGAACCCCCAAAAAACAGAAAAGAAAAAAAAGGAAGGAGAACTGTAATGGCTAGGGGAAGAGGGGGTCGCTAGCCCATTTGGATAAGATAGGGCTATCCTATCATCCGCCTTCCTCAGATGAGCCCTCCTCCCCTGTGTGCCAGATAGGGACTTTTTCCCCGTTGGAGATGAAGCATCAGATTCTCGGAATTGCGCCCAGTGTGTGATCACAGTCGGTACCGCATTTCTCTTTGCTTGGGGTAGGCCGTCTGCCCCTCGAAATCAGTCTTCCTCCGTCCGAGTCGTAGTAGGGAGCTACTTGCCAGCAGAAGAAAGGAAGACATCCTTAAACTATACGATGGACCTACCTCTTTCCTCTAAGGGGCGGTCAAGCTTTCTATCTATCTATCAGGCCAAGAGGCGCTTCCAAGACGGAGCCCTTCTTTTTGGGGTTCGCCTCACACGCATGTATAGCGTCGAAAGAGAAACCCTCTGTTGGTATAACTTGACCGCATCTCCATATATCTTACCACCAAGTCCCAAAGTCTCTTTTCACTCCTACTCGACCTTAGCTTCCTTCTAATGTTCGAACTAGACTTTCCGGTGAAAGGGGATGAAAAGTTAGGTCAAATAGCCAACTATCTACTTCTAATTCATTAGTCACCCTTCTTCGATTCAGTTGTGGTCTGAACTACCCGAACTAGTAGCGGACTAGTGCTTTTGTGATTTGATTCTCGTTTTTTTTTAATGACAAGTGCTAAATCATCTCTCTTGACCCGGTGTAGTACCTTCAAAGGATGGGTTATTGTCTTAAAGCCTCATCCGATCTGGATTTCTGGATAGTATTACAAACGAAAGTGGAAATGCCGCTTTTCATTGATGACCAGAAGCAGGGATCAAACGATAGGTCAAGTGGGTTGAAGAGAGTTAGTGTCAAGTAAATTCAAAGATGGATTGTTTAGTCTTCTACCGAGACTAAAGAAAGCTACAGTCAGCAACAACGTTTGGCATCCTCAAAAAAACCCTGACTTACTGAACTGGCAGAGACTGATCTGATTGGAGTCAAAGAGTTTGTTGATAAAACAAGTGAATTCACCCTCCTTCCTCGTAAGGTACCTTTTCTTCGGGCACTGTCTGCGGAATGAAAATCTTCTAATTCAAACTAAACAAGAACTTCAACCCCTACGAGAATTTGAAAAGAAAAGACACGAACCCTATTTGTTCTCCGACGATTGCATCCGCTGATGAAACTACTGCTTATGTTGGGCTCTTCTCTTGTGTACTCCCTTTCTCTTCCTTTTCATCCGTCAATGCTTTCCGCTAAGACCCCCTTTCAAACATACTCTTAGCGATTCAATCTATCTCTTATGTAAGACAACATGAAGGATGCCTCAGTCGGAGGAGAGAGACTGACTAAGTCGATTCCCAGAAGATCCAAATGCGCAAGAAGGCACTCCCCCGCGCAGAAGGCAGTGAGCCGGGGGCCCCGCCTTGATTCATTCTTCTTCCCAGTTCCCAGACCAGAGAATAGAAATTCGGTCAAAAAACACCTTTTTCTTTTTAAGAGCACAGGGCAGATGGGGAAGGAAGATAAGAAGAATAGCTATCTTTCATATCCAAGCCCAAGCAGCAAGGGCGTCCCGGCTTGATTTTCTTGCTTGAATCAACCCAGGGCTACTAATCAATCCCCGAACGATCGGCTTTAATATTTCAGAAATGACAGATGCCAGTCCTTTAGATTTAGAATAGAATACCAAACACCCACCCTTCTATACATGACATGTGCTTGCTCTTCTCTCTGTTATGCCATGCTTGGCCTGAAAGAACTGAGCCCAAAGTGAAGTGAGTCCTTGGTAATGCCTCTCCATAAAAGTTCCGCACGCAAGGCTATTTGAAGAAGATACATCACGCCCAAACCACTTACTTCAGTCGGTCGGCATATGCTAGCCCATGATCTCCAGTGTTTTTTGTTTTTCCCTTCATTAGCGAAGTTAGAAAAATGTTTCTCGATCAATGAGTGAATACCTTTTTGGATAGCCTGACTCGCCAAGGTATAAATCGGCCGATAGAACATGTTTTATTAAAATCAGCCTACCACCAGCAGAAAGTAGTGAAGAACGCCATCCTTGGACTTGACGAAGGATCTTGATCTTGTCCACAATAGCAGAGAAGAAAGCTTTTTTGCATCTACCAGATATAAGAGGCAAGGTACTTGACTGGAAATTCCTTGTCAGAATAGCCTGTTGTGTTGGCAATCAGGGTCCGTAGTCGGGATGGGGCTTTAGATGACAACATGAACTTTTGTGCGCATTGACGTCCAGAAGATCTCTGATAAAGCGGAAGGAAGTCCATAAGATCAGTAGGCGAGAACATCTCGCTTTTTTTTTATTATAGAAGGAAAGAGTCATCTTGACTACGCCCTAGAAGCCAGAACTAAACCACGACGCCGACGCAAGGAATAGCAATCTTTCTTACCCCATTCAATAGACTTGCCTTATAAGATGGGAAAGCTCCCTAGAGTGACCAAGCGGAGACCTTAGACGAAGAGAGTGTCCAGGCGAAATGAAAATGCCACACTGCTGGACACACTGACTTCGATTTTCTTTCGGGGGAAGGTCAGACTGGGGAGGTCTTTTCTTTAGCTTTTCACGCCGCTGCTTCTATTTCCGCTTCAGCTGCTCTCGTTCTCTTGTCGACTCTTGCTGATTGTTTTCGTTGAAAAAGAATAGTAGCGATTGGTCAATGACATGCGAATGATTGATTCTGACTCTTTCTCGATGCGAAAGATGTTGTAGCTAGGCAAGGTGCAGGGGCTTCTTCTTCTTCTTCTAATGGGTTACCAATTGGATCCCAACCTTCAATTATGGGGCTTCGGCCTTCCAGGTTTTCTTCTTCCTCCTACTCTCCCTCATCTTGGGGCGAGACCGAAACCGGGAAGACTTCCTTTATTATGCGGGAGGACTTGTCATTCTCTTTCTGTTTCTAATCTGATCATACCCTATTTTGGGACCCCATCAAACTGGTCACGCTGATGTGTGGAGCAACCATGCTCCATATATCTTCTATACCGCCGAGGAATAGGTGGGCCCTGGGGATCTCCTATTCCCTATACTTGGGCCTCTCCCTACTGGTTGGCCTTTTGCTCTATATGCAAGGGACGACAGCCGGGGAGATCTTCATCACAGGGGTCTTCTTCTTCTTTTGTCTTAATTTGTTGGGGCTGATATTCGCCTTCGCCTTTTGCCTTTTGGGCATGAAGCCCCACCATCTTCAGAAGCTCAGCCCCTTTTTTTCAGTTGGCTTCTGTTCTGCCTGAGCGCATTCCCAGAACTCGCTTTCCTCAAGCAGTGGTTCTCCGACCTTGACAAGGTATTTCTTTTGTTGGGCTTCCTGGGGGAGGTCCAGCGACGACTGACGAAGAGTACTAAACTGAACTACAAGAAGAAGAAGAAGGTAGGGTAGGATTTTCATAATGGACCGGTCTAAAGGATGAGCCGGAGAGTAGGGAGGAAAGGAAGGGCCCCAGTTATTGCTTTTAATCGTCTGGTTTTAGTCTAGGTGATGAGCTATTGTCATGGTCCTTCTTAGTCTTAGCCTTAGCTTTCTTAGTCTTAGCCTTAGTCTTGGGCATCGTCTTCTCTATCCCTCCAGAGTGGAGGCAGCTTTTTCACAAAGGATAAGAAAAAAAGAAAACCATCTCCATATGTTGGAGGGGTCAAAATTAATAGGAGCAGGAGCTGCGACAATTGCTTTAGCAGGTGCTTCCGTCGGCATTGGGAATGTCTTCAGCTCATTGATTCATTCCGTAGCCAGAAATCCATCATTAGCTAAACAATTATTTGGCTATGCAATTTTGGGCTTTGCTTTAACTGAAGCCATAGCATTGTTTGCCCTAATGATGGCCTTTTTAATCTCATTTGTCTTCTAGGTCTTTGTCTCAATCGGAGAAGATGAAGTACTCTTTTCTCGTCGAAAGGGGAGGTCCTGTTTCAGCAATGGGGCAGGAGAGGAGGGGAGTGGCGAGGTGGGCCCCTCCTCACCCAGAAGACTGATTGCAGTGGAGGACACGTTGGATTTGATAGGAAGTTGACAGAATACTTTGGAGGAGGGTACTTCCCCCCGGGGTATAGCTCAGGATTTGGAGGCAAGTTGGGGTATAGAGCCGTCAGCGCGGTGGGGAGACGTGCTCGTACGGTTCAGGGGTGGGGTATGAGAATGCCGATTGTTGGGAACTTTCACTCCCCTCTATTCAAAATATGCCTTTCTAGGAGAATTACGATCTGCAGCTCAAATGGTCCCTTATGAAGTCTCTATCGGTCTTATTCTTATTGTGCGCCTTGTGAGCACGTTTGGATCCATGAAGAAAATCGCAAGGATGTTCCCCTAACCCAACCCGGGAACGGACCGGAGGGAACCGCAGCATGAGGAATGTCCGTGTCTCGTCGCAAGGCTCATTTTGAATTTTGGGTCATAGGGTGGGCAGTCCGGGGCACAAGGGTCCTGGTACTATCCTGGTGCGAAGAACCCCGGAGGCAATGAGACGATTGCCCCCAGCGGAAGCGGCCTAAACGACGAGCAAACACTCGAACGTGAGAGCAAGGGATCACCCAACGAATGGACGAGCTCCAAAGAGGGAGGAGAAGTGGCGGTCGGGGGGTTTGGGGGAACGAAGCGGGGGGAGGGACGGGGCCAAGCCCAGAATGTATGGGTGACAGATCGGCCATAGGAGTACTCCGGTACCTACATCAGGGCAAAACATGTCGAGCATACGACGATGCCGCCCGTTTTCATTTCGTGGAAGTCCCCGGCAGAGGAAAGGGCTGTAGGTGCTGGCGCGTTCTGCTTCAGGCAGAAGAAAAAAAGAGGGGATTGGTATAGATGATGAAAGGCGGGCCGCTTGAATGCATTCTCTGGAGGGGCGGCAAGCAAAGCGGAATAGGAAAGGGGCCGAGGAGGATGAGTTTTGAAATGGAAAAAGGGTCTCATTTGGAGCGGAAATGGCTGTTCCCAAGTATAGACAAAGAAAGATGAGAGGGGACGGACTGTCAAAGGTTGCAGCGGTCCCCCCAGAGGAAACCTGCCCCCGACAAGTTCTCTATTCCGACATCTCTTCCCGACCGAATCGGGCCACTACGTCGGGATGGGAATGGGTCAGCCCACATGATCATTTGATGAATCCGGTCCAGTCGCCCCCGATCGGTGGCTTGTCAACCACTGGGGGATACTCACCAAACGTCGGGTTGGGACAACACAGCATATGAGTAGTTAGCTCGACGGACCCCACCCTCTCGAGAGCAGGATGCCGGCCGAGATGGAGCTGGGAGCCGGCCCCCCTTTGTCAATGCCTTGCCCCAAAAATCGAAGGGCGGGCGCCGAAAAGGAAGCAGTCCAGCCTTTTCGACGAAAGCGTCTGCTTGGTAGGCGCTGCCTACTCACCCTTTTCTCCACAAGCAATGCTCTTCACACGAAAGAAGTTCCCTTCGGATCATGGGCTTCCCCCTCGGGCAGCGCCCCGGAAAAAAGCACGGACGAGCCACATGCAGGGAAACTTGCACGTGTGGTTCTGGACGGAGACCCCGGTATACTGTACTAATATGTGTAGGTCCCTGTAATTCGAGTGAGATTGTCATGGCGCAAAAGCAGATATGGTTCGGTATTCCCTTGTTCCCCGTATTGGTTATGTTCCTTATTTCTTGTCTAGCAGAAATGAATCGAGCTCCGTCTGATCTCCCAGAAGCGGAAGCTGAATCAGTTGCAGGCTATAATGTAGAATATGCGCGGGATGCGATCCTGGAGAGTTCACTGTTGGCGGAAGCCAATGTCCCGGGGTCCCGGGGACTCATTCTGACTGAAACAAGGGGTGGGTCTTTACCAACTTCCAAATCCGACGACTCCAGGGAAGAAAAAAGAGGGGCACTCTTCATTCTTCATTCGAAAGTCATTCATGTCGGAGGGTCTTGATCCGTTGGGTAAAGCAAACTCCCCCCTTGGACGAGCACGGGGCTTAGTCAAGTAGAACCGGGTTGCGCTGCTTGATGCTCCGATCGAAAACCAATCAGTGGGGCCATGCCGGTACGACAGAATATGCGTCCAAAAGGCCCCCCAACCCCCCACCGGGCCGAAAGCAGCCCGCCCGCTGACAGGGAACAATATCGTGGCAACGTAGACCTAAGTGGGTTTATTGGATCCTGGGGAACCATCACAAGTACGGCCGGCCCCTCTTTGAATGAGAATGTCGTGTCGTCCAGCGGAGCTTAGAAGAAGGTGACTCGGAGCCCCAAACCAAAGAAGGTGACTCGCGCAGACAGCTGACTCCTTTGGAAGAGAAAGGAATAGCCAAACCAACCCAGCTGGCTGGTCAATCTCAGTGATCTTATCGGCCGGCAAACCGGAGACGGACGACCACGGTCCCGACCGTCACCAGCACCGTGACGTTTACTAATCAATGACTCAACAACAACTTGACCCGACTTAGGATTTTTTTTTGTTGATATTGAGTTGGAGGGAGCATCCCCCCTATCTAAATAGAATCCATTTTCTTTTTTTGAAATGGTTTTCAGGCGTAGTAGCTCGTCTCAGACAAGAGGAAAAGGGGAAGGGCAGGAGGCCCTCCCCCCCAAGGGGAGGGGGAGGAGGAGTGGGCCTGGGGCCTCTTCCAAAAGCAAATCTTCTTTAGCTGCCACCCCGCTTCGGGATCACCAAGGGTGACCCGACCCCCCATAACGGGCCGGGGGCAAGGAGGAGCACGTAGGAATGCCGACCCCCCCCCGAACCTCGTGTCTGAGGTGAGCATCAAGCGGGGGAGAGGAGGTGTGGGGGCGGCCCTTGATCCTGCGCATGGAGCGTCGCTTCAGCGTGAGTTGTAGCGCGCCTTCCCTCCTTTTCTCACTTCAGAAATATTTTGCAGTCTTTTCTCCTGGGTCGAGAGAGTACGAAACATCGGTGTAAAAGATTGAGTGGGATCCATGTCGTGAGGTTGGTTATAGTGACGGCCTGTAGTGTGCGGCTTACGAAAAGGTAAGCGGTTAGGTTGACCCCATTTTTGCCTTTTTCTGAATCGGAAGATCATCCTCTCCGCGTTCGATGCCGCACCTTACGCGTGTGAATGGGTGTGATATATACCTCTTCTCTTTGCTCAGCACGTGACTGTGTACCCCGATCCAAAGGCCTGTCTTCGCCCGCTCCCGGCCCTATTTCATGGTGGAATCCATTGCGATCTTGGACATCGCCAAACCAAAGAAGGGTGTTTTCAGTGCCTATGCTTAACACCCATGGCAGACATTCCTTTGGTGTGGTGCCCCACTTTTGTAATTCTCCTACTCTGTCTTAAGTCTTGTTGCGCGCGCAGCTGTAGTTAGTGAATTTCGGAGTCTGATGGAAGTTGGTCTGGAATTGGCTCGCTATCGAGGACAAAAGTGATAGGACGCAAACGACACTAATATCGTACTAAAAGAAGATTGCTCATAGGACGCAAACGGACACTTTTCTTCAATTCAATAGGGCCGGGCTCTCGAGAGGTACAAAGTGACTCGACTGAAAGGAGAGGAACTTGAGTAGCTCGAGCGAAGCGAGAGGCGACGAAAGGGAAGAAGGCCCTCTCTCGAGTTCAATTTGTCGTAGGTGTCCAGTTGTCAAGTAAGCCAAGAGGCTAGATCCCGTAATGAGGATAATAAGGATCCCATAGCATGGGGAGACCCCATATTATACCAGCATCTCTTTTGGTTGACGAAAGGGAAGAAGGCGGGTCAGTTCCTCTCCCATACGGTCGAGCTGCTTTCGGTTGTTGCTCGCAGGCAGGCATGCTGCTTCCGCTGCTCTCCCCACTTCGCGGAGGTACCTCTTCCGGTTGAGCGCAGGCACCGCAGAGAGCATGCGTGGAGATAACTGCTTGCGGTCAGTCTCGCTCAAGCGGCATTCATCTCTGTAAGACTATTCTGATCTTCAGTCTTTAGACTCCCTTCTGTCGCTCGACATAACTACACTATCTGGAATTCTCCTATATCAGGAGCTACATATGCTCTGCCCTTTCGCTTTCCGACCCCTCTTTCTCCATTGAAGCCATTCCCCAGATACCACCAACTTGGTTCTTGTTATCTCCTTCCTCCCCATGCGTGAAAGACAAGGTCTGAGAAAGATGATTATCCACCGTTAGTCAGTAATGTGGGTTGGCTTGGATTACTTAGTGTTGCGCGCCTAGGAGGGCAGCGCGCTTTGGGATGCGGAGGATTATCACCATCAAGTAGTGCATTCTGCATGTTCTCCCCAAACCGAGCAACAACCGAAAGCAGCTCGACCGTATGGGAGAGGAACTGACCCGCCTTCTTCCCTTTCGTCAACCAAAAGAGATGCTGGTATAATATGGGGTCTAGCATCGAGCGATAGCGAGACAGGCGGGTTCAACCCGATTGCGAAGAGAGCAAGCAACAACCGGAAGCAACAACCACGCCGCTGCCAGCAACCGCAAGGGAGAGAGCAGCGATAGCAGCATGCGGTATGGCTGATGCTCTCCACAAGTGACATGCCTCTCTCTCTGCCAGCAAGCGGTTCTCTCCGCGCAAGAGACACTGATGCGGTATGCTCTCTGCGAGCAACAACCGCATGCGGATATCTCCGGAAGCAGCAAGAGAGTGACTGCCAGCGATAGCGATAGCGAGACTGACCGCAAGCAGTTATCTCCGCGCATGCTCTCTGCGGTGCCTGCACTCAACCGGAAGAGGTACCTCCGCAAAGTGGGGAGAGCAGCGGAAGCAGCATGCCTGCCTACGAGCAACAACCGAAAGCAGCTCGACCGTATGGGAGAGGAACTGACCCGCCTTCTTCCCTTTCGTCAACCAAAAGAGATGCTGGTATAATATGGGGTCTCCCCCTCCAGCAGGATCAAAAAAGGTTGTATTAAAGTTGTGATCGGTTAATAACATTGTAATTTCCCCTGCCAGTACCGGAAGTGATAATAAAAGTAGGAATGCTGTCACTAGAACGGACCACACAAAAAGGGGTAATCTATGCATAGTCATTCCAGGTCCACGCATGTTGAAGATAGTTGTTATAAAATTGATAGAACCTAAAATGGATGAAACACCTGATAGATGAAGACTAAAAATTGCTAAATCAACTGCTCCTCCAGAATGGCTGGTAATACCACTTAAGGGCGGATAGACCGTCCACCCAGTGCCGGTACCTACTTCTACTAAGGCTGAGCTTAATAGGAGCAAGAGACTTGGTGGCAACAACCAGAATGATATATTATTTAATCATGGAAATGCCATGTCAGGTGCACCTATTAGAATCGGAACAAACCAATTACCAAATCCACCTATCATCGCCGGCATCACCATGAAAAAGATCATTAAAAAAGTGTGAGCCGTTATTAAAACATTATAAAGTTGATGATTCCCACCAAGAATTTGATCGCCGGGTCGTGCTAATTCCATACGAATCAGTACTGAGAAGCATGTGCCCATCACTCCAGCAATGGCACCGAAGATGAAATATAGAGTACCTATATCCTTGTGGTTAGTGGAGAAGAGCCATCGGACCAGATTTTTCATTAGAAAAATCGAATTGACTTTCTTTATCAGAGAGGGGCCCCGGGGGGCTGAAAAAGTCAACAATCACTTCCAATGCCTTCGAGAGAGGGCCTTCTTCCCTTTCGTCGCCTCTCGCTTCGCTCGAGCTACTCAAGTTCCTCTCCTTTCAGTCGAGTCACTTTGTACCTCTCGAGAGCCCGGCCCTATTGAATTGAAGAAAAGTGTCCGTTTGCATCCTATGAGCAATCTTCTTTTAGTACGATATTAGTGTCGTTTGCGTCCCATCACTTTTGTCCTCGATAGCGAGCCAATTCCAGACCAACTTCCATCAGACTCCGAAATTCACTAACTACGGCTGCACGCGCAACAAGACTTAAGACAGGGTAGGAGAATTACAAAAGTGGGGCACCACACCAAAGGAATGTCTGCCATGGGTGTTAAGCATAGGCACTGAAAACACCCTTCTTTGGTTTGGCGATGTCCAAGATCGCAATGGATTCCACCATGAAATAGGGCCGGGAGCGGGCGAAGACAGGCCTTTGGATCGGGGTACACAGTCACGTGCTGAGCAAAGAGAAGAGGTATATATCACACCCATTCACACGCGCAAGGTGCGGCATCGAACGCGGAGAGGATGATCTTCCGATTCAGAAAAAGGCAAAAATGGGGTCAACCTAACCGCTTACCTTTTCGTAAGCCGCACACTACAGGTCGTCACTATAACCAACCTCACGGCACGGATCCCACTCAATCTTTTACACCGATGTTTCGTACTCTCTCGACCCAGGAGAAAAGACTGCAAAATCTTTCCGAAGTGAGAAAAGGAGGGAAGGCGCGCTACAACTCACGCTGAAGCGACGCTCCGTGCGCAGGATCAAGGGCCGCCCCCACACCTCCTCTCCCCCGCTTGCTTCTCACCTCAGACACGGGGTTCAGGATCAAGCCAGCTGGGTTGGTTTGGCTATTCCTTTCTCTTCCAAAGGAGTCAGCTGTCTGCGCGAGTCACCTTCTTTGGTTTGGGGCTCCGAGTCACCTTCTTCTAAGCTTCGCTGGACGACACGGCATTCTCGTTCAAAGAGGGGCCGGCCGTACTTGTGATGGTTCCCCAGGATCCAATAAACCCACTTAGGTCTATGTTGCCACGATATTGTTCCCTGTCAGCGGGCGGGCAGCTTTCGGCCCGGTGGGGGTTGGGGGCCTTTTGGATGCATATTCTGTCGTACCGGCATGGCCCCACTGATTGGTTTTCGATCGGAGCATCAAGCAGCGCAACCCGGTTCTACTTGACTAAGCCCCGTGCTCGTCCAAGGGGGGAGTTTGCTTTACCCAATGGATCAAGACCCTCCGACATGAATGACTTTCGAATGAAGAATGAAGAGTGCCCCTCTTTTTTCTTCCCTGGAGTCGTCGGATTTGGAAGTTGGTAAAGACCCACCCCTTTTTTCAGTCAGAATGAGTCCCCGGGACCCCGGGACATTGGCTTCCGCCAACAGTGAACTCTCCAGGATCGCATCCCGTGCATATTCTACATTATAGCCTGCAACTGATTCAGCTTCCGCTTTTGGGAGATCAGACGGAGCTCGATTCGTTTCTGCTAGACAAGAAATAAGGAACATAACCAATACGGGGAACAAGGGAATACTGAACCATATCTGCTTTTGTGCCATGACAATCTCACTCGAATTACAGGGACCTACACATATTAGTACAGTATACCGGGGTCTCCGGCCAGAACCACACGTGCAAGTTTCCCTGCATGTGGCTCGTCCGTGCTTTTTTCCGGGGTGCTGCCCGAGGGGGAAGCCCATGATCCGAAGGGAACTTCTTTCATGTGAAGAGCATTGCTTGTGGAGAAAAGGGTGAGTAGGCAGCGCCTACCAAGCAGACGCTTTCGTCGAAAAGGCTGGACTGCTTCCTTTTCGGCGCCCGCCCTTCGATTTTTGGGGCAAGGCATTGACAAAGGGGGGGCCGGCTCCCAGCTCCATCTCGGCCGGCATCCTGCTCTCGAGAGGGTGGGGTCCGTCGAGCGAACTACTCATATGTTGTGTTGTCCCAACCCGACGTTTGGTGAGTATCCCCCGGTGGTTGACAAGCCACCGATCGGGGGCGACTGGACCGGATTCATCAAATGATCATGTGGGCTGACCCATTCCCATCCCGACGTAGTGGCCCGATTCGGTCGGGAAGAGATGTCGGAATAGAGAACTTGTCGGGGGCGGGTTTCCTCTGGGGGGACCGCTGTGACCTCTGACAGTCCGTCCCCTCTCATCTTTCTTTGTCTATACTTGGGAACAGCCATTTCCGCTCCAAATGAGACCCTTTTTCCATTTCAAAACTCATCCTCCTCGGCCCCTTTCCTATTCTGCTTTGCTTGCCGCCCCTCCAGAGAATGCGTTCAAGCGGCCCGCCTTTCATCATCTATACCAGTCCCCTCTTTTTTTCTTCTGCCCGAAGCAGAACGCGCCAGCACCTACAGCCCTTTCCTCTGCCGGGGACTTCCACGAAATGAAAACGGGCGGCATCGTCATATGCTCGACATGTTTTGCCCTGGTGTAGGTACCGGAGTACTCCTATGGCCGATCTGTCACCCATACATTCTGGGCTTGGCCCCGTCCCTCCCCCCGCTTCGTTCCCCCAAACCCCCCGACCGCCACTTCTCCTCCCTCTTTGGAGCTCGTCCATTCGTTGGGATCAGCGGATGCAATCGTCGGAGAACAAATAGGTTTCGTGTCTTTTCTTTTCAAATTCTTGTAGGGGTTGAAGTTCTTGTTTAGTTTGAATTAGAAGATTTTCATTCCGCAGACAGTGCCCGAAGAAAAGGTACCTTACGAGGAAGGAGGGTGAATTCACTTGTTTTATCAACAAACTCTTTGACTCCAATCAGATCAGTCTCTCCCAGTTCAGTAAGTCAGGGTTTTTTTGAGGATGCCAAACGTTGTTGCTGACTGCAGCTTTCTTTAGTCTCGGTAGAAGACTAAACAATCCATCTTTGAATTTACTTGACACTAACTCTCTTCAACCCACTTGACCTATCGTTTGATCCCTGCTTCTGGTCATCAATGAAAAGTGGCATTTCCACTTTCGTTTGTAATACTATCCAGAAATCCAGATCGGATGAGGCTTTAAGACAATAACCCATCCTTTGAAGGTACTACACCGGGTCAAGAGAGATGATTTAGCACTTGTCAT
This sequence comes from Alisma plantago-aquatica, assembly GCA_963693085.1. Lineage (NCBI taxonomy): Eukaryota > Viridiplantae > Streptophyta > Magnoliopsida > Alismatales > Alismataceae > Alisma > Alisma plantago-aquatica. The sequence continues at coordinate 1,272,170,358 of OY856411.1, forward strand.
TCAAAAAAAACGAGAATCAAATCACAAAAGCACTAGTCCGCTACTAGTTCGGGTAGTTCAGACCACAACTGAATCGAAGAAGGGTGACTAATGAATTAGAAGTAGATAGTTGGCTATTTGACCTAACTTTTCATCCCCTTTCGCCGGAAAGTCTAGTTCGAACATTAGAAGGAAGCTAAGGTCGAGTAGGAGTGAAAAGAGACTTTGGGACTTGGTGGTAAGATATATGGAGATGCGGTCAAGTTATACCAACAGAAGGTTTCTCTTTTGACGCTATACATGTGTGTGAGGCGAACCCCAAAAAGAAGGGCTCCGTCTTGGAAGCGCCTCTTGGCCTGATAGATAGATAGAAAGCTTGACCGCCCCTTAGAGGAAAGAGGTAGGTCCATCGTATAGTTTAAGGATGTCTTCCTTTCTTCTGCTGGAAAGTAGCTCCCTACTACGACTCGGACGGAGGAAGACTGATTTCGAGGGGCAGACGGCCTACCCCAAGCAAAGAGAAATGCGGTACCGACTGTGATCACACGCTGGGCGCAATTCCGAGAATCTGATGCTTCATCTCCAACGGGGCAAAAGTCGCTATCTGGCACACAGGGGAGGAGGGCTCATCTGAGGAAGGCGGATGATAGGATAGCCCTATCTTATCCAAATGGGCTAGCGACCCCCTCTTCCCCTAGCCATTACAGTTCTCCTTCCTTCTTTTTTTTTCTATTTTTTGGGGGTTCTCTATGCCACGCGTTGAATGTCTCTATTTCAATACGAAGACCTTGAACTAGGGTTGGTGTGGCAGGCTATGACCTTCTGGGCCTAAGACTTCATGGGGAAGAGTTGGCTCCTTGGGTCAGACTATCCCATGCATGCTTTGTCTGGGGGGTCTAGCTACGTCCCGAATGGTTCTCGCTCTGAATACAGAAGAAATGAGCGATTGTCTCTCGGCTCGGGTATTCCGCAAGTTCACTTTTTTCATAATATTATAGGATCATTCTTTTCTCTTTCCGGGGAGATTGAATATTCACTAAGGACCTAGTTCTTTCCCATCTAGCATTCATCAGGTTTGAGCTGGAAAGTCTTGTACTCTATCTTTCCAATCTCTCCCCATTGATGTTGATGATGGGCTTTGATGCAGGAGCAAGCAGCATCCTGGTGAAACCAGAGTGTTGCTAGTTGTTAGTCGCCTCCACTATCGAGTCAGGTTTGCTTGGGACCGAGCCGTGGAGAAGTGGGCACAAATCCCGCCTCCCGAACCGTTGAACTACAAGGAGGCGATGAAAACTTCAATTCGCTCCACCCTTCCAAAATTCTCATGGATAAATCAATTGAGGGGAGGGAGTGATGCCTCTTGACCTCATAAAGGGTCTGTATCGAACCCTTTCTAATATAAGGGAGGAAGAGTGCTCATTGCTTCATACTATAGAGAAAGAGAAAGATGAGAATTCCCATAATTCATATATGAATTTGCTGTATATGAACCGGTTGATTTGATTGAGTCAGTGGATGAGCCAGAAGTTGGTTAAGTTACTCATAATCGTGAGCTAGAGTAGCATCAAACGCACTGATATAAGTAGCTGCTCTAGGTCCATATGAAGCAGTCGATCCACCTGCAGCAGATACATGTCCACAAATTTGTCCACTACCATAAGCAGGAGCAGTTGCAGAGGCAGAGGAAAGGTATAGTCTCGGGGACAGATAAGGAAAAGAAGGGGATCTCGCTTACTGAAAAAGAACGGGAAGAGCGGGAAAGAAGCATCGGCTAGCCAGTTCGGGACGTGAAAAAAAAAGGAAAAAGAAGGAAGAAAGAAAAGAAGGCATTCAAGAAAGGTCAAGGAAGGAGCGCATTCAGGGATGGATCGATCGGGGTGAGACGGGGGAAAGCGGAAAGCGAATCTTCAACTCCGTCTCCTGGTTCAGAAACTCGACTCATAGAGGCTGCATCTACAGTTTCAGAGTGCGGAAGGGAAACGAAACTAGCTATTTATAAGAGAGGGATGCTACTGATACAAGAACTCCGGCTTCAGTTGCTCCTGGTTCAACGGAGGTCAGAGGAAAAGCCAGTTCTCATCCCCGGTTCAGAAGATAGTTTGAAAGCGTAAACTCTAGTCGAGTACGAGAGCATCTACTCTTGATACGTCGACTGATCAAGCATCAACTACAGGTTTCGGGTTTTCTGGTACTCTGTCTCTTGCTCCTGTGTTTGAAACTACTCTACTCCTATGTCTCTTTCTCCAGACCTCCGGAAACAGCATCGTATCCAGGCGCACAGGAGACTACTGATACTACTACTCTTGGGAAAGCTGATAGAGAATCTTCAACGCCAACTCCGGGTTCAGAGGATGATTCATCTCGCCCACCGCTATCTGCTCTTGGTCTTGGGTCTAAGACGTAGGGTATAGCTGATACTGAAACTCCAAGCTACAACTAAAGTGATGTATCAATCCCAGGTTTGCAAGCGTAAACTAAACTCCTGGTGATTCACTTGAAAATCAAATGTTCTATTCTTCTTATTCATCTGATAAGTGGCTTAAGAATTAGTCTGAAGAGTGATTCAAATACCCAATTTCTTATTTAAGAAAAAGAATTCAGTAAAAGCGGCGACTGTGAAAGCAGAAAGAACCGAGAGTGCTTTCTCGTTGCGTACTTTGAATCAGCATCGTATCGACCATCCCAGGTAAATGGATTCCGGAGCCTCTCATGTAAAAGAAACTGATTGACTGTGCTTTCCTGACCTATGTTTTGTTTGATTCTACTACTGGCTCAACTCTCTCTTCCCACGCCAATTCCTCCTTTGCGGGACGACAGGGATTTTTTTGGAAACCATTTCTGGGGTAGGGGTACTCCTATCTACAGAGGTGAGGCAAGCAGAACGGAAATCACAACTCAAGCACCGGGTTCTGAATGCAATAGCTGGTGATGAAACTCCTGGCAAAGCGTCACTCATCAGAGCCCAATCCTAACCACGCAGGCAGCAACCCCAGGAGGGCATCAAAGCAAGGCAGGCATCAAAGCGAGGTAGGCACCACTATGCAAGCGAGTGAGTCAAGATGACTTTCACACTAACCCAATACAAACTACCCACACCAAGAGAGGCAGGCTTAAACACTATCAATGCGAGGCTGGCCCCGGGAGAGGGGTAGATCAGTAGCGCCAGTCAATGAGTAAGAGATCCATCCAATGGGCGAGGTGAAAGATTTGGTGAGGGGAGCGAGCGAGGGAGGGTCAAGAAAGTACTCCGCCATACATAGACCCAGAATCCAGGCAAACCACACAGAGACACATCCTAATGCCTCGGTCTACGGGTAGTCGGGGCGTAGCAGAGTTTGATTCTGGGAAAAAGTAGAATATTTGATGGAAGAACAGGGGATCCAATGTTGTACATCCCTAAGGGGGATTCTCAGTAATACTGAATACGATTCTGTTCTGGCTTTCTACTCGATCCACTCCAACCTCCCTTGCTGATCTACACGGCTACCTCCGAAGCGAGACAGGATCACCTCTGACCTTCCACCTCTGGCCAATGTGGCGCACAGTGGACAACCTTATATCAACCCTAGTCAAGGCCCACCTTACGACCTATATCCATCTCGGCCCACAATTCGACATCCCTGTGCCGGGCCAAGAAACTCTACTGCCGGTCTTGTTCAGCTAAGCAAGGATAGCGACCTCCGCTCTTTTCTGGGACTAACTGGATATTCTAGTCGTGGAGGGATTCTCCCTCGGTGCCTCTGACCGCCTTTCCTGGTCCAAGGCATGCGTTTTGTATGACTGCGAGCGATAGCTGTTATCTTGGCAGCCAGCGGTATGACCGCAAGAGAGACTGCAAACCGCAAGCAGCAAGCAGCGGTATGCCTCGGCTGTTATCCCCGCAAGCAGTTCGAATTCTCTTCTCATTGGATCCAGTTGGAATTGTAGTTCTCTTTGTTGTTGTGCCAAGCGAGGGAGTTCTTTGATAACTCTACCAATAATTAGGGTGCAGGCAAGTTGACTCGCTTCTCCTCGAATTGCATAAGAAAGATGGAGAGAAATCCTACCTGCAAGCATTTGCTTATAGAATGGTGGAGGGAGTCTTCGGTAGTTCATGTGTCTCGAGGTCTATCGCCACCCCCCCCCCCCGTACCTTTAGTTTAGTGTGACATTGCCTTTGTTTAGAATTCAAATGAGAGTAGGGGCATCCATCAGATGGAGTGCCAGCGAGTTCAGTTACTGACCTTCTTGGGGCACGAGTGATGTAAAAGTGAATAGGGACTGGTGATTCGCTTCTATCACCCTCCGCGGCTAAGGCCCTTTCGGACCTTCATTGAAATCTTCCTTTCTTTTTCTTTTGAATGTCGGGAAGTCAGTCAGGTCAAGGGGAAGAGAGAAGGAACTTCCAACGAGAACTCGAACTCATTGACCTAATCCCAGTGGATTTGGCAAGAGTGGGAAAGTCCATATAGATATAGATGAATGAGGAGGATCAGGGAAGGGCATCTCCTATGAAATCGATCCCATACCTTTAGGAGTTTTCCCAGCTCAAGGCACCAAGATGACTGAAGAAGATAGAGAGAACTCGAGTCAAAAGTCCAAGTAAACCAAGAAGAAAGTCAGTAGGAATAGACAGGGAATTCCCTAGGAGAAGGAAATCGTAGTCTCCGGGCATTTCCGGGCTCTCCTGACTCTTGGAAAGGGGGATTTTCGGTAATCCCGAAACGATTCTCTGCATCAATTCCTTGCCTATCAAAGATTTTGCTATTCATAGATTTTGGGTAATAGCAAGAAGGAACATCTGACTAGTCTGGCTGAAAGCGGTCTTTCTAACCTATCTCGAGGTCAAAGAGACATAGGGGGAATACGAAGAAGATCATCAGGGGGCAAGCAATGGCTTCTGTTAGAGCAAATCCCAAGATGGCCGGAGCAATTTCCTTGTTTAGGCAATGATGGATTTCGCGCTAATATAATAAATGAATCAATGAACTAGCGACGTTGCCAAGCAAGCCAAGACAGCAGCTCCCGCTAATGTAATTGTAGCCGGATGAAGCATCGAAAATTCTCCATTCCTCCTCACGCCACACTCTTTTCGCCCCCTTCTTTTTTTTCTCTTGGGCTTGGAATGCTTTGATTCTGAATGATCTTCTACCTACCTCCACCTTCGTAGAATTCCAAAAAAGCCAATCTCGACAAAGAAAGAGAAGTCCGGACTCTTTCTCATTGCTTTATTTGGGCCCGGGCTCCTCGAAGAAAAACCTCTCTTTTCTACTCTTTCTTCTCTTATGAAATTGAGAGTGTCCTTACTACTTTCCAATTCCAATCAAAGTGACGGCCCCTGAGGTGTTCCCTCATAGAAACTCCTTCCCTTACGGAGGTTCAATTGAGGCGGAATAAAAAAAAATGGGAATTCAGTCCATATCTGCCCTTATCAATCAAGGTCTATTTGTCCAATCATTCCCTTTCTCTTCCTTTCCTCAAGAGCTTCTTCATGAACAGCAGATTCGAGGGCATCTATACCTGGTCTTCTATGCTCCTCTTCCTCATTTTCGGTCCAATCGGTCCGTTCAATTTGTCCAATTCTTCCGGGTATTGGCAAGAAAGGAAAGGTCAGACGGATCCGGCAGTCAAGTCAAGCAGCCCTAGTGCAGCGAGAGGAAAGGCTCAGAAAAAAGGAAAGGGCATTGCGTTGAGGGCTCGGAAACAAAAGGAGCGTGGGCCAGTAAGGGATAGGAAAGCAATAGCTGAAGCTCGTCCCAATAGGGAAAAGGGACTAAGACCTCCAAAGGATCAGAGTGTAGGAGCCCACTCTATTGGAAGAGGGGGAAAGGAGTGGCTCTATGCGTGAGGGCTGCCTTGAAAAAGGATGAGAGGTGGCCTTCTCTATCCTACAGATCTGAGCAACGTATCAATGGGTTGGTCAGACGTATTGATCCTGAGTTGGCGCCTTTCTTGGATGCAATCTCAATAGAGATCAATCCGCCGTGAATGGGATGCGGGAGCTCCTTCCATTAGGGTTAGGGAAGGACAAAAGAGTCAATCGTCAAAGGGGAAGGGAGCGATTGCATCGGAATGAGAACTCGGCCGCTGACTGACTTTCTTTTCATAGGAGATCTGCTTGCTTCCCAATACGAGTGGCGAATGCCTCTTTGATTGCTTGATCCCGAAACGTCTCACCCGTCATTGCTCTTACAGAGTTTTCCCTGTTCTCCTTATTCTCGTCAGCAGCACGATTCAACCCAACCCATGGAAGGGGACTGCTTGACTCCAGCGGGAAGGATGGACGGGTACAGGTCCCAAGAGAGTGCCATCACGGACGAGGGCTAAGCCCTCGATTGGGATGGGGATGTGGAATATAGTGCAATTCTTGTTGTGGTTGTCTTGGCTGCAAGCGGCACGTAGGGGCTGTAGGTCTGTGCATGCACTCTCGCCTCGTGTAATGTCGTATGATAGAGGTGGTCTGGTGATTGATCTCAATGCGGAGGGACTAAGTGGCTCGACCTTCAGGGAGAGGTACAAATCGAGCAAAGCGAGAGGTACGGAGTGACTCGACTGTAAGGAGAGGAACAAATCGACCGTCAGGGAGAGGGACGACGGAAAAACGAATGAAGCGTCGTCGTACCGGGATCATGGGCCCCTCTGATGTCTCCGACTCAAGGAGCAAAATCATCGAAAGAGCCAAAGGCATTCTTTAGGTTAGGTATACCTACCGCGCGCGGGTTGCTTCCAATCCCAAACCGAAACGGGTTTTTTGATAGAGTGGTCTTCTCCGCCCCTTGATCATCCGAGAGGAATGGAAGCGGAAAAAGAGCAAAGGACTCACGTCCCTCCTGGGTAGGCCCAAGCGCGATCTAAGCCCTCTTCACTCCCGGACGCGGAAAGCAGCTTGTGCGGGCAAAAAGAGGATGAAAATCACCCCCCCATTTTCTTTTGCCTTTCCCCGGAGCATTCTTCTTTTTCTTCTCCAATGAGTCTTTTTTTTGTTCAAGAAAGGAACTCACCCTTTGCCACCAAGGTACCAGAGCATATTGCTGGCGATGACTTGGTGAAGGACGGAGGAAGAAATTTCCTCTAAAGCGACGACGACTTCTCTCGTTGGTTCCGACCGCATCCTTCCCGCGATAGGGCCAATGCTGGGCCGGGATCAAGCTTTCCTTTCAACGGAATGGACGGGCTCCGACTCACGGGGGAAGGCAGACCCCCTCTCCCCCCGCTTCGCTCCCCCCTGCCCCCTTTCCAACTTTCCTACTTCTTTCTTATTGCATTGCGAAGACGTCTGACCTTCCCAGAGAATGGATGGAAAAGACCAAAAAGGGAAGAAGCAAGCAGTCAAGCAGTTCCGTCCTCGACGGCAATCTCCTCAGACTCAGCCGACCAAGAAATTCAAATGAAAGAGGGTTTCCGATAGGCAGCCGAAGGCGGTCCCGCAGTAAGAGATGAACGGAAGGGACATTTCCATCTCCAATCTCGGATCCCGTCAGTCAAAAAAGCGGAGGACCACAAACCAATACAAGGGGCGAACCGAGCGCTTGCGCGCCCATATAAGGGGATAATGGAAGAAGCGAATCAACTCTCCGTAGGATGGTGAAAGAAAGAGTTCAAGCGCATCGCACTGCCGCATAAACAATCGATCCGCTGGACTGGACACATGTGGGATGTAGGAAAGGAATAGTGAACAGCCATGTCACTTGGAACTGTGTCCGGGAAGACCACTTGACTTTTTTAAGCAAAATGAGATGTCGACCCAAGACAAGAGCGGGCGGGATTCTCTTCTATTCTATTCTATTCTATTGGGTGGGCCCTTCAAGCAGCCTTCGGACCTCTGTTATTGTACTTTGTGGAGTGCCGCCAGGAGTAGTCAGGGCCTTTCTCTGAAAAGGAAGATTGAGCAACGCCTCCAGTCCAGATCCAGAAAGAAGGAAAGAAAGTTTTCCTCCCCTCCGCCGCCGGTCATATAGCCGTTTTTTGGGGGAATCAATATGTAGAAAACTTGATCTGGAAAACCCGACTTTGGCACATGAGGTGGCAGGTTTGGCTAGGTAACATAATGGAAATGTATTGGACTGCAAATCCTGGAATGACGGTTCGACCCCGTCCTTGGCCTCGGGGAGTGGCGAGCAGCCCTCCTCGCAAGATTTTGTCAGTCAATTTGTCCAAAAGACAAATCCCGATACGGGACGTCCAAGTCTAAAGAAGGACGGTTTTTTCTGCTTGGCAATTTCTTCTTTAGCTTGCCATGCATTGCTTTGCTTGCTCCGCTTTTTTTGGTCCTCCGGGATGCTGCTTCTCCTCGTTTTCGCTGACCTGAAAAGAAAAAACCTCCTCTATTTGATGTCGATTCATCCACACTTCCATTCGAAATCCCACTGCTTGCTGGCTGGGAGTTGTATGAGCGGTAACGTCCACGTACAGCTCCGTGAGAAGGTGGACGGAAATGGCCTTGTTGTACCTCACTCTCGTCTTCAATGGGGTCTGCTCTTTTTTTTTTGGGCGAGTATGCCAATATGATCTTAATGAGGTGCGGGGCTTTGCATCTGACATTCGTTTCCCTCTGCGGGAGCCAGCGTCCCGGCCCTTTTGTGCAATAAACCCCTCCCGGCCGAAGACTTGTGATAGGTGGTCCCGCGGAGCTTTCGGAGAAGGGTAGACGGGGGTGTAAGCACAGCAATGAACCGCGGCGAACCCTCATACGACCCATTCCCCGATGAGGGGGGAGATCCTCAGTAGTCCCTTTGACTCTTCCACGGACTTATACATGTACCGAATGCTCATACGGGAAAGTGAACTCCAGGGGCGCAGAGGAATCCTTTCTTTCTCGTCTACTCGGGGGGGTGCGGACACACCTGCGTGGATGATAGGTGACGGTTACAAGAATGGCGGGGAAGTGAACAGTACCCGACGACATTCAGGGATGAATGTAGACCCATCGGGCAGGGATAATCATTCCGGTCCTGGGAGAGGTGGCAACACCAGCCTGACCTGAGGGAAGTCGCCCTGAGTCACTGAGAGGATCGTTGTTTTTGTTCTTCTCGGAGGTGGCGACGCTGACCCTGACGACTATAAGCAACAGGAGGTCTTTTGACGGCGAAAGACCAACGGGGGCAGGGGAGCGAGGGGCTGTTCTCCTTTTGTGTCGTTTCCAAAGCCTCTGCCGTCTGTCAATCTACAGACGTTGTCAAAGCAATCAAAGAAAGCATCACGGCAGGGGAAGCGGGCGGGACCCCCCGTTTGTAGAACGGAGTCACCCGTCAGTGTTTGCGTATGTCACCTCCTTGCAATCAGAGAAGAAAATGACCAGGAAGGAAAACGTTTTCTGTTTTCACAGTTCAGTTTAGATTGTAATGATTGCTAGGTCCCCGAAAAGAAAGATGTCGAAGTTGAGACCGCTCACAGTAGTTCTACCCATAGAAAAGATCATGAAGGAGGCGATCCGAATAGTACTCGAATTCATTTACGATTCCGAGTTTCCAGACACATCGCACTTCCGCTCGGGTCGAGGCAGCCACTTGGCCCTAAGACGGATCAAAGAAGAGTGGGGAAGCTCTCGCTGGTTTTTGGAATTCGAGGTCAGGAAGTGTTTTCACACCATCGACCGACATCGATTCATCCCAATCTTTAAGGAAGAGATCGATGATCCCAAGTTCTTTGACCTCATTCATCAAGTGTTTTCCGTCGGACGACTCGTAGGAGGTGAGAAGGGCCCTGACTCCGTCCCACACAGTGTACTACTATCGGCTCTATCAGGCAACATCTACCTAAGCAAGCTCGATCAGGAGATAGGGAGGATCCGACAGAAGCACAAAATTCCTCTTGTTCATAGAATCAGATCGGTTCTCTCCAAAAAGAGTATTGATGACCAAGAAAAGTCTGGAGAAGAAGCAAGCTTCAACGCTCCCCAAGACAACGGAGCCGTCATTGTGGGAAGGGACGAGTTCCCCCAAAAGAGCAAAGCGACCTTTCATTCCCTTGTTTCGTCCTGGCACACCCCCCTCTTCCCCCCCCCCCAGCCGTGGGGACCAGAAAAGGCCTTGCCTTTCCCCCTCCCCCCCCCCCCCGCCGCCTTCCTAAACAAGCCCTCGAGCCTCTTTTGCTTAGCCTTCCTCATAGAAGCCGCCGGCCTGATCAAAAGTAGAGAAGGCTTTTTGGAGAAGAATTTGGCCATGAGAGACCTTCTCCAGTATTGCAAAAGAAGGGGCCTGCCGATAGAGCTGGGCGAGGCGGCGATGCCCTTCCGAAGGTCAGAGAGAGGAATGGGAATGGCTCGAGCGATAGCGAGAGGTGCGAATCGACCTTCAGGGAGAGGTATTGGAAATGACTTGACTGAAAGGAGAGGAATGGCCCCCTCCAAAACAACCCATTACTGGAGAAGGATTTGTTACGCGCGATATGCCGACGACTCACTACTGGGAATCGTGGGTGCCGTAGAGCTTCTCATAGAAATACAAAAGCGTATCACCCACTTCAATCAATCCGGCCTTCACCTTTGGGGGAAACCCGCAGGATCAAGAACCATAGCTGCACGGAGTACGGTAGAATTCCTCGGTACGGTCATTCGGGAAGTCCGTCCTCGGACGACTCCCATCCCCTTTTTGCGGGAGCTGGAGAAGCGTCTACGGGTAAAGCACCGGGTACATCTAACAGCTTGCCACCTGCGCTCCACCATCCATTCCAAGTGGGGGACCAGGGTGAGGCTATCCCGATCAAAGAGCTGACGCAGGGGATGAGCAGAACACGGATATATGAAAATGCGGTTCCACTTTCAGAGACTCTTGGAACAGCTGGAGTCAGAAGTCCCCAAGTTTTCATCTCCTGGGGGATTGTCAAGCACATCCGGCAAGGATCAAGGGGGATCGAGTTCTTGCAGCAGGGATCAGGTCGGAGCAACGTGCCAGTTCAACAGGCAGTCTCTAGATGGGAGTTCGAATTCTATAAATATCAATATCAAGGCCGCTGTACTCCCGCGGGTCAGAAGGCGGCGGGGGAAGGAGGGGGATACTGGGCGGGATCTTTCGGCAGCGAATTTCCCATACAGATAGAGGCACCGGTGAAAAAGATACTTCGAAGGCTTCGGGATCGAGGTCTCATTAGCCAAAAAAGACCCTGGCCAATTCACGTGGCCTACTTGATGAACGTCAGCGACGGAGACATCGTAAATTGGTCCGCGGGAATCGCTATTAGTCTTCTGTCTTACTACAGGTGTTGTGACAACCTTTACCAAGTCCGAACGATTATCGACCACCAGATCCGCTGGTCTGCCCTCTTCACCCTAGCCCATAAGCACAAATCCTCGGCGCGGAATATTATCCAAAAGTACTCCAAAGACTCACATATTTTCAATCAAGAAGGTGGTCAGACCCTTGTGGAGTTCCCAAACAGCATAGAGCTTGGGAGGACCCGGTCAACGATCCGAACAAGGACTGAGCACTCCCCCCCTTTAGATCTTTTCGACACAACCGGGGGGAAAAAATGGACGCGGATCGGTACGCAACGGAACTAGTAGAAGAGTTGCTTTGCTCTTCCATTCCATAAGGTGCGGTGCGGTTCCGGTGAGGGACGAAGTAGCTCGACCGTCAGGGAGAGGGATTTTCGGTATGCCGCTCCGCGAGCAGAGCGAGAGAACGAGATGAATAACCCCCTTTGGAGATAGCCCAAATTTTCGTAGATCCCCTGGCCCAGAAGGGGAAGATCCTGCCTTTGCCCTGGTCCCTATGGGAATGAACCCAGGAGGTGATCGGGCAAGACAGTCTGGAGGAGCCTTCTCTCCTCAGGATCCTCCAGGATTTCAATGAGTGGGGGGACCGGAGTTGGTATTGGAGCGAGCCGACTTGCATGCTTTTATTACCCCCGACTCCCCACTTGACCACCAATTCTGTCCCTTGGGGTTTGGATGAATCAATAATGCCTCAACTGGATAAATTCACTTATTTCACACAATTCTTCTGGTTATGCCTGGTATTCTTCTTTTGGGGATCTTGTCTCCAATTCGCGGTTGGAGGGTCGGAGTAAATAGGGGGGGAGGGGTTGTCACGCACAAGATCAAAGAGAAATTGAGAAACCAACGATTCTCTCTTCGAAAACAACCCATCTCCTCCACACTTAACCAGCATTTGATAGATTATCCAACCCCAAGCAATCTTAGTTATTGGTGGGGTTTCGGTTCGTTAGCAGGTATTTGTTTAGTCATTCAGATAGTGACTGGCATTTTTTTAGCTATGCATTACACACCTCATGTGGATCTAGCTTTCAACAGCGTCGAACATATTATGAGAGATGTTTCAGGGGGTTGGTTGCTCCGTTATATGCATGCTAATGGGTCAAGTATGTTTCTCATTGTGGTTTACCTTCATATTTTTCGTGGTCTATATTATGCGAGTTATAGCAGTCCTAGGGAATTTGTTTGGTGTCTCGGAGTTGTCTTATTCCTCTTAATGATTGTGACAGCTTTTATAGGATACGTACCACCTTGGGGTCAGATGAGCTTTTGGGGAGCTACAGTCATTACAAGCTTAGCTAGCGCCATACCTGTAGTAGGAGATACTATAGTGACTTGGCTTTGGGGTGGTTTCTCCGTGGACAATGCCACCTTAAATCGTTTTTTTAGTCTCCATTATTTACTCCCCTTTATTTTAGTGGGCGCCAGTCTTCTTCATCTGGCCGCATTGCATCAATATGGCTCAAATAATCCCTTGGGTGTACATTCTGAGATGGATCAAATTGCTTTTTACCCTTATTTTTATGTAAAGGATCTAGTAGGTTGGGTAGCCTTTTCCATCTTTTTTTCCATTTGGATTTTTTATGCTCCTAATGTTTTGGGGCATCCCGACAATTATATACCTGCTAATCCGATGTCTACCCCGCCTCATATTGTGCCGGAATGGTATTTCCTACCGATCTATGCCATTCTTCGAAGATTACCTGACAAATCGGGAGGTGTAGCCGCAATAGCACCCGTTTTTATATCTCTGTTGGCTTTACCTTTTTTTAAAAATCTCTATGTACGTAGTTCAAGTTTTCGCCCAATTTACCAAGGAATATTTTGGTTGCTTTTGGCGGATTGCTTACTACTAGGTTGGATCGGATGTCAACCTGTGGAGGCCCATTTGTGACTATTGGACAAATTTCTTCTTTCATTTTCTTCTTGTTCTTTGCCATAACGCCCATTCTGGGACGAGTTGGACGAGGAATTCCCAATTTTTATACGGAAATCAGGAAGAAGGGAGAAGTAGCAGCCTCGTCAGCGTCAGGAAAAAGGTCCACTCATCTTCCTTGTTCTTTTGTTTTCCATTTGGTTTTCAAATTCATATCGATTCCGCTAGTCCTTGGGAACAGCGGGGATACGGAGGAGACAGAATCCACATAGGTCCAGGACAAAGAAATAGGAAATGCAGTGGATGAGGTAGGTTAAAGCTTGAGTGCCATTTCGTTTGTCTAGTCAGTCCAGTGCACTTTGAAAATCGACCCATACTCCTCAAAGAAGAGACCACCCAACAAGCATCACAGTAGCAATCGTAGGGGCGCAAAGAGCTCGTTTGGTCTTTGGCAAAATGAAGCATCCCTCGGGTATTTAAGCATATTGTTGTAACAAGGCCAGGAATTCCTCATAGAATGGGTGTGCTCCTCCGGAAGTGGGTATTATTCTTTCTGAGGGTCGCTATAGTCTAAGTAAGTGATTTCCCCCCTGCCCCTGGGTGGGGGAACCCGAAAAGACAATGGCCGATTCAGGTTAACAAAGGAATTCGTAGCAGCGACCGAAGCAGTATTGGCCCGTAGGGAAAGGCCCGCTATCCAACCATCAATGACGATCGTCTTGTATTTCTTTTATGCTTTTCCGTAGGTCCGTGATTGGTTCTTTCCTCTTTTTCAACTATCCGCCACTCAGAATGGCTATTGTACAAGAGTTGGTTGGCGAGACCCCAGAACACTACTACTCTTTATGAGCCCACCAAGCCGATGCTCTTTCTTTCGGAGTCTATTGAAAGGTTCTCTCTTGATTCTGGTTTTCCTACCCGGGGCATTGCCCTATCAAGTTTTTAGCTGCTCCTTTGAATGACCTAGCTATTGAACTTGCTTTCTGACTAAGTCCTCGGAGACTATTGCTGGATCCAGCTTCTACTTTTTCGCTTCAGTCATGTCTTTTCCTTTTGGATGGACTTTGATTTTCGGTAGGTGGAATAACCTTTGTAGAGAAACTTCCCCAATTCACAGGTAGAGACTAAAGAAGGGCGCTTTGAGCGGGCACACAAAAGAGAGTCAAATCGAGCTAGGGAGTCCTCCTTTACCAATGAGTCCATAAGTATATACTACCTCCTAAGGGGGGCTCATTTCCTTGCCAGGTGTTCAGAAGTTTCATACTGTCACTCTACCTCAAATTGTCCCTACCAATTCAAAGCAAATATGAAATGAAACTGGATACTTCAACTGACGCATCAGATTTCTCCAAAGAAATGTTGAGCTGTAGCATATCAAGCTATGGCTATAATGAGGAACATGAACCAGCAGCAGAAGACAGGGAGGAAGAAGACTCATAAGGGTATTAAAGGTAACCTCAGTGTTGGCATTGAGGAGCTGGAGGTCAGTAATCACCCTCCTATTTTAGCCTAATGGTGAAACTTCTTGTCTAGAACACAAGGCCCCTAAAACAAACAAAATAGTGTTAGGCAACTGATCTCAAGGTTCCACATTGACCTTGTTTGTCTGTCTTGTTGAAACAAGGGTCAACAAATACCACATAACATAAACTTTATAGTTCCTTTAGTTTTTCCAAACAGGTCCTTCTTGCACAATTCTAATTCCTCTCCCTATCGCTCGATTTGTACCTCTCACCTTGGTAGAATTTGGTTACTTTGGAAAGATAGCTTGGATGTAACAGTCAATTCCATTACAGCTCAAGCTATCCATTGTCACATCTCTAAGTCTGATGGGAGTAACCTCTTCTCTGCCTCTTTCATCTATGGTTAAAGATGGAGATAGGAAATGTTTTTGGGATCAATTAATCAGTTTCAGTCCTAGTCTAGGAAGTCAGCATTCTATTCTAATCGTAGGCCTTCATGCCAGGGCTGATACCTTCACCACTTAGACTTATGTGGATAATATCTCCCCGAGTGGCCTCTTCCTCCGGTCGAGTCATCTTTCGCTTCAATGCCTGGAACTGAGACAGATTCGAATGGAGAAGGATGAAATAGTTCATCATGACCAAAACCATACTTCTTCCCGCAAAAACTCAGAATTTGCTTTATCTCAAACTCTAATACACTGTAGTAGTAGGCGGCACTCTAGTTCTTTGTGCCAGGTGTCATAAAAGAAGTACGCCATTTCCAAGCATCCGCCGTTCAGCGTGCATCATCTCTTGTCTCAATTGAAGGCCAGGGCCTTCCAAGCGGATTCCGCCGGAAGCTAATCCAGTGCTTGTTGAGTGGAGGACCGAACATGAATTATACCCATAAAAAAAAGGTCCTTCCTACCCCTATTCCCTAACCCCTTCCCCTCAGAGGGCACACTTTCAGGAAGTAATGTAGTCAAAAGTCGAATGGAAAATAGAACTATGGTAACCTTGCAACAATTTTCTTCGTTTGAGTTTACCTTTCCTATGACTATTAATCCTGATGAAATCCGTGAAGTTTTGACCTTGTTTTAGAAGCTTTCTTTGGCGTTGAGTGAATATTGGGCGGGCAGCCCTTCCTTGTCTTCTTCTTTTATGAATAGGAATAGAAAGGTCAATGAAATCTTCATTTTGATCTTTCTTGTCTAAAGTCAGTGACAACGAAAATTCCCGAGAAAACGCAAAAAGGCCGAATTCCATCTGGAAATGGAATGGAAGAGAAATCCGAAACAAGCAAAAATCCCGGGAAAACGCGAACTTGTCCGATTGGCCATCAACGCAATGGACTTGCTGCCAAAAAACACGGGAAATGAACAGACAGGTTTTTCTTTGAAATCATGATTATTTACGATAAATTGATGAGTTAGTGGAATATGACCTATACATTAAGGAAAAGGAAGTAGAATAAGATGGATACATGAAGGTTGATGAAGATAGAATGATGGTAGTCAACATGGTTCATTCAATTATCACTGTTGGGCGATCGCAAAGCATTTTGTGATTTCTATGTCATCGTGAAGTTTCACTAGATACCGAATCTCCGCTGATACGGTAACATTGTGAAAAGCCATGGTGCAAGAGCACACCATGACCAGTAAGAGAACCGTCACCTATTCCGGAACAAAAGTGTTCCTCCCCTCCATGCCACCTGCTGCAGGCGGAACAAAATGGTTGTATCGGCATTCATTTCTCATAAGCAAGGGATCCAATGTCATGAGAAATGTGTTTGGAACTTTATAATGACCTCTGAGAGTTTAGCTGGTGCCTTTACGAGGAGAGGATACAGGCACTAGACACGGAGTACGGGGATGGAAATTTTGGCCCTATTATCTCTATAGAGTCTGATTCTTTGTTGAGGCAAATTTGCCCCGCGGAGGAAAACCCTCATCCTCAACCCTTGTGGAGAATTCGCGGAAAGGGAGAATGGAGTATACCATCAAATCTTTGATTTGGTGAACCGGGGTAGCTATCGGACCCCGGGAGGATCTTGGCATTGTCAGATCAGACTTAGATGAGAGGGCTTTGGTTGAATACGACCAGGGGGATAGAAGCCCACGGAGCGGTTCGTAGGTTAGCTCGTTAGTAAAGCAAGGAAATCCTACTGGCGGTAGCGGTTGTACCTTTGACCTATGTCTAGACGCTTCTTTGATCATCGTATTCATTTTCATTATTGATTCACATTATCTCCTCGGGCGGGAAGTCTCTTCTCATCTAATAGCTCTAATAGTGGGGGATATCTAAAAAAAGATGCTCTCTCTCTCATCCACATCAAAATCTTTGTCCTTATGAGGGATGGGAATGGCTGAATCCGTCTGCCCTTTTCTTCGTACGCAAGTAAGCAACTGGCCTCCGATTGTATCGAGCTACATGCCCTTCTCATAAGATGTTGTAAGCTACGAGCCATCAAATCTCCAACGAAGCGGGAAGCAGGCATCAAGATAAGGGGCCCCCAATGCCTTAGAAGCTACAGGACATAGAAGCAGGCCAACAAGTGGATTGAATCTTTTCCAGTCTATTTTATGGCGGCTCGAAACAATTTGATATTCCTTCTGCTTTGGACAAGATAAGTGGACAGATTTGAATAATACAAGGACAGATAAGTGGGGCGAGGTTCCCCCTTTGATATCTCCCAACCTAATTTATTCAGAGGTGGGTCTTTCAACCGCCTACTCTTTCGATGAAGGGTGCACTGCACTACAAGACAATCGGTACTATAACGGGCGGGATCAAATGGGGGATTTCGTCGATATTGAGTCGACTATAAACTACTCATCTTGCTTTGAACCGTCGTTGTGTATGGGAAAGAGGGGTTCGTTCTACCTATGCTTGGTTGGGAAAAGGGTGAATGGTCCCAAAAGGGAAAAAACCCACTAGAAAGAACGGGGGGTCACCCAGGGTAGTCCACTTTATCCGTGACTCTGAGTACAAGATTTCCGGGATCAAGAAACTCGCAAACAAATAGGCTTGGCTGGACTCTTTTCTCGTATGCCCGGAAATGTCTTTTTCGGTACAACTCCGCTTGCTGCATAGCCTGGTTCCCTATAAGACGAATTTGGCAAATCATAGTTCTCAAGTTAGCGCACCATTGAGGTCAATAGGGGTAGGCACACAGGGCAGCCCGTTGCAAGGAAGGAAAGAGCAAGAGCTAGGGCTAAGTGCTCGAGTTACGGTTGTTGACTCGGAATTGTAAGCCGAAGAAGCATTCCTGTGACCTGGCCATATGATTCTTTCTCAAGAGAAAACAATACCAGAGACAAATCCTTAAGCACAGGCATCAAAATGCAAAGAAGGTTTGCCTTCAACCATTGACGGAAGATTTGTAGCTATGAATCTGACCCTCCCCATTTGCTGAATTCCTATAGCGAACCAGGCAAGGAACATATCGAGAGGACCCGTACAAATTTCTCCACATCAGCAGCAAAATAGGCATCTGAATCTCCAGTAGGAAATCCCTTCATCTCAGATGAGGTGAGTAATTTACAATAATGTCTTTCCATTTCCAGGTCAGATGAGCGGAGACGAGTTTATCAGCACCAAGACCCCGGCCGATGGGTTCAGGAAAAAAGCAAGCACTTCTAAACTGCTCCGCATCGGGGAATAAGTCCACAACTATCAAAGACAAAGAAGAAGCGAGTCTTTTAACCACCGATTGTGCATGTCTTCAAAAAAGAAGGAAGCAAGCAAGAGGAGGAATCGCGCATTCGTCTGCTGCTACTATACGCTACGCTGCAATGGAAATCCGAATTGATGATTTTTCCCCGAAACCATAGAAGATCAGATCGGGGCGATAACCTGAGTCCAGCCAATATGTATGAAAATTCCACTTCTGAGCCTGAAGCCAATATGTATGAAAGAAACCAACCAGGAATGGAGTTCGTAGCGAGAAGATCAAGTTCCTCTCCTTTCAGTCGAGTGACTTCGTTCCTCGCCTGAGAAGCACTGAACTGGCAAACTCAAACCTGACCTTGACTCTAAGATGCGAGGAGATAATTGGGAATCTTTTAGCCGCTATTCCCGCACTATTGTAAACCTGATAAAGGGTAGTGGTAGAGTCTCAGTACCACTGAAAATGCGATAGTCGGGCAAACAATCCCCTCTTTTTATCATATAGGAGGGGATCTCTATGGCAATTCAAAGCAGGTATCAAATTCGGGACTACAACCGTTGTATTCACTCGTGCTTTGTTCAACTCAAACAGGGACAATAAGAGTTTGATAACATAACAGGAATGGATAGGTTGTTGTTTTGGGGAGAAGTTCAGGGTTGTGCATTTACAGCCGCCCGACGCCCCCCGTCACGGTCAAGGACAGCGTCTGATGGCGAAGAGTTGGTCCTCTGGCGTGGGCTGGCATTTACCCGTTCAACTCTCTCGTGCAATCCACCTTTTTCTTCAGACAAAGAGTTTAACCTGTCAGTTAATTTTGCTGAAACCCGTGTTTTTTTGCAGTCAATTAGTCAAATTGGTCCGTTTTGAGGCGGCTGAGCTCTCCCGATAGCGAGAGGAAATTGAGCTCGAGCGATAGCGAGACAGGCGGGTTCAACCCGATTGCGGAGAGAGCAAGCAACAACCGGAAGCAACAACCACGCCGCTGCCAGCAACCGCAAGGGAGAGAGCAGCGATAGCAGCATGCGGTATGGCTAATGCTCTCCGCAAGTGACATGCCTCTCTCTGCCAGCAAGCGGTTCTCTCCGTGCAAGAGACACTGATGTGGTATGCTCTCTGCGAGCAACAACCGCATGCGGTTATCTCTGGAAGCAGTAAGAGAGTGACTGCCAGCGATAGCGATAGTGAGACTGACCGCAAGCAGTTATCTCCGCGCATGCTCTCTGCGGTGCCTGCGCTCAACCGGAAGAGGTACCTCCGCGAAGTGGGGAGAGCAGCGGAAGCAGCATGCCTGCCTGCGAGCAACAACCGAAAGCAGCTCGACCGTATGGGAGAGGAACTGACCCGCCTTGCTTTGTGGCAATCAATGGAATGTAGGAACTCTTCGGTTCCCCAACAATAAAACTAGAGTTTCGAACAAGCTTTAGTGGAAGGGAATGGTTTTAAATGGAATGGATTGACTTCTCTTCTATAGATTAGATTAGTTGGCCCGAGTGTGAACAAATCAGTTTCGTTTCGACCAACTTCGGTTGGGGCAAGAACATCGGTAGGAAATACCCTTTGGCAGGAACAACGTCGGCCTACTTCGCGGATGGAGTCGGTTCGAGATCCACTCGCTCGTTCTCAGAGGATCCCCTCGTGGGTAGACAAATGGAATGGATCGCACCTTCGTTCGGTTGTAGAGTGAGGTCAAGTAAATGGATCTCGCTCTTGTTGATTGTGCCACAATGCGTGCCACATCACGCTTGAGGATAGATTGTAGGAAGCGTCTTCTGCAGGGCCTACTTCTTCAGTTGGGGGGCGTATTTCTTTGAGGAAAACCAATTCCTGCAGTTCTTCTCTTATTGCCAGTGCTTCCCCTTTCGCCTCTGCCCCTCGAGTTCTTTGATCAAACTCAGATTTGGACACGGATCCTCCATCCTTCCCCCCTAAGACCTCTGTGCTCCTAGGTCGGTCGGTACCTTTGGATGAAATGCGTCCGTAGCAATCTACGGCCCTCCCAAAGCAAAGAATGGAATTGAGAATCGTCTTCGGTCATAATGTAACTAAATAAGAAGTTCGTCCCAATACGGATATAATAATGGAAGAAGCATCTGCTTTCTCAATCATATATAGAGAGAGGTGGTTGCCCTCCCCGGTCGACGATCCGATCTCCTCATAGGGGAATGAGGGGGGCTCACTGTGGCACTCTATTTGAAGCAGTGCTCAGTGTGTCTCCAACGCTATTACGCGGGCACACCCTTGCGGGCTGTGTCTGTTCCGGTATCCCTGACCAAGTCTGGGCTTCCCCGAGTGATTCCGTCCCCTCATCGCCGGATGATTTCCAGGATGGATAGCAAGGCGGATTTGCTAGTTCGGATGTACCTCTCGTTCTTTAGCTTTAGACTGGGCAATCAATCGTTTGATTGTAAGAAGAGGGTATCTCGATGGAACTATGACGACCCGTCCATGGTCTAGCCTTTTTCATATATCGGTGATACAAACTGTGGATTGGTGGCTTGTTCCCCAACGTTTGCGCTATGTAACTCCAGGTATCTGCCCAGCCAAGACACCTCTTTATCAGGGGATAACTTGGACTCCGACCCCGTGTGCCTAACACTCGGATGGTTCGGGATCACTTGGTGACCTTGCTCCAATCTGATAGGAGTGAGTTTGCAAGAAGGTGGAGGGTGCGGTGTCCTTCTGAGATCAGGACAATTGAATCCTGCTTTCATTGGGAACTGACCGCATACTCTTTCCTATTGCGGTTCATTCATCAAGTGCCAGAGGTGAACAATGGTCATCAGGTGTCGTCGATATATTTCAAAACTCGTGTGCGATTTGCTTTTGATTCCTACAATCAGGAGCAAACCCAGCGAGATCTAGAGCAGTTTGTCTTGATCTCCTACGGTCCGTCCTGTTATGGACGCCTACTCCAGAAGAGTTGGGGGCCCTCTCTCGGTCGCTTGTCGCAGGTGGTTGAGGTACAACGTGACTCGACCGTATGGGAGAGGGATTGACAATCATCTCCTTGCTAGTGACTACTCAGCTGCCTCCTTTCTCCTTGAAGTCTTTCCTTCCTAGCCCCTATCTCACTTGTGCTATACCGGAAATCCAAGAAGAGTGGACTTTGACGTATGAAAAGGTCAAGTCCTTACTCTCTTCCTGATATACCTATTTGAAAGTCAGGAATAGCAGACTTGTTCACCTATTTCCTTACTAGAGCAGATACTTGAGGACATAATGCTGCCTGTGTTACTGTTGTGTGAAAGGATAAGCGGTAGTGCCCCACACCCGTGATGCACTTCCTTGCTTTCAGGTATATCTCCAGATAGATAGGGTTTTCTCTCTTGTTTAGTGCTTTACACTCTTTCCTCTCAAACGGAGAGGCCTTAGCTGCATTTGTCCCATCCCAGAGTGAAACTCCCTAACCTGATTCCGAAACTAAATGAAGAAGAACTCCTAAACCAAAACCTGATGAAAAGACACCTGCGACTGCAGCTACTTACTTGGCTTTCATCCCTTATTCCTTATACTTATTCTTGAGGCTGAACTTGGCATAGATGCCAGGGCCTTGTTCTGACTTCCGAGACTCATCTATCCTATTACTGACACAATTCCCTACTTGGAGTGAGAATCCCTTTATCCCGAAGCAGCGGCAGAAGCTGAACCCGGTTTGATCTCTGACCTTTGCTCATATCCCAGAGTCGTCTGCAGTGAGTTTCTCACTCGAATATGAAAAAATCAACAAAGGGAACCTTCTCTTGACCTTGAGTGGCTTTACTGACACTGCTGGGGACGCGAGAGTCTTTCCCCTCAATCGTCGGGGGCTATTATCCCATCACTAGCTCATGACTCACTCCCTTGCTTTCATAGAACTCTCCCAGTTATAGATAGATAGTCAAAAGGGGATTTCTGACTCACAGGATTTCTGGATACTCGTTAATGCCTCACTCCCTTCTTCTACTTCTGACATTCTACTTGAAAGTCTGATATCTGATAAACGCTTGAATATCTTAGTTCACATACTCTACGGGATTTCTTCTTTACTAGAACTCTTTTCTCATGACGTGGTTGGGAACGTTGTGTCATCTGTTCGTTTCGATTCAAACAGTTGAACTTCGGACTGACCTAGTATTGTAGGGAAAGCAGAAGCTGAACATACTTCTATAATTAAGGTACTTCCTGACTTAGAGTGAGAATACTCTTTATATGGCACTTATCCCATCCGAGTACTGACTTTCAAGTCTTAGCTTAATAAGACTCAACTGAGAATATGCTTTCTATAGCTATCGCACTTATCCCAGACTACCAAACCTGATTCGGCCAACTGATTGAGCTAACTTCCTTTCAACTACAACTGATTCTGAGACTAAACCAGAGAATCTAATGAAGAAGTTAATTCCCTTGTTCAACTTCGAATTCTTGACTTACTTGAGACACTGCAACTACAGCTACTTTAGCTGCAGCTACCTTCTTATAAGGCACTTCTCTCTCTTGATTCTATTCCCACAATTCTTCATAAATCCGCGGAGCGGAATATCCAATAGTTCAGGTACAAACCTATGGGGCATCTTTTCCCCTGACAGCAACAACTCATAAAACAACTGGACAAGCTACTTGAGGCAAGACAACAGATAGAGTCCAGTCCCTACCTAGCTTTCAGGTAAACTATCCCAGATAAGAGAACTGACTTCTATAGTTCCGGTACTTACTGCACTTACTAGAGCAGAAACATAACTTAGAGTGATATACGGAAAGAAAGCAGCTAGCTTAAAAGAAGGGGATTGAATCAGAATAGGCTGCACATTGAACTAACAGGTGGGACACCTAAAACAATTACTGCTACTTACTTCACTTTCTTCCCAGACAGAACTGGAACTTTTCATCAATCATGAGAATCCGCTGACGAATTTTGCCTTACCTCAAGAAAACTGGACAACTCAAACAATTACTGCTACTGACTTCGCTTGATTCCCCGACAAAACAGATCAAAAAGTGTCCTCTGATAATCAATCATGAGAATCAAGCACTTTAGCTCATATCCCACCTGATGATAGAAAGAACCTGACCTTGTTCTCCTATATAAGGCACTTCCTTGAGAGAAGGTATATCTCGTTCCCTCTCTTGCTTTCACTTTCTTCTATTCCTGACTTCAAAACCTAAGCACCTTAGCCACTTGGCTACGGTTACCTGGAAATTCAGTGAGATACCTTCTAGTTATAGAAGTCCTTACTTCACTTTCCTCCCGACTAAATAATCAATCAATTTCGTTAAAGACTAGTTAGTGTTCTACTTCTTTCACTGAGAAGAATGAAACATCCCTTACTAAACAGAGTAGCAGATTCCTTACAGCTACTACAGCAAGTTCCTTATCCCCACCTGTTCCTGAGACTTTTCATCAATCATGCGAATCAGCTGCTTTATAAAGTGGGACAGAAAAAGCTATAAGCTTGAGTCACTCATTCCCAGTTGAAACCTTGTGATACTTATTCTTTCTAACTGACTTTACTGAAACTGCCATGAGAATGAGACTCAACAGCAAAGCAAGGAGAAAGAGCAGCAGCTACCTTGTGACTATTGATTTAGTAGCCGGAATCATTCCTAATCGACCGGGAGTGCTAAGGCTTTCACGAGAGGTGACGGACCAGCGAATCGGGAAAGTAATCTGACTCGTTCCTACAGCCTTTCTACTCTAAGATATTGGAATTTAGGGGTTGTTACCAGCACTATAAGGAAAGGGGGCAGTCAGGTTTCCAACATTTCTTCTTTCGCCCCGGTACTAGATTGATAGGGATTGGGGCAGTAACCAACCCCAATGGAACAGAAGGAGGCCAGCTAAGCTCAATTCCTGGTAGGGAAGAGTCAGTCCAGTCAGAATAATCAAAAGAATAATAGGGGTGCTTACCTTCTGCCCTTTTTTTTTCCTTTCCAGGTCTGTTTCTTCCTCGTGCTCTCCCTCATCTTGGAGCGAGAGGGAGACCGAAACCTGGAAGACCTCATACTTTGCCATGCATGGGGCCTTCACAGAGAGAGGCATGTCCATAAGATCAGTAGGCGAGAACATCCCGCTTTTTTTTTATTATAGAAGGAAAGAGTCATCCCCCCATGCTATGGTTCCCTGCGGTCCGGCCGCATTAGGTTAGGGAGCTGGGCGAGGAGAAATCCTCCGCATCCCAAAGCGCGCTGCCCTCCTAGGCGCGCAACACTAAGTAATCCAAGCCAACCCACATTACTGACTAACGGTGGATAATCATCTTTCTTAGAGGTACTAAATACAACTCCATGAATGAGCAAAATGAAGGTTGCGTGGATAATAAAGATTTCTGGGGAAACCGCTAAAAAAATATTGAACATGTGGGATGGGAGAGAGGCAGAATTCTTCATTTCCCCTGTCTGGAGCACAGAGTTAGAGTTACTGACGGTCTTCAGCGGGCACACGCATGGAGAAAGAGGGCTCCAGACATCAGCCATACCGCAGGTGGTTGCGGTCAGTCTCGTTCAGGCGGCATTCATCTCCGCAAGACTATTCTGATCTTCAGTCTTCAGACTCCCTTCTGTCGCTCAACATAACTACACTATCTGGAATTCTCCTATATGAGGAGCTACATATGCTCTGCCCTTTCGCTTTCCGACCCCTCTTTCTCCGTTGAAGCCATT
This sequence comes from Alisma plantago-aquatica, assembly GCA_963693085.1. Lineage (NCBI taxonomy): Eukaryota > Viridiplantae > Streptophyta > Magnoliopsida > Alismatales > Alismataceae > Alisma > Alisma plantago-aquatica. The sequence continues at coordinate 1,272,195,158 of OY856411.1, forward strand.
CCCCAGATACCACCAACTTGGTTCTTGTTATCTCCTTCCTCCCCATGCGTGAAAGACAAGGTCTGAGTTCACTTTCTATTAAGCCTACTCCTTCTTACTCCTACCTTCTTTGACTGGGACGACCCTGAATCCATAACCATCAAGTAGGATAATCCAGAATCGAAGAGGTATCTAAAAGACAGTTGATGTTCTTCGTGAATCTCAAGTTCCAATCAGTTGACGTTCGTCAAGAAGAGAGCTCAAGAACTTGTGTAAGAATTGGTATCTAAAAGACAGTTGTCCCATCAGTTGATGTTCGTCAAGAAGAGAGCTCAAGGAACTACAATGCTCCTTGGTGTACGTTGATGACATTGTTCTCACTGGGGATGATCCAGAATCGAAGAGGTATCTAAAAAAAAGTCAATCCAACTACTCGATACAACGATCTTTTGGACCGCGTTCTTAGGCACCGCGATGCAATCATATCACATCTCAACTGGGCATGTATCTTTCTAGGTTTTCATAGTTTTGGCTTGTATATTCATAATGATACCATGATTAGGACGCCCTCAAGATATGTTTTCAGATACCGCTATACAATTACAACCCTTGTTCAATGGGTACAAAACACTCATGCTTTAGCACCCGGTACAACAGCTCCTGGTGCAACAGCAAGCACTAGCTTAACTTGGGGAGGCGGTGAATTAGTAGACAGGAAAGAGGGAAGGAAGTCAGTTGAATTTGCTAAATAAGAGAAAGGCAATGCAATTGACTTGCTTACTTGTTAGAGTAAGGCTTCGATTCTTTCAATCAGAAGGTCTTCCTGCTTTAGTCAATCAATGCAGAGGTACCTCTTTAGTAGCACTACTCTTCCTATAGGGCTTAGGTTAGGGCTTCTTTAGCACATAGCTAGTTTGAAGCGGGACTGGGGAATTTTCAAGCTATGGGTCTTCCAACATCAGCCCTTTCAGGGAAAGATCGTTGTCTAGTTATAGTGTAGGAGAGGAAGCTTAGCGAACGAGCGGGAGAGTTCCTGGAAGTCAGACTTGTTCGGAAGTTGCTCCGATAAGAGAAAGAACCTATATTATTAATATATCTTGTACGGCTATCTAATCCATCCCACTTGTTGATCGATAAGATGTATCCTAAAGGACTTGATTCCACCCTCTTATGTCTGCGGCACTGTAGCTCCCGCTCATTGCCCTTTACTATCGCCTGGCTTCGGACTCGACTAAGACTTCTTTCAATTGCTTACCCTCGGGCAGATCATCCTTTAGAAGTAGAAGTGGAATGGAGGAATGATAGCAAGAAAGGAGAAGATCAATAGTCGAGATAAGAGCGGTCAGAATTTACAATGACAAGAACAATCAACTATTGACTTCCTTAAGAACGTTAATAAAAAAACAGAGTGTCGTTATAACAGTGGAAAGAAAGTCTTTGCCGCCGCTAGTCAGAGGAGAAGCGAAAGTCGTCGAACTCCTTTACACGGGATTCTTCTAGCTTCAATCGAGAAAGGAACCTTGACCAAATTCAAAACTTGACATCCATCAGAGCGGCAGGCATGGAAAAGAGCCTTGAGTTGAGACAGACGGGAGCATCCGCAGCCCAGTGAGATCCTATCGGTCGTTAAGGACCTATTCCAACCAGTCAATCAAAGATAGACGGGCAGGCTATTTGATCAGTATTTCCCGTATAGAAAGAGTGCCAAAATTCATCTTATAGCTTATAGACGGCCATCTTGCTTTTCTTTTTTTTCTTTTTTGGTGAAGAAAACTTTCACTTGAAAACCATACTCTTCTCCTGTCACTGAGACTCCTGTAAGGCACTAGCGCATGCAGCGGAGAAGGAAAAGAGGTTCGCTCTAGTTGAGAAGTTAACTGCTTTCCTGACCTATTCCTGCAATTACGCTTAGTCCAAGCTACACCCGCCCCTTTGACTTATGGCATCATCGACTTTCAACCTAAGCGATTTCATAACCCTTTCGAAAGACCTCTCTTTCGGGATCAATCTCGTCCCTAGATGTAGTAGTCAATCAGCGGGACATTCAAAGAAGCTACGCACCTTCACTGAATGTTAATGAAAGCAAGCCCTTTCATCCTAATCTCATCTACTGAAAAAGGGGCCTAAGTAGCGCCTTCTTTTTGGGACACATAGGCTATTACAAACGCATCATTAAAGACTTTGCGAAGTGCGGAACCCCGGAATAGAATCATTGCAGAAGAAAGGTATAAAGGTTGGGGACCGGAACAGGATTAATCCTTAAAGCATGCGGATGAGGCTGTCCGGTTTCCGGATTGGAATAAGGAGTTCATACTTCAATCTTAGGAAAAGGAGAGAGGAGACACTAAGATTGCTGATTCACTCTTCCCTCTGATCCCTGCCTATCCATCAGTGAAAAGATCTGGTTCGGAAGTCCCTATCAGCTAATGAAGAGAGGGGCGATTTGACGACGATGTATTTGAATGATGTTAACAATGTTTTGGAAGAGTGGCACGGGTGGACATGTCGGTGCGGATGCTACTGCCCATAATCAGTCTTTGGCAGGGATATGGGGTTGGGGATGTCAATTAATTCCTACCTTCCTGTGATGCATGTCAACGAACTGGCAAAGAAAGGATATCGATGAAAGGAGTGGCGGCTAAGCTGGGAATTGACTCTCACTTATGCCGTAGAAGCCATCTGCAATGTTAACAGAATCTTTTATAGGTAAAGACAGACAAAAGATATAGGAAAAGAGATCATCTATCACCTGACATGTGACTGCTAGCCCCAGAAACCCAAAAAAATCACTGGGAGTGGAAGAGAAAGCAGCAGGGACTGACCTCCATCCTTCCAGTCGCTTACCTACCTCGAGGAGTGACTCTTTTTCTGGTCTTTAGCTGAGGGAAAGAAGGTCTTATGGCCTGCTCAAGAACCTTTTTATGGCAGTGGAGAAGTGGACGAGGATCGCGTAAGTATTCTCACTATGGTGATTCGGTGAAGAGGGCCTGCCGCCTAGTGATTATTGTTGAGATCCTCTTTTCTTCTGGGTAGACCTCCACGATATGCGAATGTAGCTACTTATGAGTATGTTCCCACTCCTTTCTACCACTACTGAGCATCAAACTGTATCTGTGTCTGAGGCTGAGTACACTAAGTTCCTTCAGTATCAAGCAGCAAGTAATCTGTTCCTACTGCATCATTCGCCCTACCTTTCTTTCGGACAGGAAGTGTTCCAGATAGGCTAGAAACCTACTCCTAACAAGGAGCGAGCACGGATTCGTTCTTCCGCAGAAGGAGGATCGTCGGCTGAAGTTCAGTTGCAAGCAAGAGAACGGATGCACGAATGCGAGTTTTTGTTGTAGTTTGACCGTCACAGTCTGTCCTCAAGGCAATAGAGGCATCCATTCCTGCTGTTGGTAATAGAGAGTCCAGTACGACTGAGATAGGCTTTCGAAGAAGGGTTTCACTTGAAGTAGGAACTAGGGCTTAGAACTGCTGTGTCGGAAGGGAAAATCTTTTCGAGATTGAACTTTGAGGGATAAATGTACTTGATAAGCAAGTAAGTAACTAAGACAGGGTTTTGGGTCCACTTGTCTTTAAAGACCTAAGAGGACTTTTGGGTCTTGGGGGAGAAAGTTCTTTTTTCATCAACATGTTTTTTTGAAGTAGAAAGTCCTTCGAATGAACCCACGTGCCATCCTCCATCTCTTTCTTCGATGGGAAGAATAGCCATCAGTTTACAATCATTCATCTTACCTCTTAAGGTAGCGAGTTCAGAGTTCACTACTAGGTAATGAAAATGAAATCAATGGAATGTTGGGTTACGATGCTTCTTTTGGTACAACCCTTAGATAGGTTGGGGAGAAAGATGACATGAGGAACAAAGTAGCTCGACCGTAAGGGAGAGGTACAAATCGAGCTAAGCGAGAGGTCATTTGCGTTGCTTTTTTTCTTGTCTAACGTTGATCTTTTTCGCCTGTTCTGGCTAACCCCATTCCAGTCTATTAGGCAAGGTCTGTTCGATTGAGCTTCTATTAGTCATCTTAGACGGCAAGCAGCTGAACTTTTTTTGATAGATGATAGATCTCAAGGGCAAAGGACTCATTCCGGGCATGACTCGGAAGATGAAGAGGGGGCAGGCACTTTAGGCCAGTCCTATGGGTTCCTCATTTCCCTATGGTCGAGCGGTTCGGTTGGCCTGTGATGAAGAAGAACGACGATGATGACAATTTCGCTAGTCACGGAGCTTAGTCATAGGTGACACTCTGATCCAGATGCCTGAAGGTGAGATAAGCAATCGTCCTTCTAGGGCTCAGATATCTTTTGAGGCACAGTGTCTTTCAACTAAGCGCTAAGCCCCTGCGATGACTAGGTCAAGCGGCGTAACTGAAGCTTCTTGCGCCTAATTCAATTGAGCTGCTAGGCTTCCTTACCTAAGCCCTGACTCGGAAATTCAGTGGAAGATGCTAAGCCTATGTTCATTGGCCTTTTTTCGATGTCAATGCTCTTGATTCTATAATCTAAATAAGGGTCGAAATAAGAAAGTCTATACTTTTCTCTGATTCATAGTGGGTTTGGCTATTAGTCACTTTTCTCGCTCCTCAAGAAAGACGGCTAGAAACTCCCTATTATGAATGGCTTCCTTTCAGGTTTATACAGACCATATTGTTCTAACAGGGCAGGGGAGATGGAGAACTAATCTTATACAATACAGCTATGATCGGGCAATAGCGCAGATAAGATCAGACTGAATGTGTGAAGGATATGGTTCTGGTTCTCTTCTGTCCCGTTCCTTCAATCAAAGAAGAATCCATGCCCAGGGCTAGTGCCAGCGCATACTTCCCTGCGTGCCTAACATCCACTCTTTCTAGTCGAGTGCCTTGCGGCGCCTTTAACGATGAGAGAAGGCGATATCGAATATAATAACTCAAGGGCACTGGCTACTCCATCAACTCAATTTCTTTGATTTTCATTTGATGAAGTGACTGATCGAGTCTCCGTTTATAGAGTGCTAGAGGGATCTCGCAATGCGGCATGAATTGGATGGCAGGCCTAATTCTGACTAGTTTTCCGCACGACTTTTCTGCAGTTGAAGACTCTCATGCCTTTTTCATGAAAAACTGGCTGACTCTAGCTACCAAACAAAAGATCCCCAAATCACACTGCCTGTGTGAATTGAACGAACTTACAAGTACAACCAGCTTACGTCAAAAATCTTCCATGCCAATAGACTCGTGACATCCATGTACTGAGTCGTCAAATGAGCCACGTTAGCAAAGCCCAAGCTTATACGCATTGGCCCACAGGGTGTCCCAAGAGGGCCCGAATGAACCCAGCTTACATGAACCATCAAAGAAAACAAATGAAGACTTGGGCCTGTCAAGCCTGCTTTACTCGATGGAAGCCCACAGACGCTAGATCTGTCCAAATGAAAGTCAAATCACATGAAGCAAAGGGGATCCGCAACCAGTCAATCATGCTATCCTTACCTTCCAACCAACCCCTTCGATTCCGCTTCTGCAGCAGTCTCAAATCTCGGTCCCTTGATGCCTGCAGCTCAATTTCTTTTCCAGTGATGGCGAGAATCCGCGGAATACTGCTTTTTCTTCTTGTCTTCTTTCTAAATGGCATCACAGCTACACGAGAGAAAGCGGTGCTGCCCACTCTGCCGAAAAAGGGGGCCGCTTTCTTCCCCCCAAAAATGCCAGTTCCACCATCAGGGCCCAACAAGCAGCATAGTTCTGTTCTGAGGCTGCCTTTCATTCCTGCAACAGTAGTATATGGTTCAAAGCGCCTTGTTCCATCTGGCGCGAATCCCCTCCTAGTATAGTGGAGGTGTTCTTTCTTTTTCTATCCCTAGATGACGGGCAATAAAGCCAATCAATTTCCCATAGGTCCACTCTGTCTTGTGTGACTGCGTGTGCTTGTTAGATTGCTTGGGGTTCTATATGGGCTCTTTGTCCCCTTAGGACAATTTACTTACTTATAAGCTGTCTGGGTCCTATACCTTTAGAATAGTTTGAATTAAGCCCAATCTGTGGTTTTGTCATCAAAGAAGATCCAATTTTTTTGGACTCGTAAGGGTTGGCCCATTACCTTGAGTGAGGCCTAAGGTGTACACCTCTTGTCATGAAGATGTGATCTTATCCACCGTTGTTCTAAGCCCAATCCTCTCGTCTTAGGGTAGGATATACATAAACCGTAAATCACGGGAACTTCTCATTTTTGATTGACAACCTATGTTTAGAAACCATCATCTTTATGACTTGAGTATTTATAAACAAAAGAAGATGCTCTTCCGTTTAAGAGACTCAAAGAATCTGATCCCTGGTGGTCTGGATGATCTTGCTCAACATTTATGCCCAGAGTTAGGTAGTAAAGGTGACATCAACCATGAAGAAGTGTCTGTGTCTAATCTACCCGAAAGTTTCATAGAGTATTTGAAACAGGACATCATCTTACTTGCTGGAATAATGAGGAAGGCACAAGATATCTATTGGGAAGCTTATCATGTTGATATTGAGAACAAGATTGAACTTCCATCTCTTGCTCTGACTATCTTTCGTCAGAATTCTGATGATTCTGTCAACTGGCCAATCCATATTCCAAACCTGAATGAAGATACTTTCATTCACCGTGGTTACTATGGAGGTCATGCTGGTGTCTATCTTCCTTATGGTAAGGATCTTGACTATTACGATGTGAATTCATTGTATCCTTTTATCATGAAGAACTTCCATATGCCTGGTGGAACGATGGGTAGGTCAATTCGAAACAACCAATATAGATGATTTGTATGGATTTCTTGAGGCATATGTATCATGTCCAGAGAACCTCAAGAGACCCTTTCTACCATATCGAAATCAAGATGACACTCTCATATTCCCTACAGGTTCCTTTACAGGAGTTTACTACAGTGAAGAAATATGCCAAAAGGGTTACGAAGTCACACAGAGGGTACATATTTGAGAAGAAGGAAAGCCCTTTTGTCAACTATGTGGACACACTCTTTGAAAAAAGGTCAAAAGCCAAGAAAGAGGGTAATGTTCCCTTATCCTATATTTGGCCTGATGAACTCTCTTTATGGTCGGTTTGGTATCAACCCTGAAAGTACAGTGACCGGGATCTGTTCGAATGAGCGACAAATTATTTAAAGAAAGTGGTTTTCCATGTCAATTCTCTGAACCTTTTTCTTTCGAGATCACTTTCCTGTCACTCTGGTTGAGCAGATGTGTTTGCTTCATAGTTGCCCGGCGAAATCCGCTTAGATTCCTAAGGCAATGAGCGACATTGAATTTATGAAGAAAGAATGTCCTCCTGAAAGACTTTCCAAGAATGAAGAGACAATGCCCTGTCCATCTCTTGGGGTTCCATGCACGGAGTTCCACTTGATGGATTTTCGGCAGCGGAGGAGGCAGGTCGACCATCCTGAGTGTGACACTTCATTCCCTTTCTTTCGACCACATCAGATTGGGGTTACAGTTTCATAGGTGTCGATCACTCTGGTCTGAAGACCTTCGGGGCTAGAAAACCTTTACCACAAGTGCCATAGAGTCTCGGGTTGTCTGCTTTGTCTATCGACTTGTCTTGATCCGCTTTCCTTCTTCAGCAGTTATGGTAGCAGTCCTCTTTTTCATCTTACATGACTTCGAGCTAGCCAAGCAAGGACAGCGGGGAATGAGAAAGATGCATACATCTAGAAGGACTGTATTAGGATGGGCCTCCGTTAGCGGTTAGGCATGCAGGTGGGAACGCAAGGATAGATAGCTGAACGTGGGTGCGATCGTCATTCCCCACTACCACTAATAGAAGTAGAAGTCGGAGAGAAGGCTTGGTTAGGGTAATGGGCTTGAAGACAAATTAGGACCAACAAGTTCAGTCGTTAAACGTAACGAGTTGGAGGAAGTGAAAACTGGCTCGATTACCGGGGGAGGCAGAGGGAGACTATGCTGACTTCGGGAGTCCAGGTACGACACTGCTCTATCTAGAAGTCCAGTAGAAAAGTACGAGGAAAAGACTTGATTTTGGAGTTGGAGAAAACTCCCGATGGGATCGTTCTTAGCTCCGGAAAGAGAATTTCAAATAAATAACAGTCAGAATCTATCATTAAAGGAATGGAAGTTGAACAAGGCAAGGTTACGCACCTCTGGACACTTCTTTGCTGCACTCCGAATATACGGCAACTGATCTTATACATCAGAGGATCGTACGGCTGTGGTGGGACCTATGCCACTATCTGTTCGGGGGAGTGATATAAAAAGAAGACAAAGACAGGGAACTTTCTGCAGTAGGCTTTCTTTCTGATCTCTTCCTCATAGTGATATATAGGTTCAGGAACGGTTGGGCTGATTCGTACCTTTAGGAGAGAGAGGGTCTACAAGTCTAGCCTCTCCTACTCTTGATTGCCTTTCGGCTTGTGGATCTCCGTACCATGAGCCGGGGAACAAGCACGGGAGTGGAATACGCAGGAACGAAGAAGTGTAATACATGGAACGTGCGCTATAGCTATACTATAGAAGGGCTACCTCCGAACCTATTAAAGTTATCGGACAGGAGATCTTGCTTTTTTTGTCCCCCCGGAAGCATATTTTCGGATCGATCTCAATTCCTCTCCCTTACGGTCGAGCTACTTCGTTCCTGTTGGAGCGCAAGGCAGGCGAATGGTGCCATCATCAATAAAAAAAGAAAGACTTTCGAATTAGCGGGTGGGAGGCAAAGCGCTTTCTTTTAAGGAAGCATCAGGTGAGGCACGCGTAAGGGTGGAAAACCAAGATTTTTGGATTTGCCGGTTAGAGAAAGGGCTATGATTTTGTCTATATCAAATATCAAATTCTATTTTGATCCACTGGGTTTCTTTTCTTCCTTCCAACCAAAGCAATGAATAATAAGATTTAGACATTGAACATGATTTCTCTTTGTTTGTAGGGCCCATTTTCCTGTAGTAAAAAGCCACTTTCGTCACCCGGAGTCCAAGTCACACGGACCGGATTTGTTCTGTCATCCTCCTCATTATAGTCCTCCTAGAATCCAATGCATTTCGTCGGAATACATCCTGCCTTTTCACCTTTGTAGTCCTATGCATAGTCAGTACTATAGCCCCAATCATGGCTACTAATAAAATCAGACTAGGAAGCAAAAACCAGACAGAATAGTAGGTATAAAGTAAATTGCCCAATGTTTCCAACTCCGTCCAACTTCGTACCTTTCCGGCATAAACCGTATATCTCAGAGAGGTCGTATTTCTGTGGGTTGGTAGTAATGGAACGGTTTCATTATCTAAAATGAAGAACATTTCCCACCAAAGGATCAGTCCAATAATACCACTCACTGGTAAATAGCGCAAGACTTCTTCGTGAATCTCCTCCCTTTGAATATTGAACATCATAACCACGAATAGGAATGAAACGGCAATAGCTCCTATATGAACTACTGGGGAGATCATAGCGGAGAAGTCGAGACCTAACAAAATCAGTAACCCAGAAGTGTTGCGAAAGACGGGGATGGGAAATGAAACGGAATGTACCGGATTTTTAGCACGTACAACCATCAAACCAGAGACCAAAGCAGGACTCGACAAAACAGAAAGTATCATGGTACGTCGTCCTTCACTGAAATGGAACTCGAATGCGTCTTCTTGCTCCAGCATTCAAGTCGATCTATTACGACCAGCGCGGTTGTTCTTATTTCATTTGATTCTTCCAAGTTCCCTTCTCCAAAAAGAAAGCACTCCCTTTCAAATATCTCTCGAGTACGTGGAGCTTCCGCCTCATACGGCTCCTCTAGGGATAGAGGGGAAAGAGAACTGTTAAGGTTCTTGTACACAACCTCAGTGTATCATCCTCATCCCCCCCGGGGCCTAAAACTCTTCCCCACCCGGAATATCATCCCGACCTGGAATTTGGACCCCCTCCAAAACAACCACAGTATGAACCTTATTCCTCTTGTCACGCCTGATGTCTCCTTTCCCCTTCTCAACCTCAGCTTAGTACAGTTGGTGCCTCCTTTGATGGGGTCCACAAGAAGGGCATGCATGGGACCAATCAACATCAGTATGTTGAAGATAATGAGAAGGCCCCATGCATGGCAAAGTATGAGGTCTTCCAGGTTTCGGTCTCCCTCTCGCTCCAAGATGAGGGAGAGCACGAGGAAGAAACAGACCTGGAAAGGGGAAAAAAAAGGGCAGAAGGTAAGCACCCCTATTATTCTTTTGATTATTCTGACTGGACTGACTCTTCCCTACCAGGAATTGAGCTTAGCTGGCCTCCTTCTGTTCCATTGGGGTTGGTTACTGCCCCAATCCCTATCAATCTAGTACCGGGGCGAAAGAAGAAATGTTGGAAACCTGACTGCCCCCTTTCCTTATAGTGCTGGTAACAACCCCTAAATTCCAATATCTTAGAGTAGAAAGGTTGTAGGAACGAGTCAGATTACTTTCCCGATTCGCTGGTCCGTCACCTCTCGTGAAAGCCTTAGCGCTCCCGGCCGATTAGGAATGATTCCGGCTACTAAATCAATAGTCACAAGGTAGCTGCTGCTCTTTCTCCTTTCTTTGCTGTTGAGTCTCATTCTCATGGCAGTTTCAGTAAAGTCAGTTAGAAAGAATAAGTATCATAAGGTTTCATACCGGGGTTGGAAGCTAACGCCAAGAGGAAGGAAGCATTTACTTCCATGAAGGATGAAGAGTCCATTATCAGACAGAAATCTCGAGTACAGTGGTTGAAACTGGGTGACCGCAACACAAAGTTCTTCTATAACTCCTTAAAGAACCCCCTAAAGATCAGAAGACACAGGAACCAAATCCGGCGTCTTGATATTGAAGGAGAACAGGTAACAGATCAAATATCAGGAAGCATATATTTGAATATTATACTAAGTTCTTCAACAGTGGCCAGACCTACACTTCTGAATGGTGTAGAGATTGGGATATGCCGGCCCTCAACCACGAGCAAATCCAAGAACTGTGCTGTTACCAGGGAGGAAATAGAAGTCGTGATCAGGGAAGCAAATGGGGACAGAGCACCTGGACCTGATGGATTTCATGCGCACTTCTTCAAAGCGACTTGGTCCATCATTGGGGATGAAGTCACCAAGGCCATTCCTAATTTCTTCCAAAGTGGCAGACTGCTGCGTGAAGTCAATAAAGCATTCATTGCTCTTATCCCAAAGAGTCAAGATGCTTGTAATATCAAAGATTGGTGACCCATCTCTCTCTGTAACTGTTTGTATCAAATTCTCCCTCAAATCCTTGCTAATCACCTCCAAGCTATTCTCCCCAGCCTGATCAGTCTGAATCCCATTTTGTTAAGGGGAGGCGAATCACAGATGCAATCTTGCTTGCAAACCAACTCATGAGTGACTTTAAGAAGAACGCTCGCCCAAAGTTTTGTCTAAAGGCAGATCTCAGTAAAGCGTACGACTCAATAAATAGAAGATACATTATACAGATGATGCAAAGGATGAATTTCCCTCCTTGCTGGATACAATGGATCGATGAATGCATGTGTTCGGCCTCATTCCAGGTGTTGATCAATGGAGAACCGACAGAACAAGACAAATTTGATCCATTTCACGTAGGACTGGAGCTGATTCCAGTAAGTCTCGTACTATTGAGCTGTTCTGGAACTATTTCTACAGTCAGCTGTCGGGCTAAGTCTTTCACTTCGGGTTCTAATGTTGGTCAGTATCACGATGATGTTATAAGGTTGTTGTTGGATTCAAGAAAAGACAAGGTATTGGGTTTACCAAGACAGAGTTGATTGATTTACAGAGTGTGTGAACAGCACAGTGGCATGTTGGAGAACCAATGTTTGATCACCATTGGTGCCATCCTATGACTCACCATGAGATGGGTCATGAGGGCGAGGTGTGAGTGTCTTTGGTTTGACAATTGAACCTATGGTTAAACTTGGAAAGGGACCGGACGAAGTTCCCTGGGGTCATCCGTTTTGTCTGGTGACCTGCCAAACTGGTTTTGTTTTGGGGGCCCCCCACGGAAGAATAAAAAAGGGCTATAGGTGGGCCATTTGCTATTGCGAGGAGGGCTGCTCGCCTTTTTGACGGCTTGGCTTCTCCCTCGCTCCCATGTAGTGGTCGGCCTCCCGACGGAGTCTTCCTACCATACCAGGATGCCTACAGACGTCCCGCTTCGCCAGAAGCAAGACAAGGCTCGTAGACGTAGACAAGGCTCGTTCCATGCTTGACTGACGAGCTCGTGGGGGAAGGCCTCGCCCTACTGAAAGGAATTCTCCTGCACTCAACTCGCTATCTACTAAACGAGCGTCCAAGCGAATTGAGCGAGCGAAGCCTTCCTCCTGGGGCTTCCCCCTTCCGTTATAACCCCCTACGGTTGGGGAGTTTGTAGGATTAATTGATTGGATACCCAAGAACCATAATCTTTCAAAGACACGGCTTCTATGACGATAGGCATAAAGGCATGATTAGTTCCACAAATCTCACTACACTGGCCATAGTAAACTCCTTCTCGTTGTACCAAAATGGAGGTCTGATTTAAACGACCAGGTACAGCATCACATTTGACACCTAAGGAAGGTACAGCCCAACTATGAGTTACATCGGCAGATGTTACAATCATACGTATATGACTTTTGGCTGGTACAACCACTCTATTGTCCACTTCTAATAAACGTGATTGACCCAATTCTGGATCATCTTCTAGAATCGTATAACTGTCAAAAGTGAGGGAGTTTTCATCGGAACTGTTATAGTCTGAATATTCATAAGTCCAATACCATTGATGCCCCACCGCTTTTATAGTAATGGCTGGATCTACTACTACCTCGTCCATTGAGTATAAGAGAGCAAATGATGGGAGGGCAATGAACATCAGGATGATACTTGGAAATATGGTCCGAATAATCTCTATAGTAGTTCCATGAACAATCCGTTGCGGGATTGGGTTTTTTTGCTCGTGGAAATGCCATAAAGCGCGAAGCAACATCCGTGATACGAAAACCAAAATCAGAATGAGGAAGAAAAAGATATCGTGATGTAAGTCATTTATTCCTTGCAGGAGAGGTGTTGCTGCGTCTTGAGATCCTAATTGCCATGGTTCCGCAGCATCACAAGGAGCGATTGTGAGGAATAGCCATTCTAGAACTAGAACAATCATTGGGTTCATCTTCTTCTACCTCCGACGCCCTGCCCCTCGACGGAAAAGTCGCGAAAATCATATGGAGACTTGTAGAAAGCGTGCGTGGGTTTTTCCCACAAGACGTCTGATGGGAGGGAGAATGGTATGCAATGCGCATGATTTTCGAGGGAGCAGAGAGGTACACTGAACACCCACCCAATCTCGAACAGACAAACTTTCCACCTCTATTCCTGGCTTGAACGGCAAGGGGGACGATGCACGTCTCGGATCGATGGAGCTTGACTAAGGGCTGGGATTCACGTTCACGATTCGAGACTTCATATGATGTTTCACGCGCGCACGATTGATTCCACATATTTGAGATTTGTGGATCATACGATTCATTTCATATCATGCTCTTTCTGACTCAACTCGTGCCTTTCTTACTGCTATAACATCTACTCCCGAGCCTCTTCGTTTTGCGGATTCCCTCATTCATCCTGAGTGGAAGAAAGCCATTTATTAAATATAAGCAAGCACTTGAACAAAATTTGACTTGTTTGTTACGCTACCCGAAGGAAAGAAGGCCGTGGGATCTAGTTGGGTGTCAAAGTTTGAATTCAAGCCCACTTCCAATGGAAGCATAGAGAGATACAAGGCACGTCTGATTGCTACAGGGTTTACCCTTTTTGACTTTACACAGAAGGGCGGCATCGTAACCAGGTCTCGCTCCAGCAGTGGCCAAGATGAGTCAGAGTTGTACTCTCTATTGCCGCGGATAAGGATTGGCCGTTGTTTCAACGTCGATGTCAAGAATGCCTTCTTGCATAGAGATAGATCGTCGAAGAGTCAGTCTACCCATAGTGTAGTACCACCTCCCGGTCTATTGAAACCTTCTCCCCCGTATGCAAATTGAAGAAAGAAATCTATGGACCCCAATATCCAGAGCGTGGTTTGACAAGTTCAGCACAGCTGTTACAGTCCTCGAGAAGCAAGGCTGACTACTCAATGTTCGTCAAGAAGAGAGCTCAAGGAACTACAATGCTCCTTGGTGTACGTTGATGACATTGTTCTCACTGGGGATGATCCAGAATCGAAGAGGTATCTAAAAAAAAGTCAATCCAACTACTCGATACAACGATCTTTTGGACCGCGTTCTTAGGCACCACGATGCAATCATATCACATCTCAACTGGGCATGTATCTTTCTAGGTTTTCATAGTTTTGGCTTGTATATTCATAATGATACCATGATTAGGACGCCCTCAAGATATGTTTTCAGATACCGCTATACAATTACAACCCTTGCTCAATGGGTACAAAACACTCATGCTTTAGCACCCGGTACAACAGCTCCTGGTGCAACAGCAAGCACTAGCTTAACTTGGGGAGGCGGTGAATTAGTAGACAGGAAAGAGGGAAGGAAGTCAGTTGAATTTGCTAAATAAGAGAAAGGCAATGCAATTGACTTGCTTACTTGTTAGAGTAAGGCTTCGATTCTTTCAATCAGAAGGTCTTCCTGCTTTAGTCAATCAATGCAGAGGTACCTCTTTAGTAGCACTACTCTTCCTATAGGGCTTAGGTTAGGGCTTCTTTAGCACATAGCTAGTTTGAAGCGGGACTGGGGAATTTTCAAGCTATGGGTCTTCCAACATCAGCCCTTTCAGGGAAAGATCGTTGTCTAGTTATAGTGTAGGAGAGGAATCTTAGCGAACGAGCGGGAGAGTTCCTGGAAGTCAGACTTGTTCGGAAGTTTCTCTGATAAGAGAAAGAACCTATATTATTAATATATCTTGTACGGCTATCTAATCCATCCCACTTGCTGATCGATAAGATGTATCCTAAAGGACTTGATTCCGCCCTCTTATGTCTGCGGCACTGTAGCTCCCGCTCATTGCCCTTTGCTATCGCCTGGCTTCGGACTCGACTAAGACTTCTTTCAATTGCTTACCCTCGGGCAGATCATCCTTTAGAAGTAGAAGTGGAATGGAGGAATGATAGCAAGAAAGGAGAAGATCAATAGTCGAGATAAGAGCGGTCAGAATTTACAATGACAAGAACAATCAACTATTGACTTCCTTAAGAACGTTAATAAAAAAACAGAGTGCCGTTATAACAGTGGAAAGAAAGTCTTTGCCGCCGCTAGTCAGAGGAGAAGCGAAAGTCGTCGAACTCCTTTACACGGGATTCTTCTAGCTTCAATCGAGAAAGGAACCTTGACCAAATTCAAAACTTGACATCCATCAGAGTGGCAGGCATGGAAAAGAGCCTTGGGTTGAGACAGACGGGGGCATCCGTAGCTCAGTGAGATCCTATCGGTCGTTAAGGACCTATTCCAACCAGTCAATCAAAGATATACGGGCAGGCTATTTGATCAGTATTTCCCGTATAGAAAGAGTGCCAGAATTCATCTTATAGCTTATAGACGGCCATATTGCTTTTCTTTTTTTCTTTTTTGGTGAAGAAAACTTTCACTTGAAAACCATACTCTTCTCCTGTCACTGAGACTCCTGTAAGGCACTAGCGCATGCAGCGGAGAAGAAAAAGAGGTTCGCTCTAGTTGAGAAGTTAACTGCTTTCCTGACCTATTCCTGCAATTGCGCTTAGTCCAAGCTACACCCGCCCCTTTGACTTATGGCATCATCGACTTTCAACCTAAGCGATTTCATAACCCTTTCGAAAGACCTCTCTTTCGGGATCAGTCCCGTCCCTAGATGTAGTAGTCAATCAGCGGGACATTCAAAGAAGCTACGCACCTTCACTGAATGTTAATGAAAGCAAGCCCTTTCATCCTAATCTCATCTACTGAAAAGGGGGCCTAAGTAGCGCCTTCTTTTTGGGACACATAGGCTATTACAAACGCATCATTAAAGACTTTGCGAAGCGCGGAACCCCGGAATAGAATCATTGCAGAAGAAAGGTATAAAGGTTGGGGACCGGAACAGGATTAAGCCTTAAAGCATGCGGATGAGGCTGTCTAGTTTCCGGATTGGAATAAGGAGTTCATACTTCAATCTTAGGAAAAGGAGAGAGGAGACACTAAGATTGCTGATTCACTCTTCCCTCCGATCCCCGCCTATCCATCAGCGAAAAGATCTGGTTCGGAAGTCCCTATCAGCTAATGAAGAGAGGGGCAATTTGACGACGATGTATTCGAATGATGTTAACAATGTTTTGGAAGAGTGGCACGGGTGGACATGTCGGTGCGGATGCTACTGCCCGCAATCAGTCTTTGGCAGGGATATGGGGTTGGGGATGTCAATTAATTCCTACCTTCCTGTGATGCATGTCAACGAACTGGCAAAGAAAGGATATCGATGAAAGGAGTGGCGGCTAAGCTGGGAATTGACTCTCACTTATGCCGTAGAAGCCATCTGCAATGTTAAAAGAATCTTTTATAGGTAAAGACAGACAAAAGATATAGGAAAAGAGATCATCTATCACCTGACATGTGACTGCTAGCCCCAGAAACCCAAAAAAATCACTGGGAGTGGAAGAGAAAGCAGCAGGGACTGACTCCATCCTTCCAGTCGCTTACCTACCTCGAGGAGTGACTCTTTTTCTGGTCTTTAGATGAGGGAAAGAAGGTCTTATGGCCTGCTCAAGAACCTTTTTATGGCAGTGGAGAAGTGGACGAGGATCGCGGAAGTATTCTCACTATGGTGATTCGGTGAAGAGGGCCTGCCGCCTAGTGATTATTGTTGAGATCCTCTTTTCTTCTGGGTAGACCTCCACGATATGCGAATGTAGCTACTTATGAGTATGTTCCCACTCCTTTCTACCACTACTGAGCATCAAACTGTATCTGTGTCTGAGGCTGAGTATACTAAGTTCCTTCAGTATCAAGCAGCAAGTAATCTGTTCCTACTGCATCATTCGCCCTACCTTTCTTTCGGACAGGAAGTGTTCCAGTTAGGCTAGAAACCTACTCCTAACAAGGAGCGAGCACGGATTCGTTCTTCCGCAGAAGGAGGATCTTCGGCTGAAGTTCAGTTGCAAGCAAGAGAACGGATGCACGAATGTGAGTTTTTGTTGTAGTTTGACCGTCACAGTCTGTCCTCAAGGCAATAGAGGCATCCATTCCTGCTGTTGGTAATAGAGAGTCCAGTACGACTGAGATAGGCTTTCGAAGAAGGGTTTCACTTGAAGTAGGAACTAGGGCTTAGAACTGTTGTGTCGGAAGGGAAAATCTTTTCGAGATTGAACTTTGAGGGATAAATGTACTTGATAAGCAAGTAAGTAACTAAGCCAGGGTTTTGGGTCCACTTGTCTTTAAAGACCTAAGAGGACTTTTGGGTCTTGGGGGAGAAACTTCTTTTTTCATCAACATGTTTTTTTGAAGTAGAAAGTCCTTCGAACGAACCCACGTGCCATCCTCCATCTCTTTCTTCGATGGGAAGAATAGCCATCAGTTTACAATCATTCCTCTTACCTCTTAAGGTAGCGAGTTCAGAGTTCACTACTAGGTAATGAAAATGAAATCAATGGAATGTTGGGTTACGATGCTTCTTTTGGTACAGCCCTTAGATAGGTTGGGGAGAAAGACGACATGAGGAACAAAGTAGCTCGACCGTAAGGGAGAGGTACAAATCGAGCTAAGCGAGAGGTCATGTGCGTTGCTTTTTTTCTTGTCTAACGTTGATCTTTTTCGCCTGTTCTGGCTAACCCCATTCCAGTCTATTAGGCAAGGTCTGTTCGATTGAGCTTCTATTAGTCATCTTAGACGGCAAGCAGCTGAACTTTTTTTGATAGATGATAGATCTCAAGGGCAAAGGACTCATTCCGGGCATGACTCGGAAGATGAAGAGGGGGCAGGCACTTTAGGCCAGTCCTATGGGTTCCTCATTTCCCTATGGTCGAGCGGTTCGGTTGGCCTGTGATGAAGAAGAACGACGATGATGACAATTCCGCTAGTCACGGAGCTTAGTCATAGGTGACACTCTGATCCCGATGCCTGAAGGTGAGATAAGCAATCGTCCTTCTAGGGCTCAGATATCTTTTGAGGCACAGTGTCTTTCAACTAAGCGCTGAGCCCCTGCGATGACTAGGTCAAGCGGCGTAACTGAAGCTTCTTGCGCCTAATTCAATTGAGCTGCTAGGCTTCCTTACCTAAGCCCTGACTCGGAAATTCAGTGGAAGACGCTAAGCCTATGTTCATTGGCCTTTTTTCGATGTCAATGCTCTTGATTCTATAATCTAAATAAGGGTCGAAATAAGAAAGTCTATACTTTTCTCTAATTCATAGTGGGTTTGGCTATTAGTCACTTTTCTCGCTCCTCAAGAAAGACGGCTAGAAAATCCCTATTATGAATGGCTTCCTTTCAGGTTTATACAGACCATACTGTTCTAATAGGGCAGGGGAGATGGAGAACTAATCTCATACAGTACAGCTATGATCGGGCAATAGCGCAGATAAGATCAGACTGAATGTGTGAAGGATATGGTTCTGGTTCTCTTCTGTCCCGTTCCTTCAATCAAAGAATAATCCATGCCCAGGGCTAGTGTCAGTGCATACTTCCCTGCGTGCCTAACATCCACTCTTTCTAGTCGAGTGCCTTGCGGCGCCTTTAACGATGAGAGAAGGCGATACCGAATATAATAACTCAAGGGCACTGGATACTCCATCAACTCAATTTCTTTGATTTTCATTTGATGAAGTGACTGATCGAGTCTCCATTTATAGAGTGCTAGAGGGATCTCGCAATGCGGCATGAATTGGATGGCAGGCCTAATTCTGACTAGTTTTCCGCACGACTTTTTTGTAGTTGAAGACTCTCATGCCTTTTTCATGAAAAACTGGATGGCTCTAGCTACCAAACAAAAGATCCCCAAATCACACTGCCTGTGTGAATTGAACGAACTTACAAGTACAACCAGCTTACGTCAAAAATCTTCCATGCCAATAGACTCGTGACATCCATGTACTGAGTCGTCAAATGAGCCACGTTAGCAAAGCCCAAGCTTATACGCATTGGCCCACAGGGTGTCCCAAGAGGGCCCGAATGAACCCAGCTTACATGAACTATCAAAGAAAACAAATGAAGACTTGGGCCTGTCAAGCCTGCTTTACTCGATGGAAGCCCACAGACGCTGGATCTGTCCAAATGAAAGTCAAATCACATGAAGCAAAGGGGATCCGCAACCAGTCAATCATGCTATCCTTACCTTCCAACCAACCCCTTCGATTCCGCTTCTGCAGCAGTCTCAAATCTCGGTCCCTTGATGCCTGCAGCTCAATTTCTTTTCCAGTGATGGCGAGAATCCGCGGAATACTGCTTTTTCTTCTTGTCTTCTTTCTAAATGGCATCACAGCTACACGAGAGAAAGCGGTGCTGCCCACTCTGCCGAAAAAGGGGGCCGCTTTCTTCCCCCCAAAAATGCCAGTTCCACCATCAGGGCCCAGCAAGCAGCATAATTCTGTTCCGAGGCTGCCTTTCATTCCTGCAACAGTAGTATATGGTTCAAAGCACCTTGTTCCATCCGGCGCGAATCCCCTCCTAGTATAGTGGAGGTGTTCTTTCTTTTTCTATCCCTAGATGACGGGCAATAAAGCCAATCAATTTCCCATAGGTCCACTCTGTCTTGTGTGACTGCGTGTGCTTGTTAGATTGCTTGGGGTTCTATATGGGCTCTTTGTCCCCTTAGGACAATTTACTTACTTATAGGCTGTCTGGGTCCTATACCTTTAGAATAGGGGAGGGCTTTGAATTAAGCCCAATCTGTGGTTTTGTCATCAAAGAAGATCCAATTTTTTTGGACTCGTAAGGGTTGGCCCATTACCTTGAGTGAGGCCTAAGGTGTACACCTCTTGTCATGAAGATGTGATCTTATCCACCGTTGTTCTAAGCCCAATCCTCTCGTCTTAGGGTAGGATATACATAAACCGTAAATCACGAGAACTTCTCATTTTTGATTGACAACCTATGTTTAGAAACCATCATCTTTATGACTTGAGTATTTATAAACAAAAGAAGATGCTCTTCCGTTTAAGAGACTCAAAGAATCTGATCCCTGGTGGTCTGGACGATCTTGCTCAACATTTATGCCCAGAGTTAGGTAGTAAAGGTGACATCAACCATGAAGAAGTGTTTGTGTCTAATCTACCCGAAAGTTTCATAGAGTATTTGAAACAGGACATCATCTTACTTGCTGGAATAATGAGGAAGGCACAAGATATCTATTGGGAAGCTTATCATGTTGATATTGAGAATAAGATTGAACTTCCATCTCTTGCTCTGACTATCTTTCGTCAGAATTCTGACGATTCTGTCAACTGGCCAATCCATATTCCAAACCTGAATGAAGATACTTTCATTCGCCGTGGTTACTATGGAGGTCATGCTGGTGTCTATCTTCCTTATGGTAAGGATCTTGACTATTACGATGTGAATTCATTGTATCCTTTTATCATGAAGAACTTCCATATGCCTGGTGGAACAATGGGTAGGTCAATTCGAAACAACCAATATAGATTATTTGTATGGATTTCTTGAGGCATATGTATCACGTCCAGAGAACCTCAAGAGACCCTTTCTACCATATCGAAATCAAGATGACACTCTCATATTCCCTACAGGTTCCTTTACAGGAGTTTACTACAGTGAAGAAATATGCCAAAAGGGTTACGAAGTCACGCAGAGGGTACATATTTGAGAAGAAGGAAAGCCCTTTTGTCAACTATGTGGACACACTCTTTGAAAAAAGGTCAAAAGCCAAGAAAGAGGGTAATGTTCCCTTATCCTATATTTGGCCTGATGAACTCTCTTTATGGTCGGTTTGGTATCAACCCTGAAAGTACAGTGACCGGGATCTGTTCGAATGAGCGACAAATTATTTAAAGAAAGTGGTTTTCCATGTCAATTCTCTGAACCTTTTTCTTTCGAGATCACTTTCATGTCACTCTGGTTGAGCAGATGTGTTTGCTTCATAGCTGCCCGGCGAAATCCGCTTAGATTCCTAAGGCAATGAGCGACATAGAATTTATGAAGAAAGAATGTCCTCCTGAAAGACTTTCCAAGAATGAAGAGACAATGCCCTGTCCATCTCTTGGGGGTCCATGCACGGAGTTCCACTTGATGGATTTTCGGCAGCGGAGGAGGCAGGTCGACCATCCTGAGTGTGACACTTCATTCCCTTTCTTTCGACCACATCAGATTGGGGTTACAGTTTCATAGGCGCCGATCACTCTGGTCTGAAGACCTTCGGGGCTAGAAAACCTTTACCACAAGTGCCATAGAGTCCTGGGTTGTCTGCTTTGTCTATCGACTTGTCTTGATCCGCTTTCCTTCTTCCGCAGTTATGGTAGCAGTCCTCTTTTTCATCTTACATGACTTCGAGCTAGCCAAGCAAGGACAGCGGGGAATGAGAAAGATACATACATCTAGAAGGAATGTATTAGGATGGGCCTCCGTTAGCGGTTAGGCATGCAGGTGGGAACGTAGGGATAGATAGCTGAACGTGGGTGCGATCGTCATTCCCCACTACCACTAATAGAAGTAGAAGTCGGAGAGAAGGCTTGGTTAGGGTAATGGGCTTGAAGACAAATTAGGACCAACAAGTTCAGTCATTAAACGTAACGAGTTGGAGGAAGTGAAAACTGGCTCGATTACCGGGGGAGGCAGAGGGAGACTATGCTGACTTCGGGAGTCCAGGTACGACACTGCTCTATCTAGAAGTCCAGTAGAAAAGTACGAGGAAAAGACTTGATTTTGGAGTTGGAGAAAACTCCCGATGGGATCGTTCTTAGCTCCGGAAAGAGAATTTCAAATAAATAACAGTCAGAATCTATCATTAAAGGAATGGAAGTTGAACAAGGCAAGGTTACGCACCTCTGGACACTTCTTTGCTGCACTCCGAATATACGGCAACTGATCTTATACATCAGAGGATCGTACGGCTGTGGTGGGACCTATGCCACTATCTGTTCGGGGGAGTGATATAAAAAGAAGACAAAGACAGGGAACTTTCTACAGTAGGCTTTCTTTCTGATCTCTTCCTCATAGTGATATATAGGTTCAGGAACGGTTGGGCTGATTCGTACCTTTAGGAGAGAGAGGGTCTACAAGTCTAGCCTCTCCTACTCTTGATTGCCTTTCGGCTTGTGGATCTCCGTACCATGAGCCGGGGAACGAGCACGGGAGTGGAATACGCAGGAACGAAGAAGTGTAATACATGGAACGTGCGCTATAGCTATACTATAGAAGGGCTACCTCCGAACCTATTAAAGTTATCGGACAGGAGATCTTGCTTTTTTTGTCCCTCCGGAAGCATATTTTCAAATCGATCTCAATTCCTCTCCCTTACGGTCGAGCTACTTCATTCCTGTTGGAGTGCAAGGCAGGCGAATGGTGCCATCATCAATATAAAAAAAATACTTTCGAATTAGAGGGTGGGAGGCAAAGCGCTTTCTTTTAAGGAAGCATCAGGTGAGGCACGCGTAAGGGCGGAAAACCAAGATTTTTGGATTTTCCGGTTAGAGAAAGGGCTATGATTTTGTCTATATCAAATATCAAATTCTATTTTGATCCACTGGGTTTCTTTTCTTCCTTCCAACCAAAGCAATGAATAATAAGATTTAGACATTGAACATGATTTCTCTTTGTTTTTAGGGCCCATTTTCCTGTAGTAAAAAGCCACTTTCGTCACCCGGAGTCCAAGTCACACGGACCGGATTTGTTCTGTCGTCCTCCTCATTATAGTCCTCCTAGAATCCAACGCATTTCGTCGGAATACATCCTGCCTTTTCACCTTTGTAGTCCTATGCATAGTCAGTACTATAGCCCCAATCATGGCTACTAATAAAATCAGACTAGGAAGCAAAAACCAGACAGAATAGTAGGTATAAAGTAAATTGCCCAATGTTTCCAACTCCGTCCAACTTCGTACCTTTCCGGCATAAACCGTATATCTCAGAGAGGTCGTATTTCTGTGGGTTGGTAGTAATGGAACGGTTTCATTATCTAAAATGAAGAACATTTCCCACCAAAGGATCAGTCCAATAATACCACTCACTGGTAAATAGCACGAGACTTCTTCGTGAATCTCCTCCCTTTGAATATTGAACATCATAACCACGAATAGGAATGAAACGGCAATATCTCCTATATGAACTACTGGGGAGATCATAGCGGAGAAGTCGAGACCTAACAAAATCAGTAACCCAGAAGTGTTGCGAAAGACGGGGATGGGAAACGAAACGGAATGTACCGGATTTTTAGCACGTACAACCATCAAACCAGAGACCAAAGCAGGACTCGACAAAACAGAAAGTATCATGGTACGTCGTCCTTCACTGAAATGGAACTCGAATGCATCTTCTTGCTCCAGCATTCAAGTCGATCTATTACGATCAGTGCGGTTGTTCTTATTTCATTTGATTCTTCCAAGTTCCCTTCTCCAAAAAGAAAGCACTCCCTTTCAAATATCTCTCGAGTACGTGGAGCTTCCGCCTCATACGGCTCCTCTAGGGATAGAGGGGAAAGAGAACTGTTAAGGTTCTTGTACACGACCTCAGTGTATCATCCTCATCCCCCCCGGGGCCTAAAACTCTTCCCCACCCGGAATATCATCCCGACCTGGAATTTGGACCCCCTCCAAAACAACCACAATATGAACCTTATTCCTCTTGTCACGCCTGTTGTCTCCTTTCCCCTTCTCAACCTCAGCTTAGTACAGTTGGTGCCTCCTTTGATGGGGTCCACAAGAAGGGCATGCACGGGACCAATCAACATCAGTATGTTGAAGATAATGAGAAGGCCCCATGCATGGCAAAGTATGAGGTCTTCCAGGTTTCGGTCTCCCTCTCGCTCCAAGATGAGGGAGAGCACGAGGAAGAAACAGACCTGGAAAGGGAAAAAAAAGGGGAGAAGGTAAGCACCCCTATTATTCTTTTGATTATTCTGACTGGACTGACTCTTCCCTACCAGGAATTGAGCTTAGCTGGCCTCCTTCTATTCCATTGGGGTTGGTTACTGCCCCAATCCCTATCAATCTAGTACCGGGGCGAAAGAAGAAATGTTGGAAACCTGACTGCCCCCTTTCCTTATAGTGCTGGTAACAACCCCTAAATTCCAATATCTTAGAGTAGAAAGGCTGTAGGAACGAGTCAGATTACTTTCCCGATTCGCTGGTCCGTCACCTCTCGTGAAAGCCTTAGCGCTCCCGGCCGATTAGGAATGATTCCGACTACTAAATCAATAGTCACAAGGTAGCTGCTGCTCTTTCTCCTTGCTTTGCTGTTGAGTCTCATTCTCATGGCAGTTTCAGTAAAGTCAGTTAGAAAGAATAAGTATCACAAGGTTTCAACTGGGAATGAGTGACTCAAGCTTATAGCTTTTTCTGTCCCACTTTATAAAGCAGTTGATTCGCATGATTGATGAAAAGTCTCAGGAACAGGTGGGGATAAGGAACTTGCTGTAGTAGCTGTAAGGAATCTGCTACTCTGTTTAGTAAGGGATGTTTCATTCTTCTCAGTGAAAGAAGTAGAACACTAACTAGTCTTTAATGAAATTGATTGATTATTTAGTCAGGAAGAAAGTGAAGTAAGGACTTCTATAACTAGAAGGTATCTCACTGAATTTCCAGGTAACCGTAGCCAAGTGGCTAAGGTGCTTAGGTTTTGAAGTCAGGAATAGAAGAAAGTGAAAGCAAGAGAGGGAACGAGATATACCTTCTCTCAAGGAAGTGCCTTATATAGGAGAACAAGGTCAGGTTCTTTCTGTCATCAGGTGGGATATGAGCTAAAGTGCTTGATTCTCATGATTGATTATCAGAGGACACTTTTTGATCTGTTTTGTTGGGGAATCAAGCGAAGTCAGTAGCATTAATTGTTTGAGTTGTCCAGTTTTCTTGAGGTAAGGCAAAATTCGTCAGCGGATTCTCATGATTGATGAAAAGTTCCAGTTCTGTCTGGGAAGAAAGTGAAGTAAGTAGCAGTAATTGTTTTAGGTGTCCCACCTGTTAGTTCAATGTGCAGCCTATTCTGATTCAATCCCCTTCTTTTAAGCTAGCTGCTTTCTTTCCGTATATCACTCTAAGTTATGTTTCTGCTCTAGTAAGTGCAGTAAGTACCGGAACTATAGAAGTCAGTTCTCTTATCTGGGATAGTTTACCTGAAAGCTAGGTAGGGACTGGACTCTATCTGTTGTCTTGCCTCAAGTAGCTTGTCCAGTTGTTTTATGAGTTGTTGCTGTCAGGGGAAAAGATGCCCCATAGGTTTGTACCTGAACTATTGGATATTCCGCTCCGCGGGTTTATGAAGAATTGTGGGAATAGAATCAAGAGAGAGAAGTGCCTTATAAGAAGGTAGTTGCAGCTAAAGTAGCTGTAGTTGCAGTGTCTCAAGTCAGTCAAGAATTCGAAGTTGAACAAGGGAATTAACTTCTTCATTAGATTCTCTGGTTTAGTCTCAGAATCAGTTGTAGTTGAAAGGAAGTTAGCTCAATCAGTTGGCCGAATCAGGTTTGGTAGTCTGGGATAAGTGCGATAGCTATAGAAAGCATATTCTCAGTTGAGTCTTATTAAGCTAAGACTTGAAAGTCGGTACTCGGATGGGATAAGTGCCATATAAAGAGTATTCTCACTCTAAGTCAGGAAGTACCTTAATTATAGAAGTATGTTCAGCTTCTGCTTTCCCTACAATACTAGGTCAGTCCGAAGTTCAACTGTTTGAATCGAAACAAACAGATGACACAACGTTCCCAACCACGTCATGAGAAAAGAGTTCTAGTAAAGAAGAAATCCCGTAGAGTATGTGAACTAAGACATTCAAGCGTTTATCAGATATCAGACTTTCAAGTAGAATGTCAGAAGTAGAAGAAGGGAGTGAGGCATTAACGAGTATCCAGAAATCCTGTGAGTCAGAAATCCCCTTTTGACTATCTATCTATAACTGGGAGAGTTCTCTGAAAGCAAGGGAGTGAGTCATGAGCTAGTGATGGGATAATAGCCCCCGGCGATTGAGGGGAAAGACTCTCGCGTCCCCAGCAGTGTCAGTAAAGCCACTCAAGGTCAAGAGAAGGTTCCCTTTGTTGATTTTTTCATATTCGAGTGAGAAACTCACTGCAGACGACTCTGGGATATGAGCAAAGGTCAGAGATCAAACCGGGTTCAGCTTCTGCCGCTGCTTCGGGATAAAGGGATTCTCACTCCAAGTAGGGAATCGTGTCAGTAATAGGATAGATGAGTCTCGGAATTCAGAACAAGGCCCTGGCATCTATGCCAAGTTCAGCCTCAAGAATAAGTATAAGGAATAAGGGATGAAAGCCAAGTAAGTAGCTGCAGTCGCAGGTGTCTTTTCAGCAGGTTTTGGTTTAGGAGTTCTTCTTCGTTTAGTTTCGGAATCAGGTTAGGGAGTTTCACTCTGGGATGGGACAAATGCAGCTAAGGCCTCGCCGTTTGAGAGGAAAGAGTGTAAAGCACTAAACAAGAGAGAAAACCCTATCTATCTGGAGATATACCTGAAAGCAAGGAAGTGCATCACGGGTGTGGGGCACTACCGCTTATCCTTTCACACAACAGTAACACGGGCAGCATTATGTCCTCAAGTATCTTCTCTAGTAAGGAAATAGGTGAACAAGTCTGCTATTCCTGACTTTCAAATAGGTATATCAGGAAGAGAGTAAGGACTTGACCTTTTCATACGTCAAAGTACACTCTTCTTGGATTTCCGGTATAGCACAAGTGAGATAGGGGCTAGGAAGGAAAGACTTCAAGGAGAAAGGAGGCAGCTGAGTAGTCACTAGCAAGGAGATGATTGTCAATCCCTCTTACATACGGTCGAGTCACGTTGTACCTCAACCACCTGCGACAAGCGACCGAGAGAGGGCCCCCAACTCTTCTGGAGTAGGCGTCCATAACAGGACGGACCGTAGGAGATCAAGACAAACTGCTCTAGATCTCGCTGGGTTTGCTCCTGATTGCGGGAATCAAAAGCAAATCGCACACGAGTTTTGAAATATATCGACGACACCTGATGACCATTGTTCACCTCTGGCACTTGATGAATGAACCGCAATAGGAAAGAGTATGCGGTCAGTTCCCAATGAAAGCAGGATTCAATTGTCCTGATCTCAGAAGGACACCGCACCCTCCACCTTCTTGCAAACTCACTCCTATCAGATTGGAGCAAGGTCACCAAGTGATCCCGAACCATCCGAGTGTTAGGCACACGGGGTCGGAGTCCAAGTTATCCCCTGATAAAGAGGTGTCTTGGCTGGGCAGATACCTGGAGTTACACAGCGCAAACGTTGGGGAACAAGCCACCAATCCACAGTTTGTATCACCGATATATGAAAAGGGCTAGACCATGGACGGGTCGTCATAGTTCCATCGAGATACCCTCTTCTTACAATCAAACGATTGATTGCCCAGTCTAAAGCTAAAGAACGAGAGGTACATCCGAACTAGCAAATCCGCCTTGCTATCCATCCTGGAAATCATCCGGCGATGAGGGGACGGAATCACTCGGGGAAGCCCAGACTTGGTCAGGGATACCGGAACAGACACAGCCCGCAAGGGTGTGCCCGCGTAATAGCGTTGGAGACACACTGAGCACTGCTTCAAATAGAGTGCCACAGTGAGCCCCCCTCATTCCCCTATGAGGAGATCGGATCGTCGACCGGGGAGGGCAACCACCTCTCTCTATATACGATTGAGAAAGCAGATGCTTCTTCCATTATTATATCCGTATTGGGATGAACTTCTTATTTAGTTACATTATGACCAAAGACTATTCTCAATTCCATTCTTTGCTTTGGGAGGGCCGTAGATTGCTACGGACGCATTTCATCCAAAGGTACCGACCGACCTAGGAGCACAGAGGTCTTAGGGGGGAAGGATGGAGGATCCGAGTCCAAATCTGAGTTTGATCAAAGAACTCGAGGGGCAGAGGCGAAAGGGGAAGCACTGGCAACAAGAGAAGAACTGCAAAAATTGGTTTTCCTCAAAGAAATACGCCCCCCAACTGAAGAAGTAGGCCCTGCAGAAGACGCTTCCTACAATCTATCCTCAAGCGTGATGTGGCACGCATTGTGGCACAGTCAACAAGAGCGAGATCCATTTACTTGACCTCACTCTACAACCGAACGAAGGTGCGATCCATTCCATTTGTCTACCCACGAGGGGATCCTCTGAGAACGAGCGAGTGGATCTCGAACCGACTCCATCCGCGAAGTAGGCCGACGTTGTTCCTGCCAAAGGGTATTTCCTACTGATGTTCTTGCCCCAACCGAAGTTGGTCGAAACGAAACCGATTTGTTCACACTCGGGCCAACTAATCTAATCTATAGAAGAGAAGTCAATCCATTCCATTTAAAACCATTCCCTTCCACTAAAGCTTGTTCGAAACTCTAGTTCCATTGTTGGGGAACCGAAGAGTTCCTACATTCCATTGATTGCCACAAAGCAAGGCGGGTCAGTTCCTCTCCCATACGGTCGAGCTGCTTTCGGTTGTTGCTCGCAGGCAGGCATGCTGCTTCCGCTGCTCTCCCCACTTCACGGAGGTACCTCTTCCGGTTGAGCGCAGGCACCGCAGAGAGCATGCGCGGAGATAACTGCTTGCGGTCAGTCTCGCTATCGCTATCGCTGGCAGTCACTCTCTTACTGCTTCCAGAGATAACCGCATGCGGTTGTTGCTCGCAGAGAGCATACCGCATCAGTGTCTCTTGCACGGAGAGAACCGCTTGCTGGCAGAGAGAGGCATGTCACTTGCGGAGAGCATCAGCCATACCGCATGCTGCTATCGCTGCTCTCTCCCTTGCGGTTGCTGGCAGCGGCGTGGTTGTTGCTTCCGGTTGTTGCTTGCTCTCTTCGCAATCGGGTTGAACCTGCCTGTCTCGCTATCACTCGAGCTCAATTTCCTCTCGCTATCGGGAGAGCTCAGCCGCCTCAAAACGGACCAATTTGACTAATTGACTGCAAAAAAACACGGGTTTCAGCAAAATTAACTGACAGGTTAAACTCTTTGTCTGAAGAAAAAGGTGGATTGCACGAGAGAGTTGAACGGGTCAATGCCACGCCCACGCCAGAGGACCAACTCTTCGCCATCAGACGCTGTCCTTGACCGCGACGGGGGGTATCGGGCGGCTGTAAATGCACAACCCTGAACTTCTCCCCGAAACAGCAACCTATCCATTCCTGTTATGTTATCAAACTCTTATTGTCCCTGTTTGAGTTGAACAAAGCACGAGTGAATACAACGGTTGTAGTCCCGAATTTGATACCTGCTTTGAATTGCCATAGAGACCCCCCCATATGATAAAAAGAGGGGATTGTTTGCCCGACTATCGCATTTTCAGTGGTACTGAGACTCTACCACTACCCTTTATCAGGTTTACAATAGTGCGGGAATAGCGGCTAAAAGATTCCCAATTATCTCCTCGCATCTTAGAGTCAAGGTCAGGTTTGAGTTTGCCAGTTCAGTGCTTCTCAGGCGAGGAACGAAGTCACTCGACTGAAAGGAGAGGAACTTGATCTTCTCGCTACGAACTCCATTCCTGGTTGGTTTCTTTCATACATATTGGCTTCAGGCTCAGAAGTGGAATTTTCATACATATTAGCTGGACTCAGGTTATCGCCCCGATCTGATCTTCTATGGTTTCGGGGAAAAATCATCAATTCGGATTTCCATTGCAGCGTAGCGTATAGTAGCAGCAGACGAATGTGCGATTCCTCCTCTTGCTTGCTTCCTTCTTTTTTGAAGACATGCACAATCGGTGGTTAAAAGACTCGCTTCTTCTTTGTCTTTGATAGTTGTGGACTTATTCCTCGATGCGGAGCAGTTTAGAAGTGCTTGCTTTTTTCCTGAACCCATCGGCCGGGGTCTTGGTGCTGATAAACTCGTCTCCGCTCATCTGACCTGGAAATGGAAAGACATTATTGTAAATTACTCACCTCATCTGAGATGAAGGGATTTCCTACTGGAGATTCAGATGCCTATTTTGCTGCTGATGTGGAGAAATTTGTACGGGTCCTCTCGATATGTTCCTTGCCTGGTTCGCTATAGGAATTCAGCAAATGGGGAGGGTCAGATTCATAGCTACGAATCTTCCGTCAATGGTTGAAGGCAAACCTTCTTTGCATTTTGATGCCTGTGCTTAAGGATTTGTCTCTGGTATTGTTTTCTCTTGAGAAAGAATCATATGGCCAGGTCACAGGAATGCTTCTTCGGCTTACAATTCCGAGTCAACAACCGTAACTCGAGCACTTAGCCCTAGCTCTTGCTCTTTCCTTCCTTGCAACGGGCTGCCCTGTGTGCCTACCCCTATTGACCTCAATGGTGCGCTAACTTGAGAACTATGATTTGCCAAATTCGTCTTATAGGGAACCAGGCTATGCAGCAAGCGGAGTTGTACCGAAAAAGACATTTCCGGGCATACGAGAAAAGAGTCCAGCCGAGCCTATTTGTTTGCGAGTTTCTTGATCCCGGAAATCTTGTACTCAGAGTCACGGATAAAGTGGACTACCCTGGGTGACCCCCCGTTCTTTCTAGTGGGTTTTTTCCCTTTTGGGACCATTCACCCTTTTCCCAACCAAGCATAGGTAGAACGAACCCCTCTTTCCCATACACAACGACGGTTCAAAGCAAGATGAGTAGTTTATAGTCGACTCAATATCGACGAAATCCCCCATTTGATCCCGCCCGTTATAGTACCGATTGTCTTGTAGTGCAGTGCACCCTTCATCGAAAGAGTAGGCGGTTGAAAGACCCACCTCTGAATAAATTAGGTTGGGAGATATCAAAGGGGGAACCTCGCCCCGCTTATCTGTCCTTGTATTATTCAAATCTGTCCACTTATCTTGTCCAAAGCAGAAGGAATATCAAATTGTTTCGAGCCGCCATAAAATAGACTGGAAAAGATTCAATCCACTTGTTGGCCTACTTCTATGTCCTGTAGCTTCTAAGGCATTGGGGGCCCCTTGTCTTGATGCCTGCTTCCCGCTTCGTTGGAGATTTGATGGCCCGTAGCTTACAACATCTTATGAGAAGGGCATGTAGCTCGATACAATCGGAGGCCAGTTGCTTACTTGCGTATGAAGAAAAGGGCAGACGGATTCAGCCATTCCCATCCCTCATAAGGACAAAGATTTTGATGTGGATGAGAGAGAGCATCTTTTTTTAGATATCCCCCCACTATTAGAGCTATTAGATGAGAAGAGACTTCCCGCCCGAGGAGATAATGTGAATCAATAATGAAAATGAATGCGATGATCAAAGAAGCGGCTAGACATAGGTCAAAGGTACAACCGCTACCGCCAGTAGGATTTCCTTGCTTTACTAACGAGCTAACCTACGAACCGCTCTGTGGGCTTCTATCCCCCTGGTCGTATTCAACCGAAGCCCTCTCATCTAAGTCTGATCTGACAATGCCAAGATCCTCTCAGGGTCCGATAGCTACCCCGGTTCACCAAATCAAAGATTTGATGGTATACTCCATTCTCCCTTTCTGCGGATTCTCCACAAGGGTTGAGGATGAGGGTTTTCCTCCGCGGGGCAAATTTTCCTCAACAAAGAATCAGACTCTATAGAGATAATAGGGCCAAAATTTCCATCCCCGTACTCCGTGTCTAGTGCCTGTATCCTCTCCTCGTAAAGGCACCAGCTAAACTCTCAGAGGTCATTATAAAGTTCCAAACACATTTCTCATGACATTGGATCCCTTGCTTATGATAAATGAATGCCGATACAACCATTTTGTTCCGCCTGCAGCAGGTGGCATGGAGGGGAGGAACACTTTTGTTCCGGAATAGGCGACGGTTCTCTTACTGGTCATGGTGTGCTCTTGCACCATGGCTTTTCACAATGTTACCGTATCAGCGGAGATTCGGTATCTAGTGAAACTTCACGATGGCATAGAAATCACAAAATGCTTTGTGATCGCCCAACAGTGATAATTGAATGAACCATGTTGACTACCATCATTCTATCTTCATCAACCTTCATGTATCCGTCTTATTCTACTTCCTTTTCCTTAATGTATAGGTCATATTCCACTAACTCATCATTTAATCGTAAATAATCATGATTTCAAAGAAAAACCTGTTTGTTCATTTCCCGTGTTTTTTGGCAGCAAGTCCATTGCGTTGATGGCCAATCGGACAAGTTCGCGTTTTCTCGGGATTTTTGCTTGTTTCGGATTTCTCTTCCATTCCATTTCTAGATGGAATTCGGCCTTTTTGCGTTTTCTCGGGAATTTTCGTTGTCACTGACTTTAGACAAGAAAGATCAGAATGAAGATTTCATTGACCTTTCTATTCCTATTCATAAAAGAAGAAGACAAGGAAGGGTTGCCCGCCCAATATTCACTCAACGCCAAAGAAAGCTTCTAAAACAAGGTCAAAACT
This sequence comes from Alisma plantago-aquatica, assembly GCA_963693085.1. Lineage (NCBI taxonomy): Eukaryota > Viridiplantae > Streptophyta > Magnoliopsida > Alismatales > Alismataceae > Alisma > Alisma plantago-aquatica. Next base: position 1,272,227,550 of record OY856411.1, read on the forward strand.
TCACGGATTTCATCAGGATTAATAGTCATAGGAAAGGTAAACTCAAACGAAGAAAATTGTTGCAAGGTTACCATAGTTCTATTTTCCATTCGACTTTTGACTACATTACTTCCTGAAAGTGTTCCCTCTGAGGGGAAGGGGTTAGGGAATAGGGGTAGGAAGGACCTTTTTTTATGGGTATAATTCATGTTCGGTCCTCCACTCAACAAGCACTGGATTAGCTTCCGGCGGAATCCGCTTGGAAGGCCCTGGCCTTCAATTGAGACAAGAGATGATGCACGCTGAACGGCGGATGCTTGGAAATGGCGTACTTCTTTTATGACACCTGGCACAAAGAACTAGAGTGCTGCATGCTACTACAGTGTATTAGAGTTCGAGCTAAAGCAAATTCCGAGTTTTCGCGGGAAGAAGTATGGTTTCGGTCATGATGAACTATTTCATCCTTCTCCATTCGAATCTGTCTCAGTTCCAGGTATTGAAGCGAAAGATGACTCGACCGGAGGAAGAGGCCACTCGGGGAGATATTATCCACATAAGTCTAAGTGGTGAAGGTATCAGCCCTGGCATGAAGGCCTACGATTAGAATAGAATGCTGACTTCCTAGACTAGGACTGAAACTGATTAATTGATCCCAAAAACATTTCCTATCTCCATCTTTAACCATAGATGAAAGAGGCAGAGAAGAGGTTACTCCCATCAGACTTAGAGATGTGACAATGGATAGCTTGAGCTGTAATGGAATTGACTGTTACATCCAAGCTATCTTTCCAAAGTAACCAAATTCTACCAAGGTGAGAGGTACAAATCGAGTGATAGGGAGAGGAATTAGAATTGTGCAAGAAGGACCTGTTTGAAAAAACTAAAGGAACTATAGAGTTTATGTTATGTGGTATTTGTTGACCCTTGTTTCAACAAGACAGACAAACAAGGTCAATGTGGAACCTTGAGATCAGTTGCCTAACACTATTTTGTTTGTTTTAGGGGCCTTGTGTTCCAGACAAGAAGTTTCACCATTAGGCTAAAATAGGAGGGTGATTACTGACCTCCAGCTCCTCAATGCCAACACTGAGGTTACCTTTAATACCCTTATGAGTCTTCTTCCTCCCTGTCTTCTGCTGCTGGTTCATGTTCCTCATTATAGCCATAGCTTGATCTGCTACAGCTCAACATTTCTTTGGAGAAATCTGATGCGTCAGTTGAAGTATCCAGTTTCCTCTCATCTTTGCTTTGAATTGGTAGGGACAATTTGAGGTAGAGTGACAGTATGAAACTTCTGAACACCTGGCAAGGAAATGAGCCCCCCTTAGGAGGTAGTATATACTTATGGACTCATTGGTAAAGGAGGACTCCCTAGCTCGATTTGACTCTCTTTTGTGTGCCCGCTCAAAGCGCCCTTCTTTAGTCTCTACCTGTGAATTGGGGAAGTTTCTCTACAAAGGTTATTCCACCTACTGAAAATCAAAGTCCATCCAAAAGGAAAAGACATGACTGAAGCGAAAAAGTAGAAGCTGGATCCAGCAATAGTCTCCGAGGACTTAGTCAGAAAGCAAGTTCAATAGCTAGGTCATTCAAAGGAGCAGCTAAAAACTTGATAGGGCAATGCCCCGGGTAGGAAAACCAGAATCAAGAGAGAACCTTTCAATAGACTCCGAAAGAAAGAGCATCGGCTTGGTGGGCTCATAAAGAGTAGTAGTGTTCCGGGGTCTCGCCAACCAACTCTTGTACAGTAGCCATTCTGAGTGGCGGATAGTTGAAAAAGAGGAAAGAACCAATCACGGACCTACGGAAAAGCATAAAAGAAATACAAGACGATCGTCATTGATGGTTGGATAGCGGGCCTTTCCCTACAGGCCAATACTGCTTCGGTCGCTGCTACGAATTCCTTTGTTAACCTGAATCGGCCATTGTCTTTTCGGGTTCCCCCACCCAGGGGCAGGGGGAAATCACTTACTTAGACTATAGCGACCCTCAGAAAGAATAATACCCACTTCCGGAGGAGCACACCCATTCTATGAGGAATTCCTGGCCTTGTTACAACAATACGCTTAAATACCCGAGGGATGCTTCATTTTGCCAAAGACCAAACGAGCTCTTTGCGCCCCTACGATTGCTACTGTGATGCTTGTTGGGTGGTCTCTTCTTTGAGGAGTATGGGTCGATTTTCAAAGTGCACTGGACTGACTAGACAAACGAAATGGCACTCAAGCTTTAACCTACCTCATCCACCGCATTTCCTATTTCTTTGTCCTGGACCTATGTGGATTCTGTCTCCTCCGTATCCCCGCTGTTCCCAAGGACTAGCGGAATCGATATGAATTTGAAAACCAAATGGAAAACAAAAGAACAAGGAAGATGAGTGGACCTTTTTCCTGACGCTGACGAGGTTGCTACTTCTCCCTTCTTCCTGATTTCCGTATAAAAATTGGGAATTCCTCGTCCAACTCGTCCCAGAATGGGCGTTATGGCAAAGAACAAGAAGAAAATGAAAGAAGAAATTTGTCCAATAGTCACAAATGGTGCCTCCACAGGTTGACATCCGATCCAACCTAGTAGTAAGCAATCCGCCAAAAGCAACCAAAATATTCCTTGGTAAATCGGGCGAAAACTTGAACTACGTACATAGAGATTTTAAAAAAAAGGTAAAGCCAACAGAGATATAAAAACGGGTGCTATTGCGGCTACACCTCCCGATTTGTCAGGTATACTTCGAAGAATGGCATAGATCGGTAGGAAATACCATTCCGGCACAATATGAGGCGGGGTAGACATCGGATTAGCAGGTATATAATTGTCGGGATGCCCCAAAACATTAGGAGCATAAAAAATCCAAATGGAAAAAAAGATGGAAAAGGCTACCCAACCTACTAGATCCTTTACATAAAAATAAGGGTAAAAAGCAATTTGATCCATCTCAGAATGTACACCCAAGGGATTATTTGAGCCATATTGATGCAATGCGGCCAGATGAAGAAGACTGGCGCTAAAATAAAGGGGAGTAAATAATGGAGACTAAAAAAACGATTTAAGGTGGCATTGTCCACGGAGAAACCACCCCAAAGCCAAGTCACTATAGTATCTCCTACTACAGGTATGGCGCTAGCTAAGCTTGTAATGACTGTAGCTCCCCAAAAGCTCATCTGACCCCAAGGTGGTACGTATCCTATAAAAGCTGTCACAATCATTAAGAGGAATATGACAACTCCGAGACACCAAACAAATTCCCTAGGACTGCTATAACTCGCATAATATAGACCACAAAAAATATGAAGGTAAACCACAATGAGAAACATACTTGCCCCATTAGCATGCATATAACGGAGCAACCAGCCCCCTGAAACATCTCTCATAATATGTTCGACGCTGTTGAAAGCTAGATCCACATGAGGTGTGTAATGCATAGCTAAAAAAATGCCAGTCACTATCTGAATGACTAAACAAATACCTGCTAACGAACCGAAACCCCACCAATAACTAAGATTGCTTGGGGTTGGATAATCTATCAAATGTTGGTTAAGTGTGGAGGAGATGGGTTGTTTTCGAAGAGAGAATCGTTGGTTTCTCAATTTCTCTTTGATCTTGTGCGTGACAACCCCTCCCCCTATTTACTCCGACCCTCCAACCGCGAATTGGAGACAAGATCACCAAAAGAAGAATACCAGGCATAACCAGAAGAATTGTGTGAAATAAGTGAATTTATCCAGTTGAGGCATTATTGATTCATCCAAACCCCAAGGGACAGAATTGGTGGTCAAGTGGGGAGTCGGGGGTAATAAAAGCATGCAAGTCGGCTCGCTCCAATACCAACTCCGGTCCCCCCACTCATTGAAATCCTGGAGGATCCTGAGGAGAGAAGGCTCCTCCAGACTGTCTTGCCCGATCACCCCCTGGGTTCATTCCCATAGGGACCAGGGCAAAGGCAGGATCTTCCCCTTCTGGACCAGGGGATCTGCGAAAATTTGGGCTATCTCCAAAGGGGGTTATTCATCTCGTTCTCTCGCTCTGCTCGCGGAGCGGCACACCGAAAATCCCTCTCCCTGACGGTCGAGCTACTTCGTCCCTCACCGGAACCGCACTGCACCTTATGGAATGGAAGAGCAAAGCAACTCTTCTACTAGTTCCGTTGCGTACCGATCCACGTCCATTTTTCCCCCCGGTTGTGTCGAAAAGATCTGAAGGGGGGAGTGCTCAGTCCTTGTTCGGATCGTCGACCGGGTCCTCCCAAGCTCTATGCTGTTTGGGAACTCCGCAAGGGTCTGACCACCTTCTTGATTGAAAATATGTGAGTCTTTGGAGTACTTTTGGATAATATTTCGCGCCGAGGATTTGTGCTTATGGGCTAGGGTGAAGAGGGCAGACCAACGGATCTGGTGGTCGACAATCGTTCGGACTTGGTAAAGGTTGTCGCAGCACCTGTAGTAAGACAGAAGACTGATAGCGATGCCCGCGGACCAATTTACGATGTCTCCGTCGCTGACGTTCGTCAAGTAGGCCACGTGAATTGGTCAGGGTCTTTTTTGGCTAATGAGACCTCGATCCCGAAGCCTTCGGAGTATCTTTTTCACCGGTGCCTCTATCTGTATGGGAAATTCGCTGCCAAAAGATGCCGCCCAGTATCCCCCTCCTTCCCCCGCCGCCTTCCGACCCGTGGGAGTACAGCGGCCTTGATATTGATATTTATAGAATTCGAACTCCCATCTAGAGACTGCCTGTTGAACTGGCACGTTGCTTCGACCTGATCCCTGCTGCAAGAACTTGATCCCCCTTGATCCTTGCCGGATGTGCTTGACAATCCCCCAGGAGACGAAAACTTGGGGACTTCTGACTCCAGCTGTTCCAAGAGTCTCTGAAAGTGGAACCGCGTTTTCATATATCTGTGTTCTGCTCATCCCCTACGTCAGCTCTTTGATTGGGATAGCCTCACCCCGGTTCCCCCACTTGGAATGGATGGTGGAGCGCAGGTGGCAAGCTGTTAGATGTACCCGGTGCTTTACCCGTAGACGCTTCTCCAGCTCCCGCAAAAAGGGGATGGGAGTCGTCTGAGGACGGACTTCCCGAATGACCGTACCGAGGAATTCTACCGTACTCCGTGCAGCTATGGTTCTTGATCCTGCGGGTTTCCCCCAAAGGTGAAGGCCGGATTGATTGAAGTGGGTGATACACTTTTGTATTTCTATGAGAAGCTCTACGGCACCCACGATTCCCAGTAGTGAGTCGTCGGCATATCGCGCGTAACAAATCCTTCTCCAGTAATGGGTTGTTTTGGAGGGGGCCATTCCTCTCCTTTCAGTCGAGTCATTTCCAATACCTCTCCCTGAAGGTCGATTCGCACCTCTCGCTATCGCTCGAGCCATTCCCATTCCTCTCTCTGACCTTCGGAAGGGCATCGCCGCCCCGCCCAGCTCTATCGGCAGGCCCCTTCTTTTGCAATACTGGAGAAGGTCTCTCATGGCCAAATTCTTCTCCAAAAAGCCTTCTCTACTTTTGATCGGGCCGGCGGCTTCTATGAGGAAGGCTAAGCAAAAGAGGCTCGAGGGCTTGTTTAGGAAGGCGGCGGGGGGAGGGGGAAAGGCAAGGCCTTTTCTGGTCCCCACGGCTGAGGGGGGGGGAAGAGGGGGGTGTGCCAGGACGAAACAAGGGAATGAAAGGTCGCTTTTCTCTTTTGGGGGAACTCGTCCCTTCCCACAATGACGGCTCTGTTGTCTTGGGGAGCGTTGAAGCTTGCTTCTTCTCCAGACTTTTCTTGGTCATCAATACTCTTTTTGGAGAGAACCGATCTGATTCTATGAACAAGAGGAATTTCGTGCTTCTGTCGGATCCTCCCTATCTCCTGATCGAGCTTGCTTAGGTAGATGTTGCCTGATAGAGCCGATAGTAGTACACTGTGTGGGACGGAGTCAGGGCCCTTCTCACCTCCTACGAGTCGTCCGACGGAAAACACTTGATGAATGAGGTCAAAGAACTTGGGATCATCGATCTCTTCCTTAAAGATTGGGATGAATCGATGTCGGTCGATGGTGTGAAAACACTTCCTGACCCCGAATTCCAAAAACCAGCGAGAGCTTCCCCACTCTTCTTTGATCCGTCTTAGGGCCAAGTGGCTGCCTCGACCCGAGCGGAAGTGCGATGTGTCTGGAAACTCGGAATCGTAAATGAATTCGAGTACTATTCGGATTGCCTCCTTCATGATCTTTTCTATGGGTAGAACTACTGTGAGCGGTCTCAACTTCAACATCTTTCTTTTCGGGGACCTAGCAATCATTACAATCTAAACTGAACTGTGAAAACAGAAAGCGTTTTCCTTCCTGGTCATTTTCTTCTCTGATTGCACGGAGGTGACATACGCAAACACTAACGGGTGACTCCGTTCTACAAACGGGGGGTCCCGCACGCTTCCCCTGCCGTGATGCTTTCTTTGATTGCTTTGACAACGTCTGTAGATTGACAGACGGCAGAGGCTTTGGAAACGACACAAAAGGAGAACAGCCCCTCGCTCCCCCTGCCCCCGTTGGTCTTTCGCCGTCAAAAGACCTCATGTTGCTTATAGTCGTCAGGGTCAGCATCGCCACCTCCGAGAAGAACAAAAACAGCGGTCCTCTCAGTGACTCAGGGCGACTTCCCTCAGGTCAGGCTGGTGTCTCCACCTCTCCCAGGACCGGAATGATTATCCCTGCCCGATGGGTCTACATTCATCCCTGAATGTCGTCGGGTACTGTTCACTTCCCCGCCATTCTTGTAACAGTCACCTGTCATCCGCGCAGGTGTGTCCGCACCCCCCCGAGTAGACGAGAAAGAAAGGATTCCTCTGCGCCCCTGGAGTTCACTTTCCCGTATGAGCATTCGGTACATGTATAAGTCCGTGGAAGAGTCAAAGGGACTACTGAGGATCTCCTCCCTCATCGGGGGATGGGTCGTCTGAGGGTTCGCCGCGGTTCATTGCTGTGCTTACACCCCCGTCTACCCTTCTCCGAAAGCTCCGCGGGACCACCTATCACAAGTCTTCGGTCGGGAGGGATTTATTGCACAAAAGGGCCGGGACGCTGGCTCCCGCAGAGGGAAACGAATGTCAGATGCAAAGCCCCGCACCTCATTAAGATCATATTGGCATACTCGCCCAAAAAAAAAGAGCAGACCCCATTGAAGACGAGAGTGAGGTACAACAAGGCCATTTCCGTCCACCTTCTCACGGAGCCATACGTGGACGTTACCGCTCATACAGCTCCCACCCAGCAAGCAGTGGGATTTCGAATGGAAGTGTGGATGAATCGACATCAAATAGAGGAGGTTTTTCTTTTCAGGTCAGCGAAAACGAGGAGAAGCAGCATCCCGGAGAACCAAAAAAAGCGGAGCAAGCAAAGCAATGCATGGCAAGCTAAAGAAGAAATTGCCAAGTAGAAAAAACCGTCCTTCTTTGGACTTAGACGTCCCGTATCGAGATTTGTCTTTTGGATAAATTGACTGACAAAATCTTGCGAGGAGGGCTGCTCACCACTCCCCGAGGCCAAGGACGGGGTCGAACCGTCATTCCAGGATTTGCAGTCCAATACATTTCCATTATGTTACCTAGCCAAACCTGCCACCTCATGTGCCAAAGTCGGGTTTTCCAGATCAAGTTTTCTACATATTGATTCCCCCAAAAAACGGCTATATGACCGGCGGCAGAGGGGAGGAAAACTTTCTTTCCTTCTTTCTGGATCTGGACTGGAGGCCTTGCTCAATCTTCCTTTTCATAGAAAGGCCCTGACTACTCCTGGCGGCACTCCACAAAGTACAATAACAGAGGTCCGAAGGCTGCTTGAAGGGCCCACCCAATAGAATAGAATAGAATAGAAGAGAATCCCGCCCGCTCTTGTCTTGGGTCGACATCTCATTTTGCTTACAAAAGTCAAGTGGTCTTCCCGGACACAGTTCCAAGTGACATGGTTGTTCACTATTCCTTTCCTACATCCCACATGTGTCCAGTTCAGCGGATCGATTGTTTATGCGGCAGTGCGATGCGCTTGAACTCTTTCTTTCACCATCCTACGGAGAGTTGATTCGCTTCTTCCATTATCCCCTTATATGGGCGCGCAAGCGCTCAGTTCGCCCCTTGTATTGGTTCGTGGTCCTCCGCTTTTTTGACTGACGGGATCCGAGATTGGAGATGGAAATGTCCCTTCCGTTCATCTCTCACTGCGGGACCGCCTTCGGCTGCCTATCGGAAACCCTCTTTCATTTGAATTTCTCGGTCGGCTGAGTCTGAGGAGATTGCCGTCGAGGACGGAACTGCTTGACTGCTTGCTTCTTCCCTTTTTGGTCTTTTCCATCCATTCTCTGGGAAGGTCAGACGTCTTCGCAACGCAATAAGAAAGAAGTAGGAAAGTTGGAAAGGGGGCAGGGGGAGCGAAGAGGGGGGAGAGGGGGTCTGCCTTCCCCCGTGAGTCAGAGCCCGTCCATTCCGTCGAAAGGAAAGCTTGATCCCGGTCCAGCATTGGCCCTATCGCGGGAAGGATGCGGTCGGAACCAACGAGAGAAGTCGTCGTCGCTTTAGAGGAAATTTCTTCCTCCGTCCTTCACCAAGTCATCGCCAGCAATATGCTCTGGTACCTTGGTGGCAAAGGGTGAGTTCCTTTCTTGAACAAAAAAAAGACTCATTGGAGAAGAAAAAGAAGAATGCTCCGGGGAAAGGCAAAAGAAAATGGGGGGGGGGGTGATTTTCATCCTCTTTTTGCCCGCACAAGCTGCTTTCCGCGTCCGGGAGTGAAGAGGGCTTAGATCGCGCTTGGGCCTACCCGGGAGGGACGGGAGTCCTTTGCTCTTTTTCCGCTTCCATTCCTCTCGGATGATCAAGGGGCGGAGAAGACCACTCTATCAAAAAACCTGTTTCGGTTTGGGATTGGAAGCAACCCGCGCGCGGTAGGTATACCTAACCTAAAGAATGCCTTTGGCTCTTTCGACGATTTTGCTCCTTGAGTCGGAGACATCAGAGGGGCCCATGATCCCGGTACGACGACGCTTCATTCATTTTTCCGTCGTCCCTCTCCCTGACGGTCGATTTGTTCCTCTCCTTACAGTCGAGTCACTCCGTACCTCTCGCTTTGCTCGATTTGTACCTCTCCCTGAAGGTCGAGCCACTTAGTCCCTCCGCATTGAGATCAATCACCAGACCACCTCTATCATACGACATTACACGAGGCGAGAGTGCATGCACAGACCTACAGCCCCTACGTGCCGCTTGCAGCCAAGACAACCACAACAAGAATTGCACTATATTTCACATCCCCATCCCAATCGAGGGCTTAGCCCTCATCCGTGATGGCGCTCTCTTGGGACATGTACCCGTCCATCCTTCCCGCTGGAGTCAAGCTGTAACATCCCTGACCTGGGTTATGAGCTAACCCTAGGTGTTTTGCCTAAATATGTAATTAAATCTTTGTGATTAACTCTGAGCATGTAATTAAGCTTCTCAGAAACGTATATTTCATATTTGCTCCTTTTTATTTAAAGTTGTAGCATTGTTTTGATATACAGGGACCTATGTGCAATTTACCCAGTTAAAAGGGTTAGCTTGCAATTTGCACATGATGAGATGTTCCTCTGATGTTGAGACATCATGAGAATCTCTTTGGCAAAGTTTGAGGGATTTCCCAAGCTAGAGCACCAAGGTGCAGCTGTGGAAGCAATCCCAGGGCTTGAAACCCTAATTTGGGGTAAAATGCAATTTACCCAAATTATGGGAAGCAATTTGTAAAGAATGTTATCTAAAGTATCTTGTTAGACTCTTGCCATCATTCAGAGAAGAAATGATGAGGAATTCACCTCAATTGAGTTATCAAGTTAAGAAATAGGCTCTGTGATTGAATAATCAGGGTATATGTGCAATATCCCTTTAAGTATGAACTTTATTATTAGATTGTCCTTCCTTGCCTTCTTTTCTATAACTTAAGATAAGGTTTGTCCTTAGAATAAAGAGGAAGGGACGAGCAAGTAATAAAAGAAGGACTTAGTTGGAATTAAGGGAAACTTATGAACTAATGTTGAAAATCCTATCCCATGTATATAAGCCATCCTTCCTTTAGTTGCAAGGGAACTTAACCTTCGTTCCCTTTACTGTTTCATTTCACCAAAGACGACCAAGGACTGCCTTGGAGCTAAGGAGGACGAACAAGGGGTGCAAGGTAGGTTTAAACCCCTCTTCTTGCCTAATTCCATGGTTAGAATTCGAATTCAAGGTCATCTTCATGGCTAATTCTCGAAACCCTATCTTTCTAGCCGTCTCTTTTCATCCTTCCTTGGAGTTTTCACCTTGGCCAACCTGTGGGAACTCAAGGACGCCATTAGAGCTTGGAGCTTGAAAGCTTGGAGCTCAAGAAGCAAGCTTTAGGCGGGTTTTATAACTCTAAACCTATGCTTTACTATGTGCATCTTTATATGCGAGTTAATGATAGCTCCTAGTATTTCCCTACTTTTCCCTGCTATTTTGCAAGCAAACCCGTGGGATATCTGTACTGTTCTTGAGCTAGAAGATGAAGGCGTGATTTCCAAGAAAAACCCACCGTTTTTCTTTTCCCTAAACGGTCCTAACAGTTTGCTCTCACGACCTCAAGACCGTGAGGGAGCCTCGCGGTCTCGAGACCGTGAGAGGGCTCGCGGTCTCAAGACCGATTGGCCCTGTTGACCGAGCGTGGAACATATAAGAAACCTGTTCCTAATTATATAGGCTAAATACCCTCAAAATTTGGGAGACTAACTCCAAAGGAATCGGGAGATATGACCTTTTTAAGTCACGACTTTAAATGAATTAATTGCTGATTTTCAAACGGTCTGAAATTGCCTTTTTGGGCAAAAGGTCTCAAGACCGTGAAAGGTCGTTGACTAAGCATTGACCCCATGAGATTACTGTTCAAAATTATGTTAATTAACAACTCACCAAGTTTGATGGTCTAATTCCAAACGGGCTAAGAGTTGAAGGGCGAATACTAGGGCTAACCCTAGATAAAATCAGTACTGAAATTATGGTGACCTAATTAGGGTTTTTAGGGTTGATTGACCTAAACGGTCTCAAGACAATGTGGGGTCCACCCACATGACCTCAAAACCGTGAGGACAATCACCCAAGACCATTTGAAGGTCTAGGGTTGAGTAATTTGACCAATTGAACACCCAATTGCAAATAAGTTATCAAGTTAATAAAAATTCGGATTTTGTGACCAATCATGGTTCAACCTCTATCAAATCACCTTAGATGTTGATGAGATCTTGGGCAAACGGTCTCAAGACCATGTGGGGTCCACCCACATGACCTCAAGACCGTTTGGGCCAAGTTTGGGCCCAATTGGAGCTCAATTGAAGGGTTCAACCTTGTGTTGATACACATTGTTGAGTGTTGATGGGTGAACATTGATAGACCTTAATTGAATCGATTTCAATCCTAATTGGTCAACAATTGAGGGTCAATTGAATGACCATTTGGTTAAGCATAACCTTAATTAACTCAATCCATAGGTGGTCAACAGTTATTGGACCTTTTGAAGGCTTCAACATCAGTTGACATCATCGTTTGATTTGTTGAACCTTTGTTGAAGGACCTTGTGGTTGAGACCATGAGAGGCTCACGACCTCAGGACCGTGAGGTGGCTCACGACCTCAAGACCGTGAGGTGGCTCACGACCTCAAGACCGTGAGGTGGCTCACGACCTCAAGACCGTGAGGTGGCTCACGACCTCAAGACCGTGAGGTGGCTCACGACCTCAAGATCGTGAGGTGGCTCACGACCTCAGGATCGTGAGGTGGCTCACGACCTCAAGACCGTGAGGTGGCTCACGACCTCAAGATCGTGAGGTGGCTCACGACCTCAGGATCGTGAGGTGGCTCACGACCTCAAGATCGTGAGGGGGCTCACGACCTCAAGATCGTGAGGTGACTCACGATCTCAAGCCCATGAGGAGGCTCACGGTCTTGGAGCTAGAAAGGGGCTCATGGACTTGAAGGGTCAAAGTGAGCAATCGGTCAACACTTTCAACCGATCTTGATTCAATTAATGATTAATGATTGGAATTAATCTATGTGACTCATGGTTGACCACATTCAATCATGTGATGGTTCAATGTTGCTCAAATCAAACACTAATGATAATCTAAGATAGTAAGGAGTTATTTGACTAAGGTTTTTGACTATGATGATGATCAATGGGGTGAATTACCAAGATACCCCTGAAGGGTCAATTGAGTTATACCTTGCTCAATTCAAACCCTAATTACATGAGAATGATGTTTTTAGTTATAATGACTCTATCTGACCTGATCTAGTCTAATGTTATCATCAACCATTAGTATGATGAAAGAGAAAGTGCTCTAGAGAGAGAGAAAGTACCCTAGAGAGAGAAAGTAACTCTAATCACTTAATGGTGATGCTTTTGGCTATGTTAGCCTATGATGACTCAACCCAACCTGTTTTAGAGTGATGTTGACATCACCTAACCTTACGATGAGAGAGAAAGTACTTCTAGAGAGAGAAAGTACCTCTAGAGAGAGAAAGTATCTCTTTTAAATGGAAACTCAATTGAAACATCCCCAATACACAGAAATGAGTATAATTAGGGTATGATCCACCTGTGTGAGATCATAGAAACCCTAATTATGATAAATGATGAATCTTTAACTAATCCAGGAGCATCAATGAAGGTGTTACTCAAACATGATGATGTTATGAGTTTAATTCACCTTGATGTGAATAGTAAACCCTAATTCAAGGGTGATGACATGTAATGTGAATAGTAAACCCTAATTCAAGGGTGATGACATGTAATGTGAATAGTAAACCCTAATTCAAGGGTAATGGCATGCTTTTGAGCAATAAACTCTATTTGAGTAGAATTAAAGATTTAACTCTTATGACAAGAGTAGGAAGTACATTCCTTATTATTGTATTTCCTTTATCAGATGTATTAACCATGCAGGTTTTGATATGAAGGTAATCATATCCAGGTATGGATGTTGATGTTATATTCATTGAAGGCATGTTGTTAGCCTTATGAATAAGTAATGTAATCTGATGCCTTGCCAGTGGCATCCTATACTGATAATGGGCTGTGAGAGCCATGAATACCATCAAGGTCATGCTTTAGAGATGACTTGTGATGAGGATAATGAGAAATGATGATTGATATGAGTTAGGCCTGTTACATTTAGTATTCTTCTTTTATAGCTGCTATGCTACTGTTATTGTTTGAAGAACAATGTATGCTGTTAAAGAATACTGAATGTACCTAACTAATCAAGTATAATGTAGAGCCCTGATCATAGATCCATCATTGTCAGAAATTAAGTGATGGTGAAACAGGTTTTCCTTAGGGAACTCCTGGAGCACATACTTTTGAGTATGTGGGGTACATGGATGTGTAGAACCTTACATCCTAGTGTAGGAAAGTGATGTAGATGTGGAATCCATCCATCCTTCACTATAGTTCCATACCGTATCAGTGGTAGGTAAACATGAAACCTCCTGATGACGAAGAAAGCACAGATATCCGTATCAGTGGTAGGTAAATATGAAACCTCCTGATGACGAAGAGAGTACAGAACGCCACTGTGACTCTAGAATAGTGAAGGACCAGTTTACCCTGGTGAGCTATAATAGTAGAGGCATGAGATGTCCTACAAGTGATCCTCTTACTGACTGAGGAAGGTGAAGGTCATGAGAATCCGGCTCTCTTAATGACCTATGTATGATACTGATGCGGCTTCTCAGCGATCAGTTGGAGTATGAGTGGTAAGCCTCATCTCCACAGGGCATAATGTTGTTTGTAAAACATAATCAACCATGTAGTGTAACTTGTTAGAGATAACTCCAAGTTAGTTGATTGATGTTACATTGTTATAATGATTGATATCCTCCATATCTCCTAAATTGTAGAGATCTTGTTATAACTATAACTGTTATAGAATGCTTTGAAGGCTTTACTGTTTAGAATAATCTTTGATGTTATAATAAAGCTTCTGGCGAAGAGTTATAACTCTCGCTGGGACAATTATGTATAATTGTCTCACCCCGTAGACTTCAATTTTTTTAGGTGGACGTCGGAGACGAAGGAACCAGCCTACAAGTGATCAGTCTCAGCAGCAGCACCAGGGGCAGCAGTAATCTCAGGTGGAGATTTGTCCTGCCATGTGGTGTAGTTAGAGTCAGTCCTATGTGTCCTCTGTACTCTCAGGTCTTGGAGTCTTGTGTTATGTGATCTTGAGATTTTGTATCTTGATGTATATAATTACTCAAGAAGTAATTATCCTGAGATGTAAACAGATACCTCTCTTTATGAAAGGAGTTTTTATGGATACAAGTTCTTATCTCGAAAAGTTTTAATTTCCCGTGATTTTTGTCTTCCGCTGATTACCGATTCGCTTCCGCTAAGTTTTATTCGTGTTTATGTCATGGTTTGGAGATCAGAACCCACAATTAGTGGTATCAGAGCTCCAGGTTCAGTTGAGTCTACAGAGGCATAGGACTTAGGATGTCGAGTCTACCTTTAGTACTCCTTCCTTATCTAATAGAATCTTCTGCTCCTCAGGAGAAGAAGATACATAAGAATGTCAGAACATCGCGATGAGCACGTGGCTGAGAGTAGTGCTAGTGCACCTCGAGGCGGTGCAAGAGTTCCGAGAATAGAACAACCTGCACCTAAGTCGCCAAGAGAGCCACCCCAATTCGACCCAGCTGACATGAGTGATCCAGCTATACGGACGATGTTCGGGCAGTTTATGACTGCCATGACACATATAACCGATAGGATGCCCATTCCTGCACCTAGGGCACCTGTCCAGCCTGAAGTACAAGGTATTGGTAAGACATTCGAACGACTTCGTCGTGTCGGAGCTACCGAGTACTTCGGAACTGCCGACCCTGCAGATGCTGACTTATGGTTGACAGAGTTGGAGAAGGCTTTCAGGATTCTTATGATTCCGGAAGCTGAGAAGGTTAGACATGCTGTCTATCTTCTCAAAGGCAGTGCTGGTCACTGGTGGAACATGGAAGAGCAGAAGAGACCTGGAGTAGAGTTCTCATGGGAAGAGTTTCGTCGGGAATTTATCAATAGATATTTTCCAAAGACCTTCCTAGATGAGAAGATTTCTCAGTTTGAGAAACTAAGGCAGGGTATGATGAACATTAGTGAGTATGAAGCTAAGTTTATGGAGTTGTTGCGGTTCTGTCCGCACATGGCTTCTACGGATGAGGAAAGAATCAGAAGATTTGAAAAGGGTTTGAATTCCGATATGTCAACCCCTGTGTCTGCCTTAGAAAACAGAGAGAGATTCTCTACCTTCGTTGAGTCAGTCCGAAGGATAGAGAGATCTGTTGTTGAGAAAAGACAAACCCATAAAAGATATCCCCAGTTCCAGGGTTCTTCATCTAGGGATTCCAAGAAACCTAGATTCTCTGCACCTAACCCTCCACCACCCAGATCAAGTTTTCAAACTCAATGGACACCAAGTAGAGGTAGAGGACGGAGTCAACCGCTTCAAGGGACGCACAGTTCTGCATCAGTGTCAGTCACTGGACCACCCAGACCACAACAACAGGAGAAGAGTTGCTACAACTGTGGTAAGGTGGGACACTTGATGAAGGATTGCCGTTCTAGGCCTGTCGGTGTGACACAACAACCTCCGAGACAGAATCAACAGGGATCTCAGAATAGACAACATCAAGGAGCAGCTCGAGGACGTGGACAAGCGTCTCAAGCTGGATCATCAGCACCACCTCAACACCAGGCAACCGCGAGGT
This sequence comes from Alisma plantago-aquatica, assembly GCA_963693085.1. NCBI lineage: Eukaryota > Viridiplantae > Streptophyta > Magnoliopsida > Alismatales > Alismataceae > Alisma > Alisma plantago-aquatica. Next base: position 1,272,243,303 of record OY856411.1, read on the forward strand.
TCTATGCTATGAACCCACCTGAGGCAGTGGTCAATCCACGGGTAGTGGCAGGTCAGATGAAACTTTTATATTCTGATATGCCTATATCCTGTAATGTATCTGTTCTGATTGATCCGGGTGCTACGCACTCTTTCATCACTCGTGAAGTGATTCGTAACTGCAATGTGACTGTTAGTCATAGAGCAGATAGTTTGTTGTTAGAGACTCCATTGAGTGGGTCTGCCGTTTTGCAGGAGGTATGTTCTCCCTGCATCCTTTTCTTTTCTGACCATCGCATTCAAGTGGACCTTATACCACTTGATATGCAGAGGTTTGATATAATCCTTGGGATGGATACCTTAGAAAGGTATAGAGTTGTCTTGGATTGTGAGTCCAAGTTGGCTGTGTTTGCTGATGAAAGCAACACATGGATCTTTCAAGGTGAAAGAAAGATTCTGCCCACCTGTCTTGTGTCAGCTATGGTTGCTGATAAGCTGTTGAGGCAAGGATGTTATGCATTCTTAGCCCATGTGGTAGACGTTACCAAGGAAAGTTCCAACCCTGCTGAAGTTCCCATAGTCAGGGAATTCGAGGATGTGTTTCCTGAAGAACTTCCTGGTATACCACCACCTCGGGAGATTGACTTTGAAATCAATCTGATTCCAGATACGAAACCCATAGCTCAAACTCCGTATAGAATGGCTCCTGCCGAGATGGCAGAACTCAAGAAACAGCTTCAAGAGCTACTTGAGAGAGGTTTTATCCGACCAAGCACTTCACCTTGGGGTGCTCCGGTCTTGTTTGTTAAAAAGAAAGATGGGTCAATGCGGTTGTGCATTGACTATAGACAACTCAATAAAGTGACAATAAAGAATAAGTATCCTCTGCCGAGGATTGATGATCTCTTTGACCAGTTGCGTGGTGCAACAGTCTTTTCAAAGATAGACTTGAGGTCTGGATATCACCAACTTCGTATTAAGGATAGTGACATATCCAAGTCTGCCTTTAGGACAAGATATGGTCACTATGAGTTCACAGTTATGTCGTTTGGACTAACCAATGCACCAGCTGCATTCATGGAACTCATGAATAGAGTTTTTCGACCTTTCCTTGATCAGTGTGTTGTCGTCTTCATAGATGACATACTGATTTATAGTAAAGATGCTCAGCAGCATGAGCAGCATCTTCGCCAAGCTCTGACCTTGCTAAGAGAACATAAGCTGTACGCTAAGTTTAGCAAGTGTGAGTTCTGGCTGCCAGAAGTATCTTTTCTTGGACATGTAATATCCGCCTCGGGAATTCGTGTTGACCCTACAAAGGTAGAATCTGTTCTACAATGGGAACAACCGAAAACACCGACGGAGATTCGAAGTTTCTTGGGGTTAGCTGGCTATTATCGAAGGTTCATTGAGAACTTTAGTTCTATAGCTTTACCTTTGACCAAGTTAACCCAGAAAGATGTTCCTTTTTCTTGGAGTGATAAGTGTCAACAATCTTTCCAGCTGCTGAAGGAGAGGTTGACAAGTGCACCTGTGCTAGTGCTACCTGAGCAAGGAAAAGGGTATATAGTTTTCTGTGATGCTTCCAAAAATGGACTAGGATGTGTGTTGATGCAGGATAAACAAGTGATTTCTTTTGCTTCCCGACAGCTTAAGAAACACGAGGAGAATTATCCAACACACGATCTGGAGTTAGCAGCTGTGGTTCATGCTTTGAAGATCTGGAGACATTATCTCTACGGAGAGACATTCCAGATTTTCACAGACCACAAAAACCTTAAGTATATCTTCTCTCAGCATGAGCTCAACATGAGGCAACGTCGCTGGATGGAGTTAATCAAGGACTACGACTGTACAATTGATTACCATCCAGGTAAGGCCAATGTTGTTGCAGATGCCTTGAGTAGGAAATCAGCAACATCAACCATGAATAGAGCACAACTAAACTCTTTAGTATGCTCTAGAAGAAATATGCTTATATCTTTAAGGCAAGACAATGTACAGTTGAAGGTGTCATTGCTAGCCGGTTTGTTAGCTGAGATGCATATTAAACCTACCCTAAGAGAGCAGATTAAAGAAGCACAGCTAGATGATGCTGCAGTTCAACATATAAGATCTGAGTATGGAAATGAGAAACAAGATGGGTTTCATGACTCAAAAGATCAAGTAGCTTGTTATAATGGAAGAATGATAGTGCCGGATGTGGACAACTTAAGGAAGTTAGTCCTGGAAGAAGCCCATTCTTCCATGTATGCTATGCATCCAGGGAGCACCAAGATGTATCGGAATTTGAAGGATCTGTATTGGTGGCCTGGGATGAAGAAGGACGTTGTAGAGTTTGTTTTGAGGTGTTCTGTGTGTCAGCAAGTTAAAGCTGAACACCAGAAGCCTGCAGGGACAATGCAACCTTTACCCATATCACAGTGGAAGTGGGACCATGTGACCATGGACTTTGTTGTTGGCCTACCCAGGACAAGCAAAGGACATGATTCCATTTGGGTAATTGTTGATAGGTTGACTAAGACAGCACATTTCTTACCTGTCAAAACAACCTATTCTGCGGAAAGGTTATCAGAGTTGTATGTGCAAGAGATAGTGCGGTTGCACGGAGTTCCCGTCACAATAGTTTCGGACAGAGGTCCTCAGTTTACAAGTCGTTTTTGGGAACAGTTACACAAAGCCCTAGGTACCATGCTGAGGTTTAGTACGGCCTTTCATCCACAGACTGATGGACAGTCGGAAAGAACCATACAAACCTTAGAAGACCTGTTGCGAGCATGTGTTCTCCAGTTTACCGGAAGTTGGGACCTACACCTAAGCTTGATAGAGTTTGCCTATAACAATAGCTATCAGCATAGTATTGATATGGCACCTTATGAAGCCTTATATGGTAGACGTTGTAGATCACCCTTGTGTTGGTTTGAGACTGGTGAGCACCAGTTGTTAGGTCCTGACTTGGTACAGCAAACCACGGAAAAGATTAAAGTTATACAACATAAGATTAAGACTGCTCAGGATAGGCAGAAATCTTATGCTGACAAACGTCGTAGACCTTTAGAGTTCCAGGTTGGAGACAAAGTGTATCTTAAGGTCTCACCTTGGAAAGGGGTCCTTCGTTTTGGAAGGAAGGGGAAGTTAGCTCCTAGATATATGGGGCCTTATCCAATCATTGAACGGATTGGAAAGGTAGCATATAAACTAGAGCTGCCCCCAGAATTACAGAGGTTACATCCTGTGTTTCACATTTCTATGTTGAAGAAATGTCACCCAGACACCGAGTCAGTTCTACAACCTATGGAAGTAGAATTGAATGATGACATATCCTATGAAGAGGGACCAGTGTCAATCCTTGATAAACGAATTAAAAAGTTAAAGAAGAAAGATATAAGTCTTGTGAAAGTCCTCTGGAATCATCGTGGTATTGAAGAAGCCACTTGGGAGTTAGAGGATGAGATGAGAAGGAAGTATCCTACCCTTTTCTCGTAATATGTTTTATCGATTTCGGGGACGAAATCCTTGTAAGGGGTGGATAATTTGTAACATCCCTGACCTGGGTTATGAGCTAACCCTAGGTGTTTTGCCTAAATATGTAATTAAATCTTTGTGATTAACTCTGAGCATGTAATTAAGCTTCTCAGAAACGTATATTTCATATTTGCTCCTTTTTATTTAAAGTTGTAGCATTGTTTTGATATACAGGGACCTATGTGCAATTTACCCAGTTAAAAGGGTTATCTTGCAATTTGCACATGATGAGATGTTCCTCTGATGTTGAGACATCATGAGAATCTCTTTGGCAAAGTTTGAGGGATTTCCCAAGCTAGAGCACCAAGGTGCAGCTGTGGAAGCAATCCCAGGGCTTGAAACCCTAATTTGGGGTAAAATGCAATTTACCCAAATTATGGGAAGCAATTTGTAAAGAATGTTATCTAAAGTATCTTGTTAGACTCTTGCCATCATTCAGAGAAGAAATGATGAGGAATTCACCTCAATTGAGTTATCAAGTTAAGAAATAGGCTCTGTGATTGAATAATCAGGGTATATGTGCAATATCCCTTTAAGTATGAACTTTATTATTAGATTGTCCTTCCTTGCCTTCTTTTCTATAACTTAAGATAAGGTTTGTCCTTAGAATAAAGAGGAAGGGACGAGCAAGTAATAAAAGAAGGACTTAGTTGGAATTAAGGGAAACTTATGAACTAATGTTGAAAATCCTATCCCATGTATATAAGCCATCCTTCCTTTAGTTGCAAGGGAGCTTAACCTTCGTTCCCTTTACTGTTTCATTTCACCAAAGACGACCAAGGACTGCCTTGGAGCTAAGGAGGACGAACAAGGGGTGCAAGGTAGGTTTAAACCCCTCTTCTTGCCTAATTCCATGGTTAGAATTCGAATTCAAGGTCATCTTCATGGCTAATTCTCGAAACCCTATCTTTCTAGCCGTCTCTTTTCATCCTTCCTTGGAGTTTTCACCTTGGCCAACCTGTGGGAACTCAAGGACGCCATTAGAGCTTGGAGCTTGAAAGCTTGGAGCTCAAAAAGCAAGCTTTAGGCGGGTTTTATAACTCTAAACCTATGCTTTACTATGTGCATCTTTATATGCGAGTTAATGATAGCTCCTAGTATTTCCCTACTTTTCCCTGCTATTTTGCAAGCAAACCCGTGGGATATCTGTACTGTTCTTGAGCTAGAAGATGAAGGCGTGATTTCCAAGAAAAACCCACCGTTTTTCTTTTCCCTAAACGGTCCTAACAGTTTGCTCTCACGACCTCAAGACCGTGAGGGAGCCTCGCGGTCTCGAGACCGTGAGAGGGCTCGCGGTCTCAAGACCGATTGGCCCTGTTGACCGAGCGTGGACCATATAAGAAACCTGTTCCTAATTATATAGGCTAAATACCCTCAAAATTTGGGAGACTAACTCCAAAGGAATCGGGAGATATGACCTTTTTAAGTCACGACTTTAAATGAATTAATTGCTGATTTTCAAACGGTCTGAAATTGCCTTTTTGGGCAAAAGGTCTCAAGACCGTGAAAGGTCGTTGACTAAGCATTGACCCCATGAGATTACTGTTCAAAATTATGTTAATTAACAACTCACCAAGTTTGATGGTCTAATTCCAAACGGGCTAAGAGTTGAAGGGCGAATACTAGGGCTAACCCTAGATAAAATCAGTACTGAAATTATGGTGACCTAATTAGGGTTTTTAGGGTTGATTGACCTAAACGGTCTCAAGACAATGTGGGGTCCACCCACATGATCTCAAGACCGTGAGGACAATCACCCAAGACCATTTGAAGGTCTAGGGTTGAGTAATTTGACCAATTGAACACCCAATTGCAAATAAGTTATCAAGTTAATAAAAATTCGGATTTTGTGACCAATCATGGTTCAACCTCTATCAAATCACCTTAGATGTTGATGAGATCTTGGGCAAACGGTCTCAAGACCATGTGGGGTCCACCCACATGACCTCAAGACCGTTTGGGCCAAGTTTGGGCCCAATTGGAGCTCAATTGAAGGGTTCAACCTTGTGTTGATACACATTGTTGAGTGTTGATGGGTGAACATTGATAGACCTTAATTGAATCGATTTCAATCCTAATTGGTCAACAATTGAGGGTCAATTGAATGACCATTTGGTTAAGCATAACCTTAATTAACTCAATCCATAGGTGGTCAACAGTTATTGGACCTTTTGAAGGCTTCAACATCAGTTGACATCATCGTTTGATTTGTTGAACCTTTGTTGAAGGACCTTGTGGTTGAGACCATGAGAGGCTCACGACCTCAGGACCGTGAGGTGGCTCACGACCTCAAGACCGTGAGGTGGCTCACGACCTCAAGACCGTGAGGTGGCTCACGACCTCAAGACCGTGAGGTGGCTCACGACCTCAAGACCGTGAGGTGGCTCACGACCTCAAGACCGTGAGGTGGCTCACGACCTCAAGATCGTGAGGTGGCTCACGACCTCAGGATCGTGAGGTGGCTCACGACCTCAAGACTGTGAGGTGGCTCACGACCTCAAGATCGTGAGGTGGCTCACGACCTCAGGATCGTGAGGTGGCTCACGACCTCAAGATCGTGAGGGGGCTCACGACCTCAAGATCGTGAGGTGACTCACGATCTCAAGCCCATGAGGAGGCTCACGGTCTTGGAGCTAGAAAGGGGCTCATGGACTTGAAGGGTCAAAGTGAGCAATCGGTCAACACTTTCAACCGATCTTGATTCAATTAATGATTAATGATTGGAATTAATCTATGTGACTCATGGTTGACCACATTCAATCATGTGATGGTTCAATGTTGCTCAAATCAAACACTAATGATAATCTAAGATAGTAAGGAGTTATTTGACTAAGGTTTTTGACTATGATGATGATCAATGGGGTGAATTACCAAGATACCCCTGAAGGGTCAATTGAGTTATACCTTGCTCAATTCAAACCCTAATTACATGAGAATGATGTTTTTAGTTATAATGACTCTATCTGACCTGATCTAGTCTAATGTTATCATCAACCATTAGTATGATGAAAGAGAAAGTGCTCTAGAGAGAGAGAAAGTACCCTAGAGAGAGAAAGTAACTCTAATCACTTAATGGTGATGCTTTTGGCTATGTTAGCCTATGATGACTCAACCCAACCTGTTTTAGAGTGATGTTGACATCACCTAACCTTACGATGAGAGAGAAAGTACTTCTAGAGAGAGAAAGTACCTCTAGAGAGAGAAAGTATCTCTTTTAAATGGAAACTCAATTGAAACATCCCCAATACACAGAAATGAGTATAATTAGGGTATGATCCACCTGTGTGAGATCATAGAAACCCTAATTATGATAAATGATGAATCTTTAACTAATCCAGGAGCATCAATGAAGGTGTTACTCAAACATGATGATGTTATGAGTTTAATTCACCTTGATGTGAATAGTAAACCCTAATTCAAGGGTGATGACATGTAATGTGAATAGTAAACCCTAATTCAAGGGTGATGACATGTAATGTGAATAGTAAACCCTAATTCAAGGGTAATGGCATGCTTTTGAGCAATAAACTCTATTTGAGTAGAATTAAAGATTTAACTCTTATGACAAGAGTAGGAAGTACATTCCTTATTATTGTATTTCCTTTATCAGATGTATTAACCATGCAGGTTTTGATATGAAGGTAATCATATCCAGGTATGGATGTTGATGTTATATTCATTGAAGGCATGTTGTTAGCCTTATGAATAAGTAATGTAATCTGATGCCTTGCCAGTGGCATCCTATACTGATAATGGGCTGTGAGAGCCATGAATACCATCAAGGTCATGCTTTAGAGATGACTTGTGATGAGGATAATGAGAAATGATGATTGATATGAGTTAGGCCTGTTACATTTAGTATTCTTCTTTTATAGCTGCTATGCTACTGTTATTGTTTGAAGAACAATGTATGCTGTTAAAGAATACTGAATGTACCTAACTAATCAAGTATAATGTAGAGCCCTGATCATAGATCCATCATTGTCAGAAATTAAGTGATGGTGAAACAGGTTTTCCTTAGGGAACTCCTGGAGCACATACTTTTGAGTATGTGGGGTACATGGATGTGTAGAACCTTACATCCTAGTGTAGGAAAGTGATGTAGATGTGGAATCCATCCATCCTTCACTATAGTTCCATACCGTATCAGTGGTAGGTAAACATGAAACCTCCTGATGACGAAGAAAGCACAGATATCCGTATCAGTGGTAGGTAAATATGAAACCTCCTGATGACGAAGAGAGTACAGAACGCCACTGTGACTCTAGAATAGCGAAGGACCAGTTTACCCTGGTGAGCTATAATAGTAGAGGCATGAGATGTCCTACAAGTGATCCTCTTACTGACTGAGGAAGGTGAAGGTCATGAGAATCCGGCTCTCTTAATGACCTATGTATGATACTGATGCGGCTTCTCAGCGATCAGTTGGAGTATGAGTGGTAAGCCTCATCTCCACAGGGCATAATGTTGTTTGTAAAACATAATCAACCATGTAGTGTAACTTGTTAGAGATAACTCCAAGTTAGTTGATTGATGTTACATTGTTATAATGATTGATATCCTCCATATCTCCTAAATTGTAGAGATCTTGTTATAACTATAACTGTTATAGAATGCTTTGAAGGCTTTACTGTTTAGAATAATCTTTGATGTTATAATAAAGCTTCTGGCGAAGAGTTATAACTCTCGCTGGGACAATTATGTATAATTGTCTCACCCCGTAGACTTCAATTTTTTTAGGTGGACGTCGGAGACGAAGGAACCAGCCTACAAGTGATCAGTCTCAGCAGCAGCACCAGGGGCAGCAGTAATCTCAGGTGGAGATTTGTCCTGCCATGTGGTGTAGTTAGAGTCAGTCCTATGTGTCCTCTGTACTCTCAGGTCTTGGAGTCTTGTGTTATGTGATCTTGAGATTTTGTATCTTGATGTATATAATTACTCAAGAAGTAATTATCCTGAGATGTAAACAGTTACCTCTCTTTATGAAAGGAGTTTTTATGGATACAAGTTCTTATCTCGAAAAGTTTTAATTTCCCGTGATTTTTGTCTTCCGCTGATTACCGATTCGCTTCCGCTAAGTTTTATTCGTGTTTATGTCATGGTTTGGATATCAGAACCCACACAAGCAGTCCCCTTCCATGGGTTGGGTTGAATCGTGCTGCTGATGAGAATAAGGAGAACAGGGAAAACTCTGTAAGAGCGATGACGGGTGAGACGTTTCGGGATCAAGCAATCAAAGAGGCATTCGCCACTCGTATTGGGAAGCAAGCAGATCTCCTATGAAAAGAAAGTCAGTCAGCGGCCGAGTTCTCATTCCGATGCAATCGCTCCCTTCCCCTTTGACGATTGACTCTTTTGTCCTTCCCTAACCCTAATGGAAGGAGCTCCCGCATCCCATTCACGGCGGATTGATCTCTATTGAGATTGCATCCAAGAAAGGCGCCAACTCAGGATCAATACGTCTGACCAACCCATTGATATGTTGCTCAGATCTGTAGGATAGAGAAGGCCACCTCTCATCCTTTTTCAAGGCAGCCCTCACGCATAGAGCCACTCCTTTCCCCCTCTCTTCCAATAGAGTGGGCTCCTACACTCTGATCCTTTGGAGGTCTTAGTCCCTTTTCCCTATTGGGACGAGCTTCAGCTATTGCTTTCCTATCCCTTACTGGCCCACGCTCCTTTTGTTTCCGAGCCCTCAACGCAATGCCCTTTCCTTTTTTCTGAGCCTTTCCTCTCGCTGCACTAGTGCTGCTTGACTTGACTGCCAGATCCGTCTGACCTTTCCTTTCTTGCCAATACCCGGAAGAATTGGACAAATTGAACGGACCGATTGGACCGAAAATGAGGAAGAGGAGCGTAGAAGACCAGGTATAGATGCCCTCGAATCTGCTGTTCACGAAGAAGCTCTTGAGGAAAGGAAGAGAAAGGGAATGATTGGACAAATAGACCTTGATTGATAAGGGCAGATATGGACTGAATTCCCATTTCTTTTTATTCCGCCTCGATTGAACCTCCGTAAGGGAAGGAGTTTCTATGAGGGAACACCTCAGGGGCCGTCGCTTTGATTGGAATTGGAAAGTAGTAAGGACACTCTCAATTTCATAAGAGAAGAAAGCGTAGAAAAGAGAGGTTTTTCTTCGAGGAGCCCGGGCCCAAATAAAGCAATGAGAAAGCGTCCGAACTTCTCTTTCTTTGTCGAGATTGGCTTTTTTGGAATTCTACGGAGGTGGAGGTAGGTAGAAGATCATTCAGAATCAAAGCATTCCAAGCCCAAGAGAAAAAAGAAGAAGGGGGCGAAAAGAGTGTGGCGTGAGGAGGAATGGAGAATTTTCGATGCTTCATCTGGCTACAATTACATTAGCGGGAGCTGCTGTCTTGGCTTGCTTGGCAACGTCGCTAGTTCATTGATTCATTTATTATATTAGCGCGAAATCCATCATTGCCTAAACAAGGAAATTGCTCCGGCCATCTTGGGATTTGCTCTAACATAAGCCATTGCTTGCCCCCCTGATGATCTTCTTCGTATTCCCCCTATGTCTCTTTGACCTCGAGATAGGTTAGAAAGACCGCTTTCAGTCAGACTAGTCAGATGTTCCTTCTTGCTATTACCCGAAATCTACGAATAGCAAAATCTTTGATAGGCAAGGAATTGATGCAGAGAATCGTTTCGGGATTACCGAAAATCCCCCTTTCCAAGAGTCAGGAGAGCCCGGAAATGCCCGGAGACTACGATTTCCTTCTCCTAGGGAATTCCCTGTCTATTCCTACTGACTTTCTTCTTGGTTTACTCGGACTTTTGACTCGAGTTCTCTCTATCTTCTTCAGTCATCTTGGTGCCTTGAGCTGGGAAAACTCCTAAAGGTATGGGATCGATTTCATGGGAGATGCCCTTCCCTGATCCTCCTCATTCATCTATATCTATATGGACTTTCCCACTCTTGCCAAATCCATTGGGATTAGGTCAATGAGTTCGAGTTCTCGTTGGAAGTTCCTTCTCTCTTCCCCTTGACCTGACTGACTTCCCGACATTCAAAAGAAAAAGAAAGGAAGATTTCAATGAAGGTCCGAAAGGGCCTTAGCCGCGGAGGGTGATAGAAGCGAATCACCAGTCCCTATTCACTTTTACATCACTCGTGCCCCAAGAAGGTCAGTAACTGAACTCGCTGGCACTCCATCTGATGGATGCCCCTACTCTCATTCGAATTCTAAACAAAGGCAATGTCACACTAAACTAAAGGTACGGGGGGGGTGGCGATAGACCTCGAGACACATGAACTACCGAAGACTCCCTCCACCATTCTATAAGCAAATGCTTGCGGGTAGGATTTTTCTCCATCTTTCTTATGCAATTCGAGGAGAAGCGAGTCAACTTGCCTGCACCCTAATTATTGGTAGAGTTATCAAAGAACTCCCTCGCTTGGCACAACAGCAAAGAGAACTACAATTCCAACTGGATCCAATGAGAAGAGAATTCGAACTGCTTGCGGGGATAACAGCCGAGGCATACCGCTGCTTGCTGCTTGCGGCTTGCAGTCTCTCTTGCGGTCATACCGCTGGCTACCGAGATAACAGCTATCGCTCGCAGTCATACAAAACGCATGCCTTGGACCAGGAAAGGCGGTCAGAGGCGCCGAGGGAGAATCCCTCCACGACTAGAATATCCAGTTAGTCCCAGAAAAGAGCGGAGGTCGCTATCCTTGCTTAGCTGAACAAGATCGGCGGTAGAGTTTCTTGGCCCGGCACAGGGAAGTCGAATTGTGGGCCGAGATGGATATAGGTCGTAAGGTGGGCCTTGACTAGGGTTGATATAAGGTTGTCCACTGTGCGCCACATTGGCCAGAGGTGGAAGGTCAGAGGTGATCCTGTCTCGCTTCGGAGGTAGCCGTGTAGATCAGCAAGGGAGGTTGGAGTGGATCGAGTAGAAAGCCAGAACAGAATCGTATTCGGTATTACCGAGAATCCCCCTTAGGGATGTACAACATTGGATCCCCTGTTCTTCCATCAAATATTCTGCTTTTTCCCGGAATCAAACTCTGCTACGCCCCGACTACTCGTAGACCGAGGCATTAGGATGTGTCTCTGTGTGGTTTGCCTGGATTCTGGGTCTATGTATGGCGGAGTACTTTCTTGACCCTCCCTCGCTCGCTCCCCTCGCCAAATATTTCACCTCGCCCATTGGATGGATCTCTTACTCATTGACTGGCGCTACTGATCTACCCCTCTCCCGGGGCCAGCCTCGCATTGATAGTGTTTAAGCCTGCCTCTCTTGGTGTGGGTAGTTTGTATTGGGTTAGTGTGAAAGTCATCTTGACTCACTCGCTTGCATAGTGGTGCCTACCTCGCTTTGATGCCTGCCTTGCTTTGATGCCCTCCTGGGGTTGCTGCCTGCGTGGTTAGGATTGGGCTCTGATGAGTGACGCTTTGCCAGGAGTTTCATCACCAGCTATTGCATTCAGACCCCGGTGCTTGAGTTGTGATTTCCGTTCTGCTTGCCTCACCTCTGTAGATAGGAGTACCCCTACCCCAGAAACGGTTTCCAAAAAAATCCCTGTCGTCCCGCAAAGGAGGAATTCGCGTGGGAAGATAGAGTTGAGCCAGTAGTAGAATCAAACAAAACATAGGTCAGGAAAGCACAGTCAATAAGTTTCTTTTACACGAGAGGCTCCAGAATCCATTTACCTGGGATGGTGGATACGATGCTGATTCAAAGTACGCAACGAGAAAGCACTCTCGGTTCTTTCTGCTTTCACAGTCGCCGCTTTTACTGAATTCTTTTTCTTAAATAAGAAATTGGGTATTTGAATCACTCTTCAGACTAATTATTAAGCCACTTATCAGATGAATAAGAAGAATAGAACATTTGATTTTCAAGTGAATCACCAGGAGTTTAGTTTACGCTTGCAAACCTGGGATTGATACATCACTTTAGTTGTAGCCTGGAGTTTCAGTATCAGCTATACCCTACATCTTAGACCCAAGACCAAGAGCAGATAGCGGTGGGCGAGATGATTCATCCTCTGAACCCGGAGTTGGCGTTGAAGATTCTCTATCAGCTTTCCCAAGAGTAGTAGTATCAGTAGTCTCCTGTGCGCCTGGATACGATGCTGTTTCCGGAGGTCTGGAGCAAGAGACATAGGAGTAGAGTAGTTTCAAACACAGGAGCAAGAGACAGAGTACCAGCAAACCCGAAACCTGTAGTTGATGCTTGATCAGTCGACGTATCAAGAGTAGATGCTCTCGTACTCGACTAGAGTTTATGCTTTCAAACTGTCTTCTGAACCGGGGATGAGAACTGGCTTTTCCTCTGACCTCCGTTGAACCAGGAGCAACTGAAGCTGGAGTTCTTGTATCAGTAGCATCCCTCTCTTATAAATAGCTAGTTTCGTTTCCCTTCCGTACTCTGAAACTGTAGATGCAGCCTCTGTGAGTCGAGTTTCTGAACCAGGAGACGGAGTTGAAGATTCGCTTTCCGCTTTCCCCCGTCTCACCCCGATCGATCCATCCCTGAATGCGCTCCTTCCTTGACCTTTCTTGAATGCCTTCTTTTCTTTCTTCCATCTTTTTCCTTTTTTTTTCACATCCCGAACTGGCTAGCCGATGCTTCTTTCCCGCTCTTCCCGTTCTTTTTCAGTAAGCGAGATCCCCTTCTTTTCCTTATCTGTCCCCGAGACTATACCTTTCCTCTGCCTCTGCAACTGCTCCTGCTTATGGTAGTGGACAAATTTGTGGACATGTATCTGTTGCAGGTGGATCGACTGCTTCATATGGACCTAGAGCAGCTACTTATATCAGTGCGTTTGATGCTACTCTAGCTCACTATTATGAGTAACTTAACCAACTTCTGGCTCATCCACTGACTCAATCAAATCAACCGGTTCATATACAGCAAATTCATATATGAATTATGGGAATTCTCATCTTTCTCTTTCTCTATAGTACGAAGCAATGAGCACTCTTCCTCCCTTATATTAGAAAGGGTTCGATACAGACCCTTTATGAGGTCAAGAGGCATCACTCCCTCCCCTCAATTGATTTATCCATGAGAATTTTGGAAGGGTGGAGCGAATCGAAGTTTTCATCGCCTCCTTGTAGTTCAACAGTTCGGGAGGCGGGATTTGTGCCCACTTCTCCACGGCTCGGTCCCAAGCAAACCTGACTCGATAGTGGAGGCGACTAACAACTAGCAACACTCTGGTTTCACCAGGATGCTGCTTGCTCCTGCATCAAATCCCATCATCAACATCAATGGGGAGAGATTGGAAAGATAGAGTACAAGACTTTCCAGCTCAAACCTGATGAATGCTAGATGGGAAAGAACTAGGTCCTTAGTGAATATTCAATCTCCCCGGAAAGAGAAAAGAATGATCCTATAATATTATGAAAAAAGTGAACTTACAGAATACCCGAGCCGAGAGACAATCGCTCATTTCTTCTGTATTCGGAGCGAGAACCATTCGGGACGTAGCTAGACCCCCCAGACAAAGCATGCATGGGATAGTCTGACCCAAGGAGCCAACTCTTCCCCATGAAGTCTTAGGCCCAGAAGGTCATAGCCTGCCACACCAACCCTAGTTCAAGGTCTTCGTCTTGAAATAGAGACATTCAACGCGTGGCATAGAGAACCCCCAAAAAACAGAAAAAAAAAAAGGAAGGAGAACTGTAATGGCTAGGGGAAGAGGGGGTCGCTAGCCCATTTGGATAAGATAGGGCTATCCTATCATCCGCCTTCCTCAGATGAGCCCTCCTCCCCTGTGTGCCAGATAGCGACTTTTGCCCCGTTGGAGATGAAGCATCAGATTCTCGGAATTGCGCCCAGCGTGTGATCACAGTCGGTACCGCATTTCTCTTTGCTTGGGGTAGGCCGTCTGCCCCTCGAAATCAGTCTTCCTCCGTCCGAGTCGTAGTAGGGAGCTACTTGCCAGCAGAAGAAAGGAAGACATCCTTAAACTATACGATGGACCTACCTCTTTCCTCTAAGGGGCGGTCAAGCTTTTTATCTATCTATCAGGCCAAGAGGCGCTTCCAAGACGGAGCCCTTCTTTTTGGGGTTCGCCTCACATGCATGTATAGCGTCGAAAGAGAAACCCTCTGTTGGTATAACTTGACCGCATCTCCATATATCTTACCACCAAGTCCCAAAGTCTCTTTTCACTCCTACTCGACCTTAGCTTCCTTCTAATGTTCGAACTAGACTTTCCGGCGAAAGGGGATGAAAAGTTAGGTCAAATAGCCAACTATCTACTTCTAATTCATTAGTCACCCTTCTTCGATTCAGTTGTGGTCTGAACTACCCGAACTAGTAGCGGACTAGTGCTTTTGTGATTTGATTCTCGTTTTTTTTTAATGACAAGTGCTAAATCATCTCTCTTGACCCGGTGTAGTACCTTCAAAGGATGGGTTATTGTCTTAAAGCCTCATCCGATCTGGATTTCTGGATAGTATTACAAACGAAAGTGGAAATGCCGCTTTTCATTGATGACCAGAAGCAGGGATCAAACGATAGGTCAAGTGGGTTGAAGAGAGTTAGTGTCAAGTAAATTCAAAGATGGATTGTTTAGTCTTCTACCGAGACTAAAGAAAGCTGCAGTCAGCAACAACGTTTGGCATCCTCAAAAAAACCCTGACTTACTGAACTGGCAGAGACTGATCTGATTGGAGTCAAAGAGTTTGTTGATAAAACAAGTGAATTCACCCTCCTTCCTCGTAAGGTACCTTTTCTTCGGGCACTGTCTGCGGAATGAAAATCTTCTAATTCAAACTAAATAAGAACTTCAACCCCTACGAGAATTTGAAAAGAAAAGACATGAACCCTATTTGTTCTCCGACGATTGCATCCGCTGATGAAACTACTGCTTATGCTGGGCTCTTCTCTTGTGTACTCCCTTTCTCTTCCTTTTCATCCGTCAATGCTTTCCGCTAAGACCCCCTTTCAAACATACTCTTAGCGATTCAATCTATCTCTTATGTAAGACAACATGAAGGATGCCTCAGTCGGAGGAGAGAGACTGACTAAGTCGATTCCCAGAAGATCCAAATGCGCAAGAAGGCACTCCCCCGCGCAGAAGGCAGTGAGCCGGGGCCCCCACCTTGATTCATTCTTCTTCCCAGTTCCCAGACCGGAGAATAGAAATTCGGTCAAAAAACACCTTTTTCTTTTTAAGAGCACAGGGCAGATGGGGAAGGAAGATAAGAAGAATAGCTATCTTTCATATCCAAGCCCAAGCAGCAAGGGCGTCCCGGCTTGATTTTCTTGCTTGAATCAACCCAGGGCTACTAATCAATCCCTGAACGATCGGCTTTAATATTTCAGAAATGACAGATGCCAGTCCTTTAGATTTAGAATAGAATACCAAACACCCACCCTTCTATACATGACATGTGCTTGCTCTTCTCTCTGTTATGCCATGCTTGGCCTGAAAGAACTGAGCCCAAAGTGAAGTGAGTCCTTGGTAATGCCTCTCCATAAAAGTTCCGCACGCAAGGCTATTTGAAGAAGATACATCACGCCCAAACCACTTACTTCAGTCGGTCGGCATATGCTAGCCCATGATCTCCAGTGTTTTTTGTTTTTCCCTTCATTAGCGAAGTTAGAAAAATGTTTCTCGATCAATGAGTGAATACCTTTTTGGATAGCCTGACTCGCCAAGGTATAAATCGGCCGATAGAACATGTTTTATTAAAATCAGCCTACCACCAGCAGAAAGTAGTGAAGAACGCCATCCTTGGACTTGACGAAGGATCTTGATCTTGTCCACAATAGCAGAGAAGAAAGCTTTTTTGCATCTACCAGATATAAGAGGCAAGGTACTTGACTGGAAATTCCTTGTCAGAATAGCCTGTTGTGTTGGCAATCAGGGTCTGTAGTCGGGATGGGGCTTTAGATGACAACATGAACTTTTGTGCGCATTGACGTCCAGAAGATCTCTGATAAAGCGGAAGGAAGTCCATAAGATCAGTAGGTGAGAACATCCCGCTTTTTTTTATTATAGAAGGAAAGAGTCATCCCCCCATGCTATGGTTCCCTGCGGTCCGGCCGCATTAGGTTAGGGAGCTGGGCGAGGAGAAATCCTCCGCATCCCAAAGCGCGCTGCCCTCCTAGGCGTGCAACACTAAGTAATCCAAGCCAACCCACATTACTGACTAACGGTGGATAATCATCTTTCTTAGAGGTACTAAATACAACTCCATGAATGAGCAAAATGAAGGTTGCGTGGATAATAAAGATTTGTTGACAACTGGACACCTACGACATCCTTGGACTTGACCAAGGATCTTGATCTTGTCCACAATAGCAGAGAAGAAAGCTTTTTTGCATCTACCAGATATAAGAGGCAAGGTACTTGACTGGAAATTCCTTGTCAGAATAGCCTGTTGTGTTGGCAATTAGGGCCCGTAGTCGGGATGGGGCTTTAGATGACAACATGAACTTTTGTGCGCATTGACGTCCAGAAGATCTCTGATAAAGCGGAAGGAAGTCCATAAGATCAGTAGGCGAGAACATCCCACTATTTTTTATTATAGAAGGAAAGAGTCATCCCCCCATGCTATGGTTCCCTGCGGTCCGTCCGCATTAGGTTAGGGAGCTGGGCGAGGAGAAATCCTCCACATCCCAAAGCGCGCTGCCCTCCTAGGCGCGCAACACTAAGTAATCCAAGCCAACCCACATTACTGACTAACGGTGGATAATCATCTTTCTTAGAGGTACTAAATACAACTCCATGAATGGGCAAAATGAAGGTTGCGTGGATAATAAAGATTTCTGGGGAAACCGCTAAAAAAAGATTGAACATGTGGGATGGGAGAGAGGCAGAATTCTTCATTTCCCCCGTCTGGAGCACAGAGTTAGAGTTACTCACGGTCTTCAGCGGGCACACGCACGGAGAAAGAGGGCTCCAGACATCAGCCATACCGCAGGTGGTTGCGGTCAGTCTCGTTCAAGCGGCATTCATCTCCGCAAGACTATTATGATCTTCAGTCTTCAGACTCCCTTCTGTCGCTCGACATAACTACACTATCTGGAATCCTCCTATATCAGGAGCTACATATGCTCTGCCCTTTCGCTTTCCGACCCCTCTTTCTCCGTTGAAGCCATTCCCCAGATACCACCAACTTGGTTCTTGTTATCTCCTTCCTCCCCATGCGTGAAAGACAAGGTCTGAGTTCACTTTCGAAAGCAGCTCGACCGTATGGGAGAGGAACTGACCCGCCTTCTTCCCTTTCGTCAACCAAAAGAGATGCTGGTATAATATGGGGTCTAGCCTCGAGCGATAGCGAGACAGGCGGGTTCAACCCGATTGCGAAGAGAGCAAGCAACAACCGGAAGCAACAACCACGCCGCTGCTAGCAACCGCAAGGGAGAGAGCAGCGATAGCAGCATGCGGTATGACTGATGCTCTCCGCAAGTGACATGCCTCTCTCTCTGCCAGCAAGCGGTTCTCTCCGCGCAAGAGACACTGATGCGGTATGCTCTCTACGAGCAACAAGGGAGGGACATTTTCAAAAGGAAGAGATGTTGGACCAGCCAGGCTCTCGAGAGAAGGAATTGACCAAAGCATTGATTGGAGGAAGGACTCCTTTCTCTGACTGAAGGGAACATCTGAAACGCTTCCTTAGTCTTAGGGGAAGCGGAAAGCTTAGGTTGAGCTATTCCCCCTGCATACTCTTTGATTAACAAGGTTTCCTATTCATAGAGTGCGTTCCTTTGCACTTTTTTCCGGTCGAAGTAGGGCGAACCGTCTTTTCAGCTCGAGGTTGAGAAGACGGGAAGGGATAGCTGAGGGGGCAAAAAGATTGATTCGGTTTGGACGCTCATCTCAGACAGCTGGTAAGGCTGACAGAGACCTTTTCATAGTCAGAAAATTGGGAACTCCTGCATGGCATGAGAATATTTAGGGCACTGGTGAAAGATTGCTCATAGGACGCAAACGGACACTTTTCTTCAATTCAATAGGGTCGGGCTCTCGAGAGGTACAAAGTGACTCGACTGAAAGGAGAGGAACTTGAGTAGCTCGAGCGAAGCAAGAGGCGACGAAAGGGAAGAAGGCCCTCTCTCGAGTTCAATTTGTCATAGGTGTCCAGTTGTCAAGTAAGCCAAGAGGCTAGATCCCGTAATGAGGATAATAAGGATCCCATAGCATGGGGAGACCCCATATTCTCCCCAAACGACGCAGCTTGACCGTATGGGAGAGGAACTGACCCGCCTTCTTCCCTTTCGTCAACCAAAAGAGATGCTGGTATAATATGGCTGATGCTCTCTGCAAGTGACATGCCTCTCTCTGATGCCATATTCTCCCGGAATCTGAGATCAGACGAAAAGGGAATTCGGACTTGGTTAGTTCGAAAAGTCAAAGGGTTTGCCAAGAATTAGGTTTTCCGTTGTTGGCCTAAGGCCCGAAAAAGCCCGACTCGGCTGAGTCCCACGAATAAGGGTATACTGATAATATTCAAATTACTGAAAGTCAAGACAAGTTCCCGCTTACTCAACTCTTTATAGATAGAAAGATATAAGAGAGAGGCATCTCAGACCAGATCAGACTCTGCAACTGGAAACCCTCAAAAATCAGAGGACTGACCGGGCCGACATTCACAATCAGACCGGTACACTCTCAAAGAAAAGACGGTTCGCCCTACTTCGACCGGAAAAAGAGGGCTCGCTATCGAGGTTCATGCTTCAGGCGAGAAACTGCCAGTAAGTGCTTGGAACTTGAGTAGCTCGAGCGAAGCGAGAGGCGACGAAAGGGAAGAAGGCCCTCTCTCGAAGGCATTGGAAGTGATTGTTGACTTTTTCAGCCCCCCGGGGGCCCCTCTCTGATAAAGAAAGTCAATTCGATTTTTCTAATGAAAAATCTGGTCCGATGGCTCTTCTCCACTAACCACAAGGATATAGGTACTCTATATTTCATCTTCGGTGCCATTGCTGGAGTGATGGGCACATGCTTCTCGGTACTGATTCGTATGGAATTAGCACGACCCGGCGATCAAATTCTTGGTGGGAATCATCAACTTTATAATGTTTTAATAACGGCTCACGCTTTTTTAATGATCTTTTTCATGGTGATGCCGGCGATGATAGGTGGATTTGGTAATTGGTTTGTTCCGATTCTGATAGGTGCACCTGACATGGCATTTCCACGATTAAATAATATATCATTCTGGTTGTTGCCACCAAGTCTCTTGCTCCTATTAAGCTCAGCCTTAGTAGAAGTAGGTACTGGCACTGGGTGGACGGTCTATCCGCCCTTAAGTGGTATTACCAGCCATTCTGGAGGAGCAGTTGATTTAGCAATTTTTAGTCTTCATCTATCAGGTGTTTCATCCATTTTAGGTTCTATCAATTTTATAACAACTATCTTCAACATGC
The DNA here is from genome assembly GCA_963693085.1 of Alisma plantago-aquatica. NCBI lineage: Eukaryota > Viridiplantae > Streptophyta > Magnoliopsida > Alismatales > Alismataceae > Alisma > Alisma plantago-aquatica. The sequence goes on from OY856411.1 coordinate 1,272,263,166, forward strand.
GTGGACCTGGAATGACTATGCATAGATTACCCCTTTTTGTGTGGTCCGTTCTAGTGACAGCATTCCTACTTTTATTATCACTTCTGGTACTGGCAGGGGAAATTACAATGTTATTAACCGATCGCAACTTTAATACAACCTTTTTTGATCCTGCTGGAGGGGGAGACCCCATATTATACCAGCATCTCTTTTGGTTCTTTGGTCATCCAGAGGTGTATATTCTCATTCTTCCTGGATTCGGTATTATTAGTCATATTGTATCGACCTTTTCAGGAAAACCGGTCTTCGGGTATCTAGGCATGGTTTATGCCATGATCAGTATAGGTGTTCTTGGATTTCTGGTTTGGGCTCATCATATGTTTACTGTGGGCTTAGACATTGATACGCGTGCCTACTTCACCGCAGCTACCATGATCATTGCTGTCCCCACTGGAATCAAAATCTTTAGTTGGATCGCTACCATGTGGGGAGGTTCGATACAATACAAAACACCCATGTTATTTGCAGTAGGATTCATCTTTTTGTTCACCATAGGAGGGGTCACTGGAATAGTTCTAGCAAATTCAGGTCTTGACATTACTCTACATGATACTTATTATGTGGTTGCACATTTCCATTATGTACTTTCTATGGGAGCCGTTTTTGCTTTATTTGCAGGATTTTACTATTGGGTGGGTAAAATCTTTGGTCGGACATACCCGGAAACTTTAGGTCAAATCCATTTTTGGATCACTTTTTTCGGGGTGAATCTGACCTTCTTTCCCATGCATTTCTTAGGGCTTTCGGGTATGCCACGTCGCATTTCAGATTATCCAGATGCTTACGCCGGATGGAATGCTCTGAGCAGTTTCGGCTCTTATATATCCGTAGTTGGAATTTGTTGCTTCTTCGTGGTCGTCACAATCACTTTAAGCAGTGGAAAGAACAAAAGATGTGCTCCAAGTCCTTGGGCTGTTGAACAGAATTCAACCACACTGGAATGGATGGTACAAAGTCCTCCAGCCTTTCATACTTTTGGAGAACTTCCAGCTATCAAGGAAACAAAAATCCATGTGAAATAAAATAAGAAAATCAAAGAAGAAAGGGTCGCCGACAGACAGAAAAAATCCGGTCCTCTACCATGTTTCAGTTTTTAAGAGATTGCTGGTCCTCATTTTCCTGTTGTTGCCCGACAAGTCCCAAAGCCCCTGTCCAGGTCGATATTTCCGTTGAGAAGAGTTGCGGTCTGTTGCCCCAATGTGAAGGGAAGTAGCGCTAAGCCCTCAGATCTTGGGGTCCAAATTCCAGGTCGGGATGTTATTCCGGGTGGGGAAGAGTTTAAGGCCCCGGGGGGGATGAGGATGATGGGGGCTCCGACTTTCGTCTCTGCTGCAGACGAATTGTCTCCATTAGCGATGTCGCTCTACAGTGTAGTCGAAAAATTCGACATTTGGCACTTCTTCTTTTTTGGTTTTGGCGATTTCCATTTGTTTTTGGTCTATTGTTGTCTTTTGAAGTGGATTTTCACTTTTGTAAAAGACGTATCAAAATTGGAAACTTGGATCATAGTTGTTGTTAGTCTTCGTGGAGTTGACTTGTGCTGGCATTGGATTGGTATGGGCATGGCTTCAATCCTTACACTATTTACTAGACCATTCCGTCAGATTGTTGGCACGAATGGAACCCCTACCCGTTCGAGAAACCTGTCGTATCCGGGAGAGGGGATCGTTGGCAGATGCTATTGTCGGAGTTTGACATAACCTATGTCATGCAGAAAGCAAGAAAGGAGCAAGCCATTGCGGATCATCTTGCGCCCCTTTCCATCTAATGAGCCTGGGGAGACGGAGAAGACATTTTCTACGCGGACATAGAGTAGAGGTAGTAACACCTTGCCTTTGGGTGAAGGTTAGGATGAAAGTAGTTTTGACCGCTTTCTTTTCTGTTTCCAACTTTGTCTATTTATGAGAGAATTATGAGAGATGAATTAGGGGTTCTGACACCTTTCCTTATGGTTTTCTTGTCAAGATAGCTAAAATGAAACTCTTAACTCGGACTCGTTAGGATTGCTTCGCATGAGTTCTATTCTGGAGGGTAGCTGCGCCTCACTCTTGTGTCCGGACGGGACCCTTTCTCACTTCCTGAAGCTATGAGGGGAGGCATTGCCTTCGGGAACATGAAGTCTAAAGGTTTGGATAGTGGCTTCGCGTCCCCTATTGTCAAAGATTTCATATACAGTATCAACCAATAGATACGGATTTGAGGAAATGACACCTTGTCGATAGAGATTGAGCATGGGTGTTTGCCCATATGTGCGAGTGGGAGATTGTTGGACGGGTGCGTGGGCACCGGTTCGCCCAGACCCATGTCGTTCGGTTCCGTCCGGCGGATTGAAAATCAAAGGTGTGGGACAGTTGAAAAAAGAACAGACTCCGTCAAGAGGTCAAAAAAGAGAATTGGGGGAAGGAGTTTTCACGTCCGAATGTCAACCCTATATCCGGAGGTTTCCTGGGGGATAGTTCGGACTCCTGTGCATCGAGCATTGGGAAGCTACTTGCTGAGTTCTCTTTTCTTCTCACCCAGTGTTTTTAAATGATTGAGTTTTGAAGCGGGAAAGGAAAAAGTATGTCACACAGTTTGGACATCCGAGTCCCCTGCCCTGAAGGAATTTCACTCTGACACCCAAATCCTCTAACTCCGGTCACTCTCCGCTTCTTAGACCGAGAGGACCTGGTTAGAACTAGGGACCCAGACCAAGGGAATCTTGTGGAATCATCTAACTCTTACACCACCCGGAGTCCCCTGTCAGAACTCTGGACCGGACACCTGAGTCCTCAACCTGGAGGAAGAACACTATGTAACCCAATGCCTATAACTCCGAACTCCCTGACTTATGGCTTCACAACTCCTAGCTTCAGTTCTGGTCCCTAGGAAATGACCAAAGGAAAGCTCCTGCCTACCGCCACCGAATCCTAGTCTAGCCACAGATGGTTGGTGCTGGGATCTGGAAAAGAAGGGACACTTTTCGATTCGCTCAGCGTACCGGTTAATTCGTCAAGGGAAGGAAATTCACTCTCCTGGGAACTGGAAACTCATATGGAAGAATGCTCTACCTATCAGGTATAGAACGTTCTTGTGGCTGATTCAACACCAAGGACTGATGACAAACGCCAATCGCATACGTCGTCATCTTGCGGTTGATCCCGGATGCCCCCGCTGTGGCGAGCAGCTAGAAGACACACTTCATGCCTTGCGAGACTGCCCCAAGGCGAGACAACTATGGGGTGATTCCATCTGGATATGCTGAGGGCTTCTTCAGTTGTCATATGGAGGGATGGATCTCACACAATGAGAGTCTCGGGCGTAACAACACCAACCGGTTCGCAACCTTCACTGCTGTAGCGTATACAATATGGCTGACTTGTCACTCCCTTATAGATAGACAGCAGCAATTCAGCCCTTGAGACACTGCTTGCGGTTCTTTCTTGTTCTTCTCCATTCTCTGATAAGGGCCTCCTTGATCCTGGGGAAGAGCAGCTTTCAGCGAAAGAGTCCCGAAGTCCTTACTCCTTCAAACGGGTAGCAGTTCCGCTATGTAGTCAAGAAGAGTTTATATTCAATCAAAATTGTATCTTAGAAAACCAACTCCGTTTCAACTCACTTTGACTTGCCATGTCCTTATATGCCTATCACTGTCCTCTTCTTGGAGAATCATCTGCTTTCTGCACCTTATTGTCTGATGTTTTCTTGTTCTTTTCCAAGGTTCGATTCCTTGACGCTATGTGGGAGAACTCAACCAAGAAATCGGTGGTTCATCAGAGGATGCCATTTTGGAGAGAAAGCAAGGAGAGTGAGAAAGCGGACCCGTTCGTTGAATCTGACCTTCGTCCAAGAGTTCGGGCTTCTACGTGAGGAACGTGCTTTCTGACATCGAGTTTCAGCTCAAGACTCATAATTTGATATGCAGACGCGCGTCTTGGGTAATAGGCGAACTCAGAATTAGTTCAAGAGTATGACTTATATTTCACCTTATCCACAGCTACAATGGCCCTTAGATTGGCCAAGAACTGAAAGGGGTGTTTAGCATCCATTGCAAAATCAATAAGAGTACCCTCACAATTTGAGATCGATTACTTTTAGCTCAAACAATTGATTTTTGATCCAGCATAGAGTAGCCTCATCAGAAGTGAAAGACTTGTAATGGTAGGCGAAGTTTGAAAAGCATCAACATAATAATCATCTAATTTAGGATTCTAATCATTATATATGCGGCGTATCATCTATAAGAAGATCGAGCAAGATCACGCTCGTGAAAATGCAAGATACCACTGCGGTAGATTCGACCGCGGAAGTCCAGAAATGCCGGTAGATCAAAGGTATAGCCATCGTAGGCTGATGCCATTTCGATAAGCGTTTGCTCGTAACGAGCACGCTGTATGTTAGTACAAAAAGTCTGGATCAATGAGCTATAGTCTGTGAGTCGATGAATCTCTTTATAGTTCACTCGTGGGTCACTCTTTCTCTTGTTCAACTATCGATCTGGGGGACTTTCCTGAAAGCGGTATATCGCACTGTCCTCATTACGGGATCTAGCCTCTTGGCTTACTTGACAACTGGACACCTACTCATAAACGCGGGCACTGCTTCACCAGATAGAGGCCAAACTGCTGCTATTACGGGCGGGATTTGATCCAAAATAGGTGGCTTAGCCGCTCATGACTCAATCCCTTGTTACTACTTTGCGCTGGAGAATACAATACGAAAGGTTTAGGCAACGACGCTACGAGTCTTGTCTTCAAGCCGAACAGCCTATTCAAGGGATTCTTTCTTTCTCACATAAGCCAAAAATGTCTAGGGTCCTACTGAAACTGCGGACACCTTCAAATAGGTTCTTTCTCACCGGATAGCGGGAAATATAGCTAACATAACAGCCCTAGACCGAGGGATTCCGATGGACAACTGCCAAACCAGATTCTTCAACAAAGACTTAATGAATCAACTAGAGAGGCCAATCCTTCTTCTCCTGCTTAAGCCAAGAATGCAAAGACACCAGCTACTACTATTGCGAGTTCACCTTCTCTCTTTACCTTGACTGCCTTAACGGATTCTGCTGGGACATCTTTGTTAAACTTTCCTGAAACTGTCTTGATGTTCCGAATTCGCGGCTAGACTACTTCTTGATTCCTAAACCGTGTAGGGAAAGCATAAGCGGAAACAGCCAGATCCCCAGGGGCATCATACTCAGGTAGGGAATCTATCTTTACAGCCTTAAGGGCATCTTATCCCCCGACTGCTACCACTGCACCTACTCCTCTTACAGCAAAGGGGAAGAAGAAGCTGAAACAGCCGTATCCTAACCAGATTCGGAAACAAAAACAACTGAGAATCTTCCTGCTCCTAAACCAGCAAACCAAGGAAATCAAGCATAAGCAAATTTTCGGCGTTATTAGTAACTCATTCCCATGCCTTCTTTTCTCAACTCAACGCCCAAACCCCTCTGTTGGCTCAGCTCTAAAGAACAGAGTGTTGAAATCCCTCTCCCTGATGGTCGAGCTACTTTGTCCCTCTCCATCTCGTTCCAGGTAAAGATAGACATTATAGGGAGAGTGAGATAGCAGGTAAAGGCCCCTGTCAAAGAGTTCGGGAAGAACCTGACTTGTTCAAGTAAGCAAATAGTAATTACCATCCTCACTCATTTGATTATATTTCGTTAGGGGCCAGTTGTATGTTAAACTGTCCATCATTGTGGATGCTAAAGCTTATACCAGAGTCAGAAACTTGAACTCCACCCCTACGTACCATTCGCGATATGAACTACAATTATTATTTCAGAATCTTTCCTTTATTATTTCACTTATGATGTGCCATTCATAAGGATCAGTAAAGGGAAAAAAGGAAGTTCATATCCGATAGGATAGTGAAAGCAGAGGAAGAGCGGAGATACAGGAAGAAGAGAAGTAGACTTGCGTATGGCTGTACGGGGAGGAAATTAGAAGAGAGCTGGACAGGACTATAGAAAGATGGTAAGGCGAAATAAGAACACAGTCAAATCAAGAACTATTACTTGAAGACCAGCTAAGAAGTCGACTGCTTACTTTCTTTCCTTAAGTCGACGATTCCCCACTACCCTCGTGCTCGCTTATAGAATCCTATATATATATCCTACCTGGGGAAATCTTTCCTAGGCTGCTTTCCACCATTCAAACTATCCGCTATTCTCCCTTGAGACTGCTCACAACCTTTCTTGACTCTGTCTTTTCGCTTCGAAACCTACTTCCTACTAGGAGAAGATGTTATTGATTCTCTTTGAAGAATGGGGAAAAGGATTTCTTTTAGAATGCCCACAGCAGTAGAAATAGACTTGATTTAAGACTTTCACTGTCGGGTCTTAGTTTCTATTGTATCGTCCTTATGCCTTGTAGTTGAAAGACCTCTCTCCAGAAAGGGAATCTTTAAATGCAGATACCAAAAACCAATGCTTTAACAGTTCCGCCACCTCACTGCCCCAGCTTGAGAATCAACCTTGTAATCCGAATGTCCGATTGACTGCCACTAATTGGTGTTAGGATCAGAAGGTATCTGCCCTTATTCATTCCACGAATGTCAAACTGACAATTAGGACAAAGTGAAAATCAAAGTATGACAACCTTCCCAATCCTAGTACAAATCGGCTAGGGCTAGGGTATGGCATTAGTAGTCGGAAAGGAAAGGTTTGACTAACTATTTACGGGTGCAGTGGCATGGATGAGCTTAAGGCTTCAACATTCTATCTTTTAGTAGTTTGAGAAAGGACGTCCCCTTTAGTCAACTAAGAATTCTAGCTCGATTCTATTTTGGTCCCTAGGACTCCTTATTAAGGTAAGCTTGCTTAGCCGACAAGCCTTCCTTCAATCAAGCATTTCCAAGCGGAAGGAGCGAGCATAAAAAAGCGAGTTGTAGACACAAGGGTCTTCACTGAAGGATGTCAGTGAATTCCTAGGCTAATTCTCTTTCTATTGCTATTGCTCCCGAGAGTCGCAGTTGCTATATTCCAAGTCCGACTAGCCAAGCACGGCGACGAGGGTGGTGCTCTTGTTGAAGAAAAGAGAAAACTTGTTTGACCTTCTTCTCTCCGAATATCATAGAAGCAAACAAACTGGGAAAAGCCTGACGTCCATCCAGTGGAGAAAGAATGGAAGATCTTCTTCGAAGCATATCTATGAAATTGGAAGCTTAAAGAGAATGCCCGTAGCGGGCGATGCGTTTGCTTCTGATTGCTCGAGTTGGAAGACCTACAAGGAGCTCGGTTGTACCATAAATCAAGAAGAATCGACATGTGTCAATGGATTCCAAATCTTTCGTCGGATGAGCCTAATTCCGCTTTAGAAAAAGGTTCACATCCAATTTGGTGCGTGTTTTTTCAGGAAAAGAGACGGAGATATATACTCGCATTACTATTCCACTCGCTGGCTTGATGTCACTACTTACTTGACTTGATCGAGCGATTCTTCGCTTTGATAAGTAACTACCGATATGACCTGCTATCATCGAGGCGGGAAGTGGAATTGGATCGGGTATGATAAGGCGGTCGAGCCAGAGGTGGTTTGAGCTAGTCCGGCTATTTCGATAGTTTAGTGAATTTGCAATTGGCCGAGTCAATCAATTTACTACACCAGTTTTTCTGTTCATACATAGGCCGTAGAAGCGATATCCTTTGGCAGGAAGTGACAGATCTATCTATGCAAACAAGAATTCATAGGTACGTACCACAGGAGAGTTCACTCAGTCAGTTACAAGTGATAAGGGTCAATAAGCCGCCCGACTGTTACAGGACTGAAGGACTGGAAAGGAATGCTTTTCTTTTTCTCTACAATAGGGAAGTTCCTCGTATGCGTCGATTCCCGATCCTTTCGGGTGTGTCCCGAGCCCGTGCTTTCCTAAACTGAGGAAGTCGGCGGACAGTTTTCTTTAGTTCTTATGTTGGTGCAGCGAATGATTGTGCTTTCATGTCTAGGGACCTTCCCTTGGCCTATAGCCTTCTAATCGGATCGGAAAAGGGGAAATTGGATTTCGTTCCGCAAAGTGGTCTTTCGGGATATGAAAGCGGTGAGTCTCTGTCTCTCCGCTATCCAATACTCAATCAAGGACAGAAAGAAAGACTAAAGAAAAAGGAATCGCCTACTTATAGAAATAGAAGGAGTTTGTCTCGATGATTCGAAAGAAAAGAAGAAAGTGAGTCAAGATAGTGAGTAAGGTGTAGGAGCATTCCACTGAATAAGTACGGCATCGGTTCTTTCGAATGAATCCGCTGTTGGAAGAAAGCTATAACCCGAATAGAACGATCCCAGACTGAATAGCATTCAACGGAATAGAGGTGGGCGAAGAGGGAAGAGAGAAAGCAATTCGGCTAGCGAAGTGAGTGAGCGCGGGTAGGCAAACAATTCACTGATCTTTCCAAAAACGAGGTCCTATTTACTTACTGATATTTATATACGTAGTTTTGATCACGGCACCAGGCCATCAAAAAGAAATAGCCGGCGGAACGGCCCAGCGAAACGATAGCGAAGTCCGAGCTCCCGTAAGGTAAGCGGGGGCAGACTTTGGAAACGTGAACGTGGCGAAATGAGCGGTTGGAGATGGAAAGATCAAAAGAATGAGTTTCAGGTTCATGGCTTGAAAAAGGAAATCCCCCGGGGAATAGGAATTTCTCTAGCTATAGATAGAGTTTCGAAAGGTTTCGCAATGAAAGCGAGAGACCAAGGGGCGAAAGGCAATAATGATTTGGCTCCAAGGTTTGACCTCTGACTCTTACTGATCTTGTCACAAGGATTGTTGACTAAAAAAAAGGAGTCGGCGTAACCGGCAAGCAATAGAAGCAAGTAAACGGAATTATACCATATATATGGCCAGTAGCAAAAGCCTACTGATGAACTCTGGTCTGAGGTCAGATGGCTTATCTGTCACCAAAGAGGCTAAAGAGGATACTTCAACAGAAAAAGGCGAGTTGCGCGGACGGTCTCAGTGGGTTATCCAGTAAGCGCCAAGTACTACAGACGAAGGAAGCACACCGAACCGGGGCGGGGTTTCTTTCTACCTCGAAGAAGTGGGTTCCCTTTTGTGTACGAGACTGGGCTATGAATCCAATCCCTTCTATCTAATAGAATAACAAGTTCGAGTGCTTTGATGCTGCTGTTAAGTTTCAGTCACCCTCCGCGGCTAAGGCCTGGTCTCATTCAAGTTTTCCAAAACCACCTTCTTTCTCCTGGGGTCAAAGTCCAAAATCTCTATATAAGTCTGAATGTCATAGATTCGATTCTAGATGCAAGGTCAGGTGCAGAGCGAAGCGAAGCGGCAATCAAAGGAAAGGTCGCAAGAGCTATTCTTCTTCTTCTTGGCTATCTAATGGGAAGGTTCTACCTAAGACCTAAGATAAGAAAGGTGGCTCGAATCAAGATGGAATTCTGACCCCACCCTCCTTCTTTCTTCTCTTCTTCTAATTGTTTTGTTCAAATGGCGTAGAAATCTTCAACTAGAAAAGGTCCTCCGCACCAGCTTCTCAAAACCATAAGTTCTTCCCGGGAGCCTTCCTTAACCGAGACTCAGGTTAAGCTCCGTAGACCATAGTCAGTGCCCAGCCCCAACTGCTCCTCCTATCTACTTTATTGGCTTTTGAGAAATAGGAAATTGGTTGATTCTTGCGCTTGCTTGTCTTTTAGGAAATCCCCGCTTTTCTAGTTCTAGTCCCGTATAGTAGACCTTGTACGTATGGGTTCTTGTTAGGTGGGGCACATCACAGTAGTTGCAATTCAACGATCAAAATACCGATTCCAGAGTCTCCCGAGCTCCCCGGCTGGAAAAAAGCCTACGCCTGAAGACCCGAGGTCTCCCTCCGCGGTCAATCTAAGCCTCTGTCTTTCTTCTACCCCTCCATCCAGTATATGCAGAGATTTGCTTTTTTCGTCTCCTCGGAGAGACTGCAGAATTCATCAGACCAACTTATCTTCCCAGTAAGAACTACTTTCTTCCGCTTGGGCCCCAGGTAATCAAACTCTATTTCCCCGTATCAGTAGTACCCATAGCTGTATGTAGTCCTTTCCCTTAGGCAAGTGGGTAAGCAATCAGGTATAGAAAATCCAGCAGTAAAGGAAGAAGTTGGTAAAGGCGGGCCGGCTTCCAGAGAGAAAGCAAGGAAAGATTTTTCTTTGAAATTCTTCTCCTCGTATGAGGTTTTTCCTCTGCTTACTCTCGCTCTCACGCTCTAACGATCTCCAGGGCTATTCCGGAGGGTTTCGGTCCAGCCGATTCCATTGTATTGTATTTCTAGAGTCATCCCCTCCTGTTGCAGTTTGAGTTCTGAGCGATCTAGTCGGGAGGTGTGCTCCCGCAATTGCAGTTCTAGGGTATTTGTTTGAGATCCAGCAGTCTCCTTGTAAAGAGATTGATCTGCTGTTCCAGCCATCATTTTCTTCTCTATTCGATCGAGTGGAAGGGCCGTCGCCCTCCCTCTAAGTCGTCAGCCCTTAAGCCAGAGCTAATTGGAGTCGCTTTCGATGGTAGGCCATGGACCTTCGAGGGGATTGACTCCTATGTATTTCCTGCCTATTGATCCCTCTTACCCTGATTGATTTCAAATCTCGCCCTTATCTTGTTAGTTTAATAGCAGTAGGAGTAGTAAATAGCCCCAGTGTGTGTAAGATCAGGCCCTCCACTTCTATTACCACTCTTTCTCCAGGAGAGGAGTAGTTGATGGTTTCATTTCAAAGAGTGAGAGGAGTCAACTGGTCGAGGTTGAGGTACAAATCGACCGTTAGGGAGAGGAGTTGGAATTCTGCTATTCCCATTGATTGACTAGGACCTTTCTTGTCTTGGTGCTTGATGGAAGTCCCTATAGTATGGGTACCATTCGAGTTTGGGGGGGTAATATGTCTCATCCCCTTCGCTCTATTCCCAGTGCCCTTGACCTATGCTTAGGCAAGTCTCTCTTTTTCCTGTCCTCTTCAAGAAAGTCAGTTATATAAGTGAATCCCGCACCAGGTTCAGCACATATTTCCACTACAAGCCCTACACTAGTGGGCAAGCCGGCTCTAGGTGAATAAGTGGTCTAGTTATTCATTCAAAACAAAAGTTTGAGTATATTGTTCTTTCTTGTTTTGAATGGGCATGAACTGGTGAAGTAAATAAGCTATTTGCTGCAAATAGAAGGAACAAGTGGGAAGTCTATCCAGCTCGGTCTCCCCGGGAGTTCTTTTCTATCCATTGTTCATTCATCTCGCTTTGCTCGATTTGTACCTCTCGCTTTGCTCGATTTGTACCTCTCCCTGAAGGTCGAGCCACTTAGTTCCTCTCCTGGCATTTCCAGTACCCCTCCATTCCAGCCCATATGAGGCAAGCATTGTTTTTTTATTGTCTTTGTTTAAAGAGCAAATTTCGCCCCTCCGCGTTTCTCGATTTTTTGTAGAAGAAAGATTGTCCCGGAATACCGAGCCAACCAATAGGGCATTATTGTAGTTCCCAACGGAATGGGGTTGTCCCCAGTCAGCGACACGGAAATGGTTGAATCATAGGGACCTTGAAAGTGTTTCTTGGGTCACACAAGATATGATGAAACCATCTCACGCTATGTAGGATTTGAACCTACGACATCAGGTTTTGGAGACCTACGTTCTACCGAACTGAACTAAGAGCGCTTTCTTACGACAGGAAAGAAGTCAGGATCAAGTTTGGCCCTACCTTCTCCTGTCCAATTTTCATCCAACCCTTTTCCCTGCCCCTCGTACCATAACCATAGAAAGGGGGGGTAGGGATGAAATTGAACCCGTGCCATTTTTGACCCAAACAAAATGCCAAGCTGCGCTACATCCCTTGATTTTTGACAGTGTCATTGTAGAGATTCCCTGTCTTGTTTTCCGCATCTTCCTTTCCTCTCTCCCTATACAATATCTTTTGATTGCCATTTTTTCTTGTCATATTTGATTTATGATTCTTTTCTTTTTTGACGAGAGACTTCCAAAGAACTTCCGCTCCTACCGACCAACGAACATAGAAGTTTTGAGGCCGACCTTCCGGGTGGGCCCACCCAATTCAGTGTATCCATTCCACCCTGCCGCCTCACCCATTCGACGAAGGTACTGATCCGAGTGCTGGAGAATGAATGCGGTCCTACGTACATAGGAGGGGTTCGGGGGGGAAAGGGGAGGGTAAGCAAATTGATGTGAGATTTGAAGGCAACTGATGCACAAGATCAGGAAGAAAAAAAGCTCACGACTGAAGGCCTCCAGGGTCCTCCTGGACTCCCCTTATCTTTCAAATCAAAGAAGAAAATCAAGAACTCCTACCAGCCTTACGACCCCTTCCTTCCCAGCAACACTCTCCACACTACCTTCCCTAGGGACCTCTTCCCTCTCCTCCACCAGCCGTTTCAGGTGGTAGGGAGAATACCTTGCTTCCCCACCCTCCCTACTCCTTCTCCTAAGCTGGCCACCTCCACCCCCTTCCTCACCCGGATCAGGTGGATCTTATTCTCCCCCCCCAGTCTCCTTCTGAACAGTCTCAGGCACCCAGCTAAATTGAGACCATCCCAAGCCCTCAACCCCCCTGTTATCCCCTTCCTGGGATTCCACCACCATTTGGTCCCCCTCCAAAACAACCACAGTATGAACCCTATTCCTCTTGTCACGCCTGCTGTCTCCTTTCCCCTTCTCAACCTCCTTCTTTCTTCCCCCCTTTTCCAATTCCATAGCAGCAGTATTGGTAATATCCTGGAGTGGCAACTCCTCTTCTCTTGGTGCGGTTCTTTCCTTGTTCAGATTCTTATCAGTAACAGGCTCAGATTCCTTTTCCCGAATCTCTTCTTCTCCTCATGGATTTCTTCTCAGTTTCCAAACCTGTTGTTACCTTCCCTTCCCCTAGCCTCTTGTCTCTTTTGTTTTTGGGGAGATGATTGTCTTGGTCTTCTCATCTTGCGAGGGGCCTTCATCCAGGTACCAAACTCCTCATCCTTCTCCATTTCAGCCTTTGTCCATCTCCCCTTCACCCAAGTTGACATTCCTGTTATCCTCCTGCCTAATCGGACATCCAGTCATGCCCAGCTTTTCCACAACAGGGACATATCTGTGGCAAACTTTCGTATTCCACCAAATACCAAAGACCATCAATCCTTATCTTAGACATCAGTGGTTTATTCAGGTCAACCTCAACCGCAATTCTAGCAAATTTGCCTCTCTGGATGCCTCTTGTATTCCTGTCGACCTCCCTCACAGTACCTGCCTGTCCCCCGATCGTCTGCCTCCTCATGATAATATGAGATTGGTAACCCCAGAATCTGCAGCCACACCACGTGTTTTCCTTCGCCTGGATTGAATCCTCCATGGCTTGACTGTGAGATAAGAACCGAACAGGGTCCATGGCCCTCCCAGCATCACATTGTAGTAATCATGTTCACTCGCAAATTGGACAATATAGAAATAGAAGTCGTTTTCTAGATCTATCACACTTCAGTGTGCCGCTGGTCTCCAGAGATTCCTAATTCTCGTCACCAGAACCTGGTACGAGATCTTTACATCCAGCAGTCTGACCAGGATCTAGTACCTCCATGGCCTGCTCAACACTCTCTTGGCCTTATCAGAAAAGGAAAGCGTAGGATGAATACCGACCTTTTCAACTCTGATGTCCTCCGGAGTTCTCATCTCGTAGACCGTTCCTCACATTCATCAAAGTGTCTCTGAGGTCTCGCTTCCTGTGTCGAATTGCCGCCGCCATCAGCCACATTCTGCAGATCTTGGTTCCTCTCCCATACGGTCGATTCGTTCCTCTCGCTGCACCTCGCTCGATACCTTATCTGCTTCATTCCCTTGGCCGCCGCCTAGGCCACCATCCCTGGCCCCCCAGTCGCCTTCAGAATCGCTCGCTCGATCGCCCTCGGGTCGGATCCCTACACGCCTCATTTGGGAGTTGCATGCAGGCGAGGCAGCAGGCGTGACAAGACTCATGGTTGAGGCGGGGTTCTATTGGCCTAGCCTCAAGCGTGATGTGGCACGCATTGTGGCATAGTGTCGCACATGTCAGACTGCCAAAGGGAAGAAGCAGAACACGGGATTGTACATGCCTCTTCCTATTCCACATCCCCCTTCTAAGGGCAGGATATCCGCATGGATTTCGTGTTGGGTCTACCCGCACGGCGATTCCATCCTTGTTGTAGTGGACAGATTCTCCAAGATGGCACACTTTGTTCCTTGCAACAAGACCGCTGATGCTTCACATATTGCAAAATGGTTTGTCAGAGAGATTGTTCGCCTTCTATGAGATAGATGGATTACCCAAAACAATCGTCTCTGACCGGCAAGTTCATGAGTTCTTTCTGGAAGACCCTCTGGAAATTACTCAACACAAAGCTGCAGTTCTCCAGTGCATATCACCCACTGACTGATGGGCAGACTGAGGTTGTCCCTCGTAGTCTAGCCTCTGGGTTGATTGGTGACTACCCTTCGGGGTGGGATAGGATCTGACACATGGCAGAGTTCGCGTATTTTCGCGTAGTTCGGTGAACCGTTCTACTGGTCTTTCCCCTTTTGGGATTGTCACGGCAGCCTAGGAAGCCTATAGACCTTGCCCCCTTACCCGCATCTTCTAGGTCTAGTCAACCCTTGATCTTTTTCATTTGCACAACATCTTCATGACTTGCATTCTGAGATCAGGCGAAAGATTGCATCCCACTATGGAAAAATCTGCTGCTCATCGCGTTTTTTTTTTCAATATCTGGGATCAAGTCATGCTTCGGGTAAGACCAGATAGAGAGATTCCTACGGTATAAAGAAATTGCATGCCAAGCGAGTGGGTCCATACCAAGTGTTGCGATGCCTCCGCGCCAATGCTTATGAGATCCCCATTCCAAAATGGGTATGAGTCATGTGTTCAATGTTGAGGTACGGTTCTGTAGAGTTACAGTAAGGGAGAGGACCTCACTCTTTTTCATGAGCCTGATCCTATTCCCACCGACCCTTTTTCTTTGTCACATTCTTCTGATAGGGAATTCAGTAGCAGTCAGACGTGGCATCACGTTTTAGGCAACAAGGATTTTGGATTCTTTATGAGAAGGAATCAATCAATTTGAGTTTGAGAGCGCCACTCCAGACCTTTAGAACATATAGTTCTACTCTCTCCAGCATCCAGCTAAGGATGAACACCACACGGTGTTCTATGAGGGAGAACTCTTTGACTCTGTTGTTTACATCTAGCTAATAGAGCACAGCTCGAGACCTTCCTAGCGGAGAGAGACCTATGGATTTGAAATGGCCCACTGCGGGATGTGTTTTCCCAAACCATAAGGTTTGCCCTAAAGTGTAGCACTTAGCTGGGGGGACTTTCTTCTTCCGGTGCTTTAGGAATCGATTTTCCGTCAGTCTCTGGGATCGTGCGTCTTAGGTTTAGCAAGCGAATGGGGCAGATCAGATCGGATTACCTGGCCGTTTGCTAAGTCTTCGTGGGCGTCTCTATGCATAGTTATTCGCTTTGTTCTCACCGAAGAAAATCATTGATCCTGGTGAGGAGGAACCTGACGAAGACACTTTCCCTTTTGATCGGTATCAACCGGTCCCTAGAGAAAGTCGTCGTTTTTCTGATCGTTGGTTGTCTGGTTCTGATCTCCACTGTTGACTGAGTTCTCTATGCCGAAGTCGCTTTGCTGTCCAACTGGATGAGGATTCAATGATCTCTATGTACCCTCCAGGGTCGGTTAGGAAGGTGCGAGTATTCGCTATTCCTAACGCCGAAAGCAGGCACTACTTCGTCTCGCCCATGATTGGTGTATGTCGATCTCCCTCCCACAAAATGGAACTTTCGATCAACCCTCTGCGTGAGGGGGAAAGTCAGATCTGATGATTTCTCTTCTGCAATTGACCGCTTTCCTCTGAAAAAAGGACAGTGATAGAGTCTTTGTTTCACTTAGTCGGAGGTAGTCGCAGTCCGGATTCCCCGTCAAATGTATTTCGGGCTTCGGACTCAGCAGAAGTCCCCTTTCCTTCCGTTTGACAAGGGATCAACCCTTGGCCTTTGGCTTCCTATCATCCTGGCCGTTATTCGAATTCTGCCACCACATTACTTGTGTGGCTCAGTGCGGATGCGGTCTACCCCGGCAAATTGGAAAATACTATTGGTGATGGTCATCGGGTCTCCGCGAGTGGCGGAGCATTATCGCTCATTCATGCAAGAGATTGGGGTTCCGATTTCCTTAGCAAAATCCTCCGTCTCGAGACTTTTTGAATTGATTCACTCAAGAGGGGCTCGATCCTATTCCGTTTCCACTTCCCTCACTTTCGCTGCGCGCCGTAGGAATCCAAAGTGTAGATGGTTCTACGCGCTCCGTTTTTTGACTCATATTCATCCTTTTTTATCAATCATCTGTCCTAAAGGACTTCCTGCCCATGAAGCAGTCCCTATCGTCCACACCGGAGGAGAAGTGACTTTTTGCAGTCTTTCTCCGATTCCTCCAGTTCCCTCATCCTCGGTACTCTGTCAGTCTCATGCAAGATATGCCTCTCTCTCCTTCTCCTCGGTTGGCAAGACGGAGGCGGGAGGAAGACGTCGGTGGCCGGGGATGGACTTTTTTGTGTTTGTCAGAAATTTTTCATGAAAGTACGGTCCTCAAAAACTGCAAGCAAGAAGGATGCAGTCATCGTCCCCTCTCTCTGGCTTGGGGTATGAATCGGGGCCTGATTTATGGGAATGAACCATATGTATGTGGCAAAAGGAAGCAGATATTTGCTTGACAGTCCCTGGTCGAATCAAGCCCTACACGATGAGGGTTGGGAGATATACATAATGCGGCTACTCAACTCGATCTTTTCTTACCTGATTGTTCTGGAGGAAAAGCCTGTCTTATGAACAGGATTGCGGGCATCAAGGACATTGTTTTGAATCCGGAAAGCCTTGTCATATACTTCGGGGCCTTCTGCTTGACCCCTGAGAATACGGCCTCCAGAAAAGTTGATCTTTCTCTCTTCCGTGGAGATGGTTCTCCCTCTATGCCATCGGTGGGTAGGTCTCAGACGATGCGCCTGTTGACAAAAAAAATCAGCGGATTCTCTCGTTCACTCCGATCTCCCTGCTTGGAAACGGAAGGGCGTGCTCCCCTATGGGATTTGTCGATTTGATTGTTGGGCGCGCGGGACCTGGGGGGCTGTCGAAGCTATTTGGTGGTGTCCCCCACAAGGGAGCGGATCCTTTCTTCCGGGTCTTCTTCACTGTGCATAGGACGACGTCCAATCCCAGACTGTCCCTCTCCCTATTGGTCGAGCTACTTCGTCCCTCAGATATGGATCTTGTGGCGCATGGGGACTGGGGGTGCGATATGCCGGAGTGAATGTCGGGTTCTGAGACGAGACCTCCGCCTGATCCCGACGACTTCCTTCCCTATACGAAGCGAGCAACCCTTTCCTTCCCTATTGTTGTCTTTTAGATGGATTCATCAACATGGCAGAGAATGCTCCCCACAGTCAGTGGTACCCACGTTCTTCCGTGCTCGTAGGTGGAACTCCCCTATGCATCCCGAAAAAGGTATCACAAACGTGCATTTCCCTTATGCATCCAGCCGCTTCGCGGAGGTGGAGGGGTCGTACGGGTGGGTTGTTCCTCTCCCATACGGTCGAGCCATTCCCATTCCTCTACTCTCCTTCACGTTCCTTCTTCGAACCTTTTGGTATGTATTGCCCCCGGAATATAGATCAGATCCACCGGACGAGAAAGTCAATTCCGCACTACTGCTGAGTCGTCGGACTTATCCACCAACGGGATTCGTGGAATTTCCGTTTGTGGATTGCGTTGGGGGAAATCTACCAAATCTCGGCAGATAGATAGACTCCTTTCCCGCTGCGGAGGGAGAGCAAGAAACGAAAGAAATTGAACCAGCGCCCTTTTTTCAGGTACGGAGAGTCCTCTCACTACCAACCAGAAGACATCATCTGGCTGGGTCTTGCCGGTATCAACAACGAGAAAAAAACCCCAATGGAAATAGCAACTAACTATGGCTCTTAGCCCAGACAACGTCCTAGGCATAGGGAGATCAGAGCAACAGGCCTAGATGACGACGCCCGTCCTGGGCTGCAGTAAGTAGATCGAGAGGTCGTTCCACCCCTTGTCCCCGAAGATGGGTAATATGTTCTCATACAATGTGGCTCCAACTTGATTCTATAGGGCTGGGATGGCGAGCGATCCCAGTCTGCGGCAGAGAACAAGACAGCAAGCGAGCGTACCTTTGTTCGCTTCTTCTCCACCAAGCACGGAAGTTTAAGGATAACTGTTGGTCGGTGGCTACCTAAGGAAACTCCGATTCGATCCGCCCCCCGGCTGGGAGGCTTCTACCTCATCCCGATCACAAGGAGAGGTTCACCATGATGAGGGGTAAGGTACTAAGAATTCTTTCCGGAACGGAAAGAATGAAGGGGGACCATCCTTTTTTTCGGTATGCTCCTCAGATTTACGGATTCGCAGGGTTCTCCCGCCCTCCTCCATTCAATGACAAAGGCTTGCGAAACGGAGGGGAGCCCTTTGACCGGGTAGGGTGCGAAGCGGCCCGGGGAACGAAAGGAATAATGAGATGGTCTCCGAACCATTCTGCAAGTAAGCGAACAGTGGAAAAAAAGCCCCGTCGACTCTCCGGACATCGAGCGGAGGGAATTCGGGAACTTTGTGTTGCTATGAAGTAGTAGAAGAACCGCACCGACGCTCTCTTATCTCTCCGCCTAAGCTCACAGAATCGCTCGCCTACTAATCTCAAAAAGAAAGGGGGGAAATTCCCGGCGGAATCCGCCGCTGACTTCGACTGTGGGTTCGTCCCCTTTTCCTTTTTGAATAACCCATTCTCATGTTCTTTCATAAGTCAAGTAGGCGAACCCATAGGTCCGTCCGGGGAGTTGACAAAGAAGAACAGCCATTCCAAAGCAAAGACAGCTATATATAGATAGGCCGACCCCTAATTCCTCTTGATCTGAGGTGCGAAGAGAAAGTTTTGGATGACTTCCACTTCTCGATCCCGGCCCGGAAGACGACCGGGGCCCGAATGAAAGAAAGGGTTTCTGAGCCCGTGTAAACCCACACCTGTGTAGAGTAGATCGTTCAACACCTGCGGCACAAACCCATTTTTGACTGAGAGGTCCGGGGATCATAGGCGACCGAACGGCCGCCCCCTAATTACTAGACCAACCTGCTATAATAATTCCATAAACACCCAGCGAAGATATGGCAAAAAAATAAAGTAGCCCTATGTTCAAATCTGACAATACCATACCATAATCAAAAGGTACAACGGCCCAAGCGACCAGACTTAACATAAATGTAGCCACTGGAGCCATTCTAAAAAGGAAGAAATTTGCACTACTTGGTGAAATAGGTTCTTTTAGAATCAATTTCAAACCATCTGCTAGAGGTTGTAACAATCCGAACGATCCCACTACATCAGGACCCTTTCGACGTTGCACAAACGCCATTACTTTACGTTCCGCTAGCACTAAAAAGGCTACTCCGAGGAGAAGTGGTAGAATGATTCCAAGTATTTCCGCAACTACAACTAATGGAACAACTATGTATGTTTTCGATTTTCTATTCACTCATGATCTGGCCTGACCTGGAAAACCCAATCATGATATTGAAGGATGGACCTTTTCTCGAAAAACTCCGGATCCCGAGAAGTCAATTCGACGAATCCTTTCCCGGTCATCAATCCTGCCAAATTCCTCTCCCTATCGGTCGAGTGACTTCGCTCCTCTCCGCCCGCCTCACTGGAATGAGCATAAGCGAAGTCAATCCTCCCGACCCCTTCTTCCAATTCCAACTAGAAAAAATCGTTCGCTTTGACGGAAATAGCAGAATCTTTGGGTTGGGACAGAAGCGTTCCGCAGTGACCAATGGGTCGGTCTCTTCAGCGGTTCAAAGTACGTCACGCTTGGAGGAAGGGGGAGGTAGAGGTCAAGGGCGAATTCCTCTCTACCGTAGCACCATGGCATGACCAAACCCCGGCCCAGGAGGCAAGCAACTGTCGGAGGGACAAAAAGAAGATGAATCGAAAGAGCAACACCAAAACAGGTGAAAAGAACCGAACTTCCTCGAAAGTGCCTCCCATACCCATGGCTTCCCCCCCATACCCGGGCCCAGCTCAACATTCTTGGAAAACAATCGAACCAAGCTCGAGAAGACTTGGCCATTCAATCTTGTGAACTAATCGAGACCGAAATTGGAAAAAGAGATACGAACAGAAAGAAATAACCAATCGATAAAGGAACATGAAACCATTCTGTTTCAATAGAGGTACAGGAAAGGGTTGGGGGCAATGAAGTAGGTGAAGTGGTTGGATTTTGCAAGCTGTTCCAACCACTGCTGGATGTGATTCCAAGAGCCAAACAAGAATGAATACCACACAGAAGAGTCAAGACCAGGCTCCCTAATGGAATGTTTAACCAATCCATTCCGGATCGATCGAATTGGTACGGAAGTTGTAACATGGGAAAACCACAGAAAACATGACTTATTTGAATAACCCAGTGACCCACCAATTGTAGAAGTAGGATCTTTGGCAAGCAATAAGCACTTAAATAATACAATTCGAGTGTACCATCTTCTTTTTCATTTCGAAAAAAAGGTTCGGAAAGAAAGGAAAACAACAGAGGGATCTGAATCGTACCTAAATGGAAATGACATGAAAAGTCTTTTTCAAAACCTATCAGGAAGGGCGTAACGACAATATACAATAAGAACGAAAGAAAACTCGTGATTGGTGTGGAGGGGAAGATCCGTTTATGAAATAGACAAAGAAAGAGTCGTCTCATTTCCTTACTTCTTCCTTCCACTTATTTGCTTGGGCACTTCGACGGCTGAACGCCAAACGCGGGAATCCTCTCATTCGGACGCCTACCCTCCAACCGGGAACGGGAAAAAGAACAGTTTTCTCCAACTGAACTACAATTGAACTAAAGCGGATAGAGTAAGCAGCCTCCTGCGCCATGGATGCAACACAGAGAGAATCGTCAATCTCTGCGAGTGAACTAGGTGACGATTGACTCCGACGTTTTCTATAATCAGTCTTTCGTCCTCTCCAACCCTCCCTCCCAGGGGGGGGGGTCGGAGTCCACACCAACCCTCTCCGTCCAGGAGGATTTGAGAAAAGATAGAATAAGAAGACGTGTTTCCAGAACAAAGAGGAAGGGGGTGGAGAAGAGGGAGTTAGCAAAGTTGGACAAGATTGGAATGAGCATAGAAAGATGTATTGATGTACCAGATCGGCTAATGCTCCCAGGTTGATGCAACGTATTCCACCAGTTGACTGAAAACTTGATTATTGGTATATCGATCGGTCCAACACAGATCCAAATAGAAGCCAGTTCGACAGAAAGCTTTTGAAAACACAGTGCACCCAGGTAAATAAGAAACAAGATGAATACAGAGGTCCCACGAGCATCCCACACCCAAAAGGTACCCCACATGGGCCTTCCCCAAAAGCCCCCAGTCACTAAGGTCAACAATGTAAAAAAATCACCAATTTCTATACCGGTTCCGAAAGAGCGAAGAAAAAGGGGATGCTTTGTTAATAGGAACAAGAAACTGTTGAGGGCCGTTGCAATATAAACTACAATACTCATCCAAGCCACAGGAACATGTACATAGAGAATACGAGAATTTCCACCTTGTTGAAGATCTGGTGGTGCTACCCAAAGACTTAAATGAATAGCCATCCCCGTGAAGAAGAACCAAGATCCAATGATCATTTGCGCGGGGATTCTGGTCTTTGCCATAAAGAAAGAAGGTTGTAATAATGAAAGGGACATGCGAATTGATGATGTCGGTACCGTGGAACAAAAAAGACACAGATGTATATTCAATCACATAGTTGGGCACTCCTCCTTTTTATTCAATTATGAAATGTAGGAGTTAATGGAGATTTATAGCATCATTCAAATAAATACAAATTAAGATCGTAAAAACATAAGCTTGTAATATAGCTACACCTAATTCCAGACCGGTTAATGCAAGAACTATAAATAAAGGACCAAGATCCCCTATGAAATAGAAAAGATTATTCATACATAGCATAGTCCAAGCAAACCCACTTAAAATCTTTACTAAACTATGACCGGCCATCATATTTGCAAATAAACGTATTCCTAAGCTTAATGCACGAAAACAATAAGAGATTAGCTCAAGGAGTACTAAAAAAGGTGCTAACGGCAGCGGGACTCCTGCGGGTAATAAAAAGCTTAAAAAATGAAGCCCATTTCTTTGAAATCCAACTATCGTAATGCCTATAAAAATCGAAAATGAGAGAGCCAAGGTAATGAGAAAATGACTTGTCACTGTGAAGCTATAGGGTATCATACCCTGAAGATTACAAAATAACAAAAAAGTCAAAGTGACCAAGATGCAAGGGAAAAACTTTTGTTTCACATTTCCTGAAAGACCACCTATTTGTTCGTTTACCAGGTTCAGCACGAAATCATAAATCAGCTCTACCAAGGATTGCCAAGCATTTGGCACTAACTTTCCCCCTCCCTTTTTCGTAACAAAATAAAACATAAGTAAGACCAAACTGAGAGTTAGCAGCATAGACAAGGATGAATTAGTGAATGATAAATAGATCTTTCCCACCTTCATCATAATCAATGGAAGGATGGAAAATTGGTCAAGTGGGCTGTCTCCAATCTGCCTCCTGGCTGCGGCAGCCATTCTTGCTATTTCCTCACCATTTCCGAGCCGACCCTCCATCCAACCGGGTTGTGAAAAAAAGGACTCTTCTACGACGGCTGCTCTATGATCGAAGGATTTCCCCCCGGATCATCTCATATAAGCTGTTCCCCCGGCCCTCATTCTCCAGGGCCCCCAAGAAATCTAAGCAATCTTCCACTCCCAAAGCAGGAGTGGTAGAGGACGCGTCCCATTCGGGCACCCTCTCCATTACCATACGGTCTTGCGATTGATCCTCGGGGGAGCGGAGGAGCCCTTCCTCTGCCAATAAGACCGTCCCGGCGTCCCACAAAATTTTCCTCAATTATTGCGAGAATCACCTCAGGTGCCTCCACCCCGGCAGGTCCGGCGCACTCCGCCAACTCCAAGTTGGAGAACAGGGCGAATATAAAAACGACAACAAAAACCACAAAATCTTCCGTTCATCTTTTTTTTTTTGTTTTTCTGCACCATATTTGGATCTTCCCCTTCTTCGATCCGGAATTCCCAGCAAATATTTGACCCCCCGAATACAATGGGATTTCACACCTGGTGAATCTTTCACTCTACCTCCTCTGATTAAGACTAGGGGATGTTCCTGCGAATTATGACCTTCGCCTGGAATGTAAGCAAATATCTCATTTCGATTGCTCAAGCGTACTTTAGCTATTTTACGTAGAGCTGAATTAGGTTTTTTTGGTGTTCTCGTCGAAACACGTGGGCATACTCCTTGCTTCTGGGGGCATTGATTTAAAGCTCGAGTACGGTCTGTTCGTCATTTTTCTCCTCTACCATGATGAATCAATTGATTCGAGGTGGGCATCGTTCCTTCCTTATTCTACTCCAACATCAGCCCCTTTTTTTTCATCAAAGTGAATAATCAAGAGAAGAAATTGACGGAATTACCCATAATCAGAATCGTCTGATGTCCCCCATAATAATAATTCAGATCTTCTGAACTGACTTGCTCGATCAGGACGGACCCCTCCAATCAATTCTGAGATGAGGTAACCATTGTACACTGTTGAAGCGGGGTCAAGGCATACCAAGTATAATATACTATACTATGTCCCACTCCACAACTCTCGCCAGACATTTCCATAATAGACCCATAGAGAGAAGGGTTTCATCCCTGTCCAATTGAATTGGGGGGAGTTCAACAGCTCGACCACCTAAAGGTCACGACTTGACCACTGACGGTAGTCCGCAACCCGTGCACGAGTGCAAATGTACTCTTGGATATCCACAAAGGGATTTCCCGGAGCAACACTCACATCATGCAAAGGTAATATGAGGATATACTTCCTCCCGCGAAGCCATGCAACTAAGGTCCCATACCTATAAGGGCGACCGTCGACCTAACCACCATGATAGTGGCCAGTCAAGGATCCACCTGTCAAAGGCAAGGAGAAAACGGCGGATTCGCCGACTCTTCTTTTCTTCAGTAAAGCCGACCTCTGAATCCAACACCCAATAATCGGAGGGCAATCACTCTCTCCCTCCTCATCTCTGTCACTCGCGCTTAAACCCTTCTTTCAACAAGTCACTCTGTTCTGATACAATCCTTGGGAACAGGACCTCCATCTAAGAAGGGAAATCCCACGGGCACATCTTGACTAGGCATTCCCATCTATCAATCAACAGAAGTAGCCCGTCCGATAAAAGATGCAATAGCAGTCCTTCCTCCAACAGATGCGGATGAATTAGTCTAGCCCGACAGCAAGAACTGGACCTGATGAAATCTTGAACCCTTCTTCCTTCAACCTTGGCATGGATGTCTTTGAATTTCAAGAAGTCCTCCCTTGTGGCTCGGCCACTCGATTTTCTTAATGGAGCTTTCCCCTCTCTATAACTAGAAAGCGCTTTAGCTTCGCTTCGGGCCTCCGTTCTTGTTCTGCCATTTGTGACCCAACCCATAGCCAATTCAAACGGAGAGAAGAAGGACAGGCTACTGCCTTGGCTAAAAGCAGCCATTTAGATTAACTACTTCCCCACCTCCCAAAACTCCACTGATTAAACTCAAGCAAGAACTATCCCTCGGCTCCACTCCCTTAATGGAATTCAAGGAGGAGAATAGAAATCCACCGGTAGCCTATCTTTATATTTCGACTGACCTTCGGACTCTCCCTCTACTCTCACTTTCCATTTCATTCGCTAAGTCGTTCCCTCATCTCTTTCACTCTCGGCTTCTGAAAGCAGACTTGTGAACAGCCGAAGAAGACTCAAAACTCTCAGTCTCATGTTCTCAAAAATCAAGCCGGGACCTAGTAGTGCACTCATTACCTTCTAGCCAAACCAAAGAAATTTCTTGATTTATTTAATTGGAATAGAATCCCATTGCCCCTTGCTACCATGAACATGAAAGAAGAGTTCACAGCTACCCCCTCTAACTCATCCTAAAAGCAATACCAGAACCTCAGCCTATTTCTCCTTTTCGAGCTGGGGGAGATAAATGAGAGTCGAAAGAGAAAAGAGTAGTTATGAATCTAAGAGCATGCCGACAGTGTCATTCTTATTCTTCACTCGGACTTCTTTCTGTTCGCTGTTCGAGAATGCCCTTACTCCACCAAGACCGGATAATAGAACAGCTGCGGAGGCAGGGGATTCACTAGAAAAGGTAGCAGGAGTCGATAGATTATGCCCTTTGCCCTGAGCCTTCTTTCCTTTCTGACCTTCTTCTCGTTCGCCTTATTCGCTGTCTTCTTCGTTGATTTATTCTTCTCTGCCTTCTCTTTCTTTGT
Source organism: Alisma plantago-aquatica (assembly GCA_963693085.1). NCBI lineage: Eukaryota > Viridiplantae > Streptophyta > Magnoliopsida > Alismatales > Alismataceae > Alisma > Alisma plantago-aquatica. The sequence continues at coordinate 1,272,288,563 of OY856411.1, forward strand.
TACCCCCGGATTGTTCTTGTAGAGAGTAGGTTGTTTGACCTCTGTGGGTGAATCAATAATCCCCGTAGTGGAATCACTCACAGGTGACTGGGCAGGTTTCTCATGGAATTTGATATTGGAATACGGGAATCTCTTCATCTTTCTTCGCCATCTCTCATAGTAGCTATTTCATATTTGACAATAATCTCATCATACCCAGCAAAGTGACAATATTGAGCTCCTTATACAGGAGCGTCTCTGGCTGAATATTTGATGTACCGTGAACGACATACTGAAAGAATTTATGATGATCCATCCAAGCAGGCACAAGCTTATCGTCAAATGTATCTTCTATTAATATTAAGAAGACCCCCTGGTCGTGTATCCAGGAGATGTTTTTTATTTGCATTCACGCCTTTTAGAAAGAGAAATTCTCTTCTCGTTTAGGTGAAGGAAGTATGACCGCTTTACCAATAGTTGCAATCTGGGGATGTTTCAGCTTATATTCCTACCCCTGTGATTTCCATTACAGATGGACAAAGATTTTGATCCGCCGATTTATTCAATGCTGGGATACGACCTGCTATCCAAGTGGGTCTTTCTGTTTCCAGAGTAGGATCTGCAAATTAAAGCCATGAAACAAGTAGCTGGCAAATTCCAATTGGAACGGGATCAATTTGCAGAGTCCGAAGCTTTTGCGCAATTTGATTCTGATCTTGATAAAGCTACTCAGAATCAATTGGCAAGAGGTCAATGATTACGCGAGTTGCTCAAACAATCCCAATCCCTCTGTAGGTCGATGAACAAAGACTGACTATTTATACCGGAACGAATGGATATCTTGATTCGTTAGAAATTGGACAGGTAAGGAAATTTCTTGTTCAGTTACGTACTTACTCCAACTCCAAAAAGAATAAGCCTCAGTTCCAAGAAATTAGATCTTCTACAAAAACACCAAGAGGCAGATTTGGAAGGAAGCTATTCAAGAACAGATGGAACTATTCCTAGTTCAGGAACAAACATCAATTTCTCATTATTATCCTATCACTCATGTTTTGATTTTTGGATTTCTTCTTATTCTTATACAATAATATAACCATCACCGCGAAGCCAAGATCAGTCCCATCTGTGACAAGGAGAAGCCGGAGTTAAAGGACCAACAGGTAAAAGAAATAAGCATCTGCCAGCGGCTGAAGCGATGAGCCATTACTCTTTCAAATAAATAAGCTGACCTTTAAAGTAACAAGGAACAAAGCAAGATAAGCGCCAGATGCCGAAAGAGTCAAAAAGTAACCCACGGGGCGGTTACACAGTAAATGATAATAACATGATTCCGTGCCTTTACTTGAACGAGTTACGAAACAGAGAGACGAAACCTGGCTCTCTTTCAACAGAAAGGGTGAGTCGCTAGGGCTGATTTCTTCTATTATTTCATAACCTAGTCATAGGAAGAGCTCATAGCTTTAGAAGACAAATAGGGAATAGTAGAAGTAAGTGGAAGAAAGTCGGGATCTACTCAAGTGAGCACCAGTCTTTGATTATGTTTTTGGGTTTGAATTTCGAATGCAAAAATGACTATTTGCCAGGTTCTCACTCTCACGAAGGTAATGTTAAGTCTTTCTTGCTCTTTCTTGCTTCTCGGAAGGGGAAACCGAAAAGGGAGAACTGGGCGGGTTCATGGCTCATGAAAATTCATTTGTAAGAGAAAAACATGCTAAAAGACCCATTTGTAGGGAAAATCCAAATTGATTCATCGGAGACTTGAGCAGCATGACTCCGCTTTGATGTCGGTCTCTTTTTTCGTAACTGGAAGGTTCGGGAAAAGGAAAAGTTGGTGGTGTCATGATTATGATTCAAGCAGTACTGACTTATAAAGCTTATAAAGAAAGCCACTAAGCGGTTTTGTCTTTCGGGTTGACGAGCCGGTGGACGATCTCAACTCGGTAAACCCCTGGGAGACCCGGATCCCCCTTTTCCTAATGTGCACTTCTTGACTCTTGACTCTTTGCATGGGACCTGTAGCTTAAGAAGGTATCGGTCGGGATACTTCATTTTTGAGTCTAACCAAGCCAACCATAAATTCTTTGAATTTCTTTCAGGGATTATCCCTTCGGGCCCTTTTCTATAGGCATTTCTTCTTGCTAAATAGATTTCCGTGACTGCTTTCTCGTTGACTTCTTTTGACTATTTTGACTATGTAGAAGGTGGACCTCGTATTCTATATAAAATCAAATCAAACATGTCTCGCTTTAGCTGCAACTCCACCCTTTCTCCAATGCAGCATCTCAGTCAAGTCAGTCTGCATGGCTCGGCGGGGACTTTCTATCAATTTGCTTCATGCTTCTCGCCTTCCTTCCGATATAGGCTATTGGCTGGCAATAGAATAGAGAAAAAGAAAAGAATAAGAAAACCCTTGATGTCCTGGATTACTTTATGAGCAGAGAAGGCTTTAGCTTCATGTTTAGCTGCATTTCTCCCTAACCAAAGAAAGCAAACTATAAAAACTGGTCAGGCTGATCTTATATGATGGCTGTTGCCAGTTGGAGAGGACAAGGTCCAGTAATTCAAAATAACAGCTGTGCAATCTGCTTGACATGGTGGCAGTCCAAAACTCCTATAGAAATATGCCCAAACTTGTTGAGCAACAGGACCTTTAAAGAATAAGTGATTAGTGTCCTCAATATGTTGGCAACATTGGCATTTTGATGCCAACTGAATCTTTCTCCTTTGCAAAACGGAATTAGATCCTGCAACACTCTCCAGCTGAGGAAGGAAAACATCTTAGGAATATAAGGCTTCCAAATCTGCTGCAATGACATAATGATGTTGTGCTTTTGTCTGCAATAGTTCCGACTTGGTTGAGAAAATGCCTTTAGGATCCAGCTGCCGGGAATATCTTTCTTTCCATGGAAGATAGGAACCTGACTGATCTGGATAGCCATCTGAGGGTGGACTACCTGTGACAACTTTTGTATATCCCAGTTGCCTTCAAACCATAACTCTTTCACCATCAAGTGATCATTATGAACCTCAGTTCTGTCAGCCAAAGGTTTGTGTCCAAACCAGGTATCATGCCAGAAGGAGATATTACCTGCCCCAATCTTCCAACGTCTGTGGTGTTCTGCCATCATCTTCCCTTGATGCAACCTTCTTGAAATTGGTGAGCTGAGATTATGCTGGAGCCAACTACCATACTTATCCTGCATGACTTTCTGCCACAGACAGCTTCTTGATCTAAATTGCCACCAGATTTTCATAGTGATTCAATGTGTCTTGCAAGCTTCTCAAATTCAAACCCCCTTCTTCATAAGGGTAACATAATGCAGACCATGATCTTTATTACATAACCTTTCTCCTTCTGTGTCTCCACACAGAAAACCTACAAATAGCCTCTCAAGCTGCAAAAGAACTGAGTTAGGGGGATTACAAGCTTGAAGAAGGTAACAAGGAATGGAGTTAAGCACATGCTGTATCAATGTCATCTTCCCTCCAGCTGATAACAACTTGGAACTCCAATCCCAAAGTCCGCTCTTTCGATCTGCCACGACTTCTTTTCTTTCTATTTCTCTTCTTTCCCGCCCTACTATAATAGGTATAGGGACGAGGTTCCATCAAGCCTTGGTCACACGGTCCTTCTTAGAGAAGAGATATGAGTTGAGTCAAACAAAAGAAATAAAATGGCACTAAGACAAGAAAGAAGCTAGAGAAGTCGCATAAGTCAGATAGATAGGTTGATAGAGGCAAAGGAAGCATCGGATAAAGGTTCTGTTCACTCGCTTTTCATTATCGTATTAGAAGTAATGGATTCATTCGTGGATTCATTTATGAATTCGTGAAATTCATTAGAAGAGGTTATGTAAGAAATTACTAGCATGAAAGCATTCACTCGTAATAGTGTAAAGGCAGAGCACATTCAAGTAGAAAAGTAGCAGCTAGAGAAGAAAGGCGTAAAGAGAAGGCAAAGGGGCGAATCGCGTGCGTAAATGTTGAATCTGGAATTTGTTGCATCTGTCTTGGTGTTCAGTCTACTAAATGCATTGTGTGCCTGGGCAACTGCATTGATCCCATTCATTCCTACTGCACCTCTTTCGCCTTTAGTCTTGCTTGCGTTTGCGTGGGTTGAACGACTTTCTCCCACTCAGCGTACTTTGTTATGTCTTTCAATCGGATTGAAAGCTTATGACTAACCGAGGTTACGAAGTAAGTAAACAAAGAATCTCGTATAATAAGGTAGTGATTCAAACAAAATGCACATATATGAAAGACCACTTTTCTTTTTCATGGATGTTCGTTAAGACAAAAAACATGGAAGTATCAAAATGCAGCTATATAAGATAATGACTTTTGAATCAAGCGTAATGTCACTTCCAGAAAAGGAAGAATGCTCGGCTACTGCTAAAGGAGAAAGCACCAAACACGTAATGAGCGTAGAATTTTGCATCAGTCAATGCCAGTATGAAAGGCAGAACATAGTTTAGGAGAGTCCCAGTTCATTCGCTAGAAAAAAGCAAGCAATTCTTCCGCTATCGGTGATGTCTTTCTTTTTCCCTTAGAAATATAGATCGAATAATAGAATCGTCCATGCCTTAGGAATTTGTCTGTATTGTATGCTTTATCTTTGATAGCAATGGAATGAGAGAGAGGTGAAAGAAGAAAGAGCAGTATTTGTTTATCAATTCTCTCGGCGGATCAGTATCACCTGGAATCGGTATTTACGATGCTATGCAATGGTTAAACCCAGATTTCAATACAATAGTCTGGGATTAGCCGCTTCAATGGGATCTGATATCCTCGTCTACGGTTATGTAATAAACAGAACCTCACGCTTGGCGCCAATGAGGTTTTGATTTGAGAGAAAAAAGAGGACTATGCCTTCTCCGTATGAAATATGAGCACTAAGTAATAATAGCATGGTTTCATTCGATATGAGAAAGATTTTTCTTGTTTTTGAAAACATTCTATTATGTATCGAAAGAGTAGTATGAGATAAAAGCAAGTTCCGATTTCATTAGAGAAATCCCTGATCTCTTCTTCGGGTTGTCTCGAGTTCGCGAAACGTTTCATGACGGATGAGGCGGAAATAGATTGTTCGCCCGTCTCACTCCGCATGTCCCACAAATCCGTGGGCCCGGAGGCTGCCTCACTCCTTACTGGTTGCCGGTATATCATTACAGGTATCCTACCGTTTGATGGGTGCAGGTTACCCCGAACGTACACATGACGGAGACCACCACGGTCTAAACGATGGTTACGGCACTATTTGCTTATGTGTATGCCTACAGGATTGACCCCTCTCCCCTTTGATTTGTGGCTACATTGGCCTGATGAAGGCTGTGTGGACCCTTATCGTATTGGGGTAGTTAGGGATTATATCTCCCGGGTTCGCGAGCCTGGCGATTGGTCAGAAGACCAGTCTGTTCGTCTCTCCTACCCGGGTGCTGAGGAGATATTTGAGCTTTTGCTCAGAGATTGGGCCCATCTCAGGTATCTTCATTGGTACTGTAAGGTGTCAACCGAGTATTCCACCTCTTGTTGGGATCTTTGGAAGTTTCCTCCGGTTTGTTATTCTTTCTCTAGGTTTCACTCCCCGAAAGAGCAGCTCGAAGAGCGCTCCCAGTGGTTCACCTATGGTTCCGCATTCAAATGCTGGGAACTGTATAGGAAGTGTAGAGTGCCTAGAGCACTTGTCTCTCTTAAGGATGAGGGGAGGCGAGCACAAGGACGCTGGTCATCTTGCAAACGGTCAGTAAACCTGCCGATATATAAGACTTTAGGCGTGGGCAAAGAATGCTTATTTGAGTGTGGGTTGGAAGATGCCTATACTCATTCGGCATGTTCAAAAGTGAATGAGTCGAGAACTAATATTGGACAGGGAAGAAAGGGGAAAGATTGACTGTAGAAACTATGGCACGAAAGGGAAATCCTATTTCGGTAAGACTTGCTATGAATCGTAGTCCAGATTCAAGTTGGTTTAGTGATTATTATTATGGTAAATTAGTGTATCAAGATGTCAATCTGAGATCTTATTTCGGTTCGATACGCCCACCTACGATCTCCACCTTTGGCTTTCGTCTAGGTAGGTGTCTCCTTCTACATTTTCCCAAAGGGACATTCATTCATTTCTTTCTGCCTCTGCCCCGTGGACAGAAACCACGCGACTTTTCAAGACCCGGAAAGGAGAAGGGCCCGTGGTGGGCATTTGGGAAAGTCGGGCCGATCGGGTGTCTTCGCAAGGGTACGGAGGAAGAACGAACCGACGTGAGAGGCCGGGAGGCTTTTGGGGGGGCAGAATGGGGGGGTCCCCAAGGGAGAAGCAAAACGAAATCCGGATTTGGCCGAAAAAAATGCAACGCTATGGATACCATGGATCGGACCGATCACCATCAAGAAAGAATCATCCTTCGGATTCTAAAGAACTTCGGGTCAGCGGGGCATCTGCGCATCCGAAATACGCCGGGCTTGTAAATTACAGGGACTTCCTGATAGAAAATGACGACTCCCTCAGAAAAACAAAGTTATTCAAATTCTTTTTACCAAAGAAGTCCCGCTCTGACGGCCCGAAGACTCATCCACAAAAAAGGACCCTCCCCGAAGTGCGCCCCTCCTTGAATTATTCGGTCATGCAATACTGGAGGAATACAAAGAACAAAATGAATTTCGACCCCGTCGTAGTTCTCAATCATTTCGTGGCACCGGGCCTGTCTGAACCATCGGGGATTCGGGGAGCGAAGCGGGGGCACCGAATACGCTCTCGCATCGCTTTTTTTGTAGAAAGCTCGACCAGCAAGAAAAAGTGTTTGGCCCAAGCCAAAAAGAGGCCAAAAATAGCGGGAACAACAAAAACCACCATCTCGCTCTTTCCTTTCTTCGGTGCTACCTTTTTCTTTCCCAGGGATGGGGCTGGGTCTACCCGGCAGGGCCGGGAACAACTCTGGAGTCAATTAAGTCAAAAATGTTGGAACCTCATGGGTAAGGATAAGGTCATGGAATTGATAGAGAAATGCAGGGAACCCGGTAGTACCGGAGAATTGATAAAGGGAATAGAGATGATGATAGAGATCATACTTAGAAATAGAATAATTCCGTACGGGTACAACTCTTATTTGAACGAAGTGAAAAAAATGCGATCCTTTTTGTCGGAGAGAACAAAGACGGAGACCTCCATTGAGTCGGTAAAGATCAAATCTGTTTATCAAAGTGCTTCTCCGATTGCTCAAGACATCTCTTTTCAACCGAGGAACAAAAGAAGATCATTTCGTTCCATTTTGAGTCACATAGTCAACGATATTTCCTCCAGGAGGACAAAAGGGGTGGAGGGGATATGTATTTGTTGTTCAGGTCGATCAAAAGGTGCGGAAATATCCCGAACTGAATGCTGAAAGTATGGAAAAACATCTCGTAATGTATTGGAATAGAAAATCGATTATGCTTCTGCGGAAGTATCTACTCGTTACGGAATCTCAGGTGTCAAGGTGTGGATCTCATATAGATAAAAAAGAGGGGGTTAGGGACGTGCCCTCTCCGAAACGTACTTTTTTTAGTCAATATCGTCAAGGCAGATGTAGTAGGGGTCGCGAACCGGACGGTACACAACGTCGGGAAGGTATGGCACCAAAAGTCTGCCGAGCTGGTGGATACCGGAGAACCGCAGAAGTCCTTCCCCAAGAATTCCGAAGAGGGTCAGAGTTCTCGCTGATCTTCCTCTCCTGGGGAAACCCACAGAAGTGAGAATGGGAAGAGGAAAAGGAAATCCTACGGGTTCTCTTGCTCGTCTGTCTACGGGACAAATCCCATTTGAAATGGGGTGTGGTTGTCCCCCCGGCGGGGGCCGTCAGGGCCTCGGTTCAATCTTGCCGATTCCACCGGCCAAAGGGTAAGGTCAAGTGTTCTTAACTCTCAGTTCAGAGCGTGTCTTTTTTCTGGTCCTTTACGGACGACGAACTTGTCCCTCCTCTACCCTCCGGCGGTTCTTTCCTTTTGGCTCGGCGGAGCGGGTCAAAGAGACATAGGGGGAAATGAAGGGGAAGTCCACGCAGTAAACCGAGGTCCCGCGTGCGCCGTACCACCTACAAATAATAGGTACACCCACCCCAGGCAGATTCCGTGAGCCGTGTAATAGGCGACCATTTCGCGCGGTTCGGGGGGCACGTCGAGTAAGCCGCCGGCGCCCGGCTGCGTCTTGACCCCTATCCAATTTTTGGGCCAATTCCCCCTTCGTACTACCAAAAAATGAGATTCTTGTCGAATCAGAGTTTGCTGCTCCAACCATTACAAAACTCATACCTATTCTGTTTAGTACTTCAGGTGCTTCTGTAGCGTATAATGTCAATCCCGTAGCGGATCAATTCCAACGAGCCTTTCAATCCCGTACTTTTTGTAATCGACTCTATTGCTTCTTCAATAAACGCTGGTTCTTCAATCAAGTTTTGAATGACTTTCTAGTCAGATCGTTCCTGCGTTTTGGATATTCAGTCTCATTCGAAGCTTTAGACAAGGGTGCTATTGAGATATTGGGCCCTTATGGTATCTCGTACACATTCCGACGATTGGCCGAGCGAATAAGTCAACTTCAAAGTGGATCTGTTGTGCGAAGAGTGCGTTATGAACCGTGGCCACCTGCCTGGTTTGGTTGGTGGGGGCGGCTCCTCCGTTGTGGGTAAACGGGAAACCCGACTCTACGAACCCGAGGAAAGTCCGCACAGCTGTAGTAGGGGCGTTAAGACCGGAGCTTTTAGTAGTTTGTTATTCTTTCTCTAGGTTTCACTCCCCGAAAGAGCAGCTCGAAGAGCGCTCCCAGTGGTTCACCTATGGTTCCGCATTCAAATGCTGGGAACTGTATAGGAAGTGTAGAGTTCCTAGAGCACTTGTCTCTCTTGAGGATGAGGGGAGGCGAGCACAAGGACGCTGGTCGTCTTGCAAACGGTCAGTAAACCTGCCGATATATAAGACTTTAGGCGTGGGAAAAGAATGCTTATTTGAGTGTGGGTTGGAAGATGCCTATACTCATTCGGCATGTTTAAAAGTGAATGAGTCGAGAACTAATATTGGACAGGGAAGAAAGGGGAAAGATTGACTGTAGAAACTATGGCACGAAAGGGAAATCCTATTTCGGTAAGACTTGCTATGAATCGTAGTCCATATTCAAGTTGGTTTAGTGATTATTATTATGGTAAATTAGTGTATCAAGATGTCAATCTGAGATCTTATTTCGGTTCGATACGCCCACCTACGATCTCCACCTTTGGCTTTCGTCTAGGTAGGTGTCTCCTTCTACATTTTCCCAAAGGGACATTCATTCATTTCTTTCTGCCTCTGCCCCGTGGACAGAAACCACACGACTTTTCAAGACCCGGAAAGGAGAAGGGCCCGTGGTGGGCATTTGGGAAAGTCGGGCCGATCGGGTGTCTTCGCAAGGGTACGGAGGAAGAACGAACCGACGTGAGAGGCCGGGAGGCTTTTGGGGGGCAGAATGGGGGGGGTCCCCAAGGGAGAAGCAAAACGAAATCCGGATTTGGCCGAAAAAAATGCAACGCTATGGATACCATGGATCGGGTCGATCACCATCAAGAAAGAATCAATCTTCGGATTCTAAAGAACTTCGGGTCAGCGAGGCATCTACGTATCCGAAATATGTCGGGCTTGTAAATTACAGGGACTTCCTGATAGAAAATGACGACTCCCTCAGAAAAACAAAGTTATTCAAATTCTTTTTACCAAAGAAGTCCCGCTCTGACGGCCCGAAGACTCATCCACAAAAAAGGACCCTCCCCGAAGTGCGCCCCTCCTTGAATTATTCGGTCATGCAATACTGGAGGAATACAAAGAACAAAATGAATTTCGACCCCGTCGTAGTTCTCAATCATTTCGTGGCACCGGGCCTGTCTGAACCATCGGGGATTCGGGGAGCGAAGCGGGGGCACCGAATACGCTCTCGCATCGCTTTTTTTGTAGAAAGCTCGACCAGCGAGAAAAAGTGTTTGGCCCAAGCCAAAAAGAGGCCAAAAATAGTGGGAACAACAAAAACCACCATCTCACTCTTTCCTTTCTTCGGTGCTACCTTTTTCTTTCCCAGGGATGGGGCTGGGTCTACCCGGCAGGGCCGGGAACAACTCTGGAGTCAATTAAGTCAAAAATGTTGGAACCTCATGGGTAAGGATAAGGTCATGGAATTGATAGAGAAATGCAGGGAACCCGGTAGTACCGGAGAATTGATAAAGGGAATAGAGATGATGATAGAGATCATACTTAGAAATAGAATAATTCCGTACGGGTACAACTCTTATTTGAACGAAGTGAAAAAAATGCGATCCTTTTTGTCGGAGAGAACAAAGACAGAGACCTCCATTGAGTCGGTAAAGATCAAATCTGTTTATCAAAGTGCTTCTCCGATTGCTCAAGACATCTCTTTTCAACCGAGGAACAAAAGAAGATCATTTCGTTCCATTTTGAGTCACATAGTCAAGGATATTTCCTCCAGGAGGACAAAAGGGGTGGAGGGGATATGTATTTGTTGTTCAGGTCGATCAAAAGGTGCGGAAATATCCCGAACTGAATGCGGAAAGTATGGAAAAACATCTCGTAATGTATTGGAACAGAAAATCGATTATGCTTCCGCGGAAGTATCTACTCGTTACGGAATCTCAGGTGTCAAGGTGTGGATCTCATATAGATAAAAAAGAGGGGGTTAGGGACGTGCCCTCTCCGAAACGTACTTTTTTTTAGTCAATATCGTCAAGGCAGATGTAGTAGGGGTCGCGAACCGGACGGTACACAACGTCGGGAAGGTATGGCACCAAAAGTCTGCCGAGCTGGTGGATACCGGAGAACCGCAGAAGTCCTTCCCCAAGAATTCCGAAGAGGGTCAGAGTTCTCGCGGATCTTCCTCTCCTGGGGAAACCCACAGAAGTGAGAATGGGAAGAGGAAAAGGAAATCCTACGGGTTCTCTTGCTCGTCTGTCTACGGGACAAATCCCATTTGAAATGGGGTGTGGTTGTCCCCCCGGCGGGGGCCGTCAGGGCCTCGGTTCAATCTTGCCGATTCCACCGGCCAAAGGGTAAGGTCAAGTGTTCTTAACTCTCAGTTCGGAGCGCGTCTTTTTTCCGGTCCTTTACGGACGACGAACTTGTCCCTCCTCTACCCTCCGGCGGTTCTTTCCTTTTGGCTCGGCGGAGCGGGTCAAAGAGACATAGGGGGAAATGAAGGGGAAGTCCACGCAGCAAACCGAGGTCCCGCGTGCGCCGTACCACCTACGAATAATAGGTACACCCACCCCAGGCAGATTCCATGAGCCGTGTAATAGGCGACCATTTCGCGCGGTTCGGGGGGCACGTCGAGTAAGCCGTCGGCACCCGGCTGCGTCTTGACCCCTATCCAATTTTTGGGCCAATTCCCCCTTCGTACTACCAAAAAATGAGATTCTTGCCGAATCAGAGTTTGCTGCTCCAACCATTACAAAACTCATACCTATTCTGTTTAGTACTTCAGGTGCTTCTGTAGCGTATAATGTCAATACCGTAGCGGATCAATTCCAACGAGCCTTTCAATCCCGTACTTTTTGTAATCGACTCTATTGCTTCTTCAATAAACGCTGGTTCTTCGATCAAGTTTTGAATGACTTTCTAGTCAGATCGTTCCTGCGTTTCGGATATTCAGTCTCATTCGAAGCTTTAGACAAGGGTGCTATTGAGATATTGGGCCCTTATGGTATCTCGTACACATTCCGACGATTGGCCGAGCGAATAAGTCAACTTCAAAGTGGATCTGTTGTGCGAAGAGTGCGTTATGAACCGTGGCCACTTGCCTGGTTTGGTTGGTGGGGGCGGCTCCTCCGTTGTGGGTAAACGGGAAACCCAACTCTACGAACCCGAGGAAAGTCCGCACAGCTGTAGTAGGGGCGTTAAGACCGGAGCTTTTAGTAGTGCTAGCAGGAATGCAAGTGAATGAATCCCATCCCCGGGGTAAGCGAGGGCGGGAGAATTCCTTGGGTCCCGGTGTCACGTGACCCCCTCCTTCTCCAGTTCTACAGAGGAACCGGCAGGTAGTGGGGGCTTTCTGTCTACTTCGCGAGCCTTCACTGTGGGAATTCCCTTCTTTTCAAACGTCCGTCCATGAGCCAGTCAAAAGAAAGAGAGAAAGGGCGGCTAGGAAGCTGGAGTCGTTGCGGTTGTATGCCACGAGGTCCCTATGGACAAGGGGATAAGTGAATCATCATTTTTGGGCGCAGGCAACCCTCTACCATCCATCCTATTGCATTCCATCGTCTCGTATTGTACTCACAACTTGAATAATGTGGTAGTTCGAGGAGCGAGCTTCATTTTGATATTGATAGGGATCCCCATTCATTCATGAACTGCCCGTCTCCCCGGATTTCTTGTCCCGGGTCTAGGGAGCGCAATTGCTAGAGCACGGGAGAATGAAGAGTAATGATTTCAGCAAGAGCAGCCGGACGGACTCCCCGGGGAGTCGGGGGACTGCCCTCCGTCTTATATTTCTCGATTCAAATCGAGGTATGGGGTCCGAGCGAGACTCTGGGATCTCCTGTAAACCCCCATGATGTGGTAAAGGGAGGATATTAGGGGAAGCAGTGAGTAGAGATTCCCCTGCGGAGAGCCGGATGAGGGGAGACCCTCACGTCCGGTTCGGAGGGCGGGGATATCCCGACCCTACTATCATTATGCATTTGCAATGTTACTTGGTTCAACTCTATTTGTGACCTTTTCTCGTATGTGGGACTCTCGGTATTCTTGGGTAGATAATCGATCGTCTTTCATTTTGATAGTGAGTAGTTTTTTTAAGGAGAAGTCTTTTCAAGAATAATCGAGCGAAATGGACGGCCAGGATGACTTGGTAAGCAAGCAACCGTAGGCGACAACTCCCAGTTCTTTCTCTTCTTTTCTCTTCTTTTCTTTTTTTCCATTGGGAGAAAGCAATTGCGTCATCGAGCACGCTACGTGCATTTTCTACCATCCAAGAGCGTCTCCCCTTCCCCCTGTGTCTACTACTTCCTTGCCTCCTACTGCTTCCTCCATCCAACGTTTCTGGGGATTTGAGTTTTCTCTGCTCCAGGAAGGTTAGGCCCAGAGATAGGATATTCCCCCCTTTCGCCCCCGAGGGGTTGGTTTGGCTAAAGCAAGAAGGCGTGTCTGGCCCTATGTATACAGTCAACCTCAGCCTACTCCCGCGTACGGCCAACCATCCACCTCGATGTTCAACCAGCAACTCCAACCACTGCAGAAGTTTCCGATCCCACAATAGCAAGAATCCATTGGTCAAGGTAGGTGGCCTCGTGGGGAATTGACCGACCTAGGACCTCAGCCGGAAATCACTGCCAGGAAAATGAAGAACAGTGCTATTTCATTCCTCAACAGCATGGCTAGCAAGTTTGTTGGAAAGGCTATGGAGTGCAAGAAACCTACTGGGGATGAAGTGGCCCTCCAGAGGGATGAAGTGACTCGACCGTATGGGAGAGGGATTGACAATCATCTCCTTGCTAGTGACTACTCAGCTGCCTCCTTTCTCCTTGAAGTCTTTCCTTCCTAGCCCCTATCTCACTTGTGCTATACCGGAAATCCAAGAAGAGTGGACTTTGACGTATGAAAAGGTCAAGTCCTTACTCTCTTCCTGATATACCTATTTGAAAGTCAGGAATAGCAGACTTGTTCACCTATTTCCTTACTAGAGCAGATACTTGAGGACATAATGCTGCTTGTGTTACTGTTGTGTGAAAGGATAAGCGGTAGTGCCCCACACCCGTGATGCACTTCCTTGCTTTCAGGTATATCTCCAGATATATAGGGTTTTCTCTCTTGTTTAGTGCTTTACACTCTTTCCTCTCAAACGGCGAGGCCTTAGCTGCATTTGTCCCATCCTAGAGTGAAACTCCCTAACCTGATTCCGAAACTAAACGAAGAAGAACTCCTAAACCAAAACCTGCTGAAAAGACACCTGCGACTGCATCTACTTACTTGGCTTTCATCCCTTATTCCTTATACTTATTCTTGAGGCTGAACTTGGCATAGATGCCAGGGCCTTGTTCTGACTTCCGAGACTCATCTATCCTATTACTGACACAATTCCCTACTTGGAGTGAGAATCCCTTTATCCCAAAGCAGCGGCAGAAGCTGAACCCGGTTTGATCTCTGACCTTTGCTCATATCCCAGAGTCGTCTGCAGTGAGTTTCTCACTCGAATATGAAAAAATCAACAAAGGGAACCTTCTCTTGACCTTGAGTGGCTTTACTGACACTGCTGGGGACGTGAGAGTCTTTCCCCTCAATCGCCGGGGGCTATTATCCCATCACTAGCTCATGACTCACTCCCTTGCTTTCAGAGAACTCTCCCAGTTATAGATAGATAGTCAAAAGGGGATTTCTGACTCACAAGATTTCTGGATACTCATTAATGCCTCACTCCCTTCTTCTACTTCTGACATTCTACTTGAAAGTCTGATATCTGATAAACGCTTGAATGTCTTAGTTCACATACTCTACGGGATTTCTTCTTTACTAGAACTCTTTTCTCATGACGTGGTTGGGAACGTTGTGTCATCTGTTCGTTTCGATTCAAACAGTTGAACTTCGGACTGACCTAGTATTGTAGGGAAAGCAGAAGCTGAACATACTTCTATAATTAAGGTACTTCCTGACTTAGAGTGAGAATACTCTTTATATGGCACTTATCCCATCCGAGTACTGACTTTCAAGTCTTAGCTTAATAAGACTCAACTGAGAATATGCTTTCTATAGCTATCACACTTATCCCAGACTACCAAACCTGATTCGGCCAACTGATTGAGCTAACTTCCTTTCAACTACAACTGATTCTGAGACTAAACCAGAGAATCTAATGAAGAAGTTAATTCCCTTGTTCAACTTCGAATTCTTGACTGACTTGAGACACTGCAACTACAGCTACTTTAGCTGCAGCTACCTTCTTATAAGGCACTTCTCTCTCTTGATTCTATTCCCACAATTCTTCATAAACCCGTGGAGCGGAATATCCAATAGTTCAGGTACAAACCTATGGGGCATCTTTTCCCCTGACAGCAACAACTCATAAAACAACTGGACAAGCTACTTGAGGCAAGACAACAGATAGAGTCCAGTCCCTACCTAGCTTTCAGGTAAACTATCCCAGATAAGAGAACTGACTTCTATAGTTCCGGTACTTACTGCACTTACTAGAGCAGAAACATAACTTAGAGTGATATACGGAAAGAAAGCAGCTAGCTTAAAAGAAGGGGATTGAATCGGAATAGGCTGCACATTGAACTAACAGGTGGGACACCTAAAACAATTACTGCTACTTACTTCACTTTCTTCCCAGACAGAACTAGAACTTTTCATCAATCATGAGAATCCGCTGACGAATTTTGCCTTACCTCAAGAAAACTGGACAACTCAAACAATTACTGCTACTGACTTCGCTTGATTCCCCGACAAAATAGATCAAAAAGTGTCCTCTGATAATCAATCATGAGAATCAAGCACTTTAGCTCATATCCCACCTGATGACAGAAAGAACCTGACCTTGTTCTCTTATATAAGGCACTTCCTTGAGAGAAGGTATATCTCGTTCCCTCTCTTGCTTTCACTTTCTTCTATTCCTGACTTCAAAACCTAAGCACCTTAGCCACTTGGCTACGGTTACCTGGAAATTCAGTGAGATACCTTCTAGTTATAGAAGTCCTTACTTCACTTTCTTCCCGACTAAATAATCAATCAATTTCGTTAAAGACTAGTTAGTGTTCTACTTCTTTCACTGAGAAGAATGAAACATCCCTTACTAAACAGAGTAGCAGATTCCTTACAGCTACTACAGCAAGTTCCTTATCCCCACCTGTTCCTGAGACTTTTCATCAATCATGTGAATCAGCTGCTTTATAAAGTGGGACAGAAAAAGCTATAAGCTTGAGTCACTCATTCCCAGTTGAAACCTTGTGATACTTATTCTTTCTAACTGACTTTACTGAAACTGCCATGAGAATGAGACTCAACAGCAAAGCAAGGAGAAAGAGCAGCAGCTACCTTGTGACTATTGATTTAGTAGCCGGAATCATTCCTAATCGGCCGGGAGCGCTAAGGCTTTCACGAGAGGTGACGGACCAACGAATCGGGAAAGTAATCTGACTCGTTCCTACAGCCTTTCTACTATAAGATATTGGAATTTAGGGGTTGTTACCAGCACTATAAGGAAAGGGGGCAGTCAGGTTTCCAACATTTCTTCTTTCGCCCCGGTACTAGATTGATAGGGATTGGGGCAGTAACCAACCCCAATGGAACAGAAGGAGGCCAGCTAAGCTCAATTCATGGTAGGGAAGAGTCAGTCCAGTCAGAATAATCAAAAGAATAATAGGGGTGCTTACCTTCTGCCCTTTTTTTCCCTTTCCAGGTCTGTTTCTTCCTCGTGCTCTCCCTCATCTTGGAGCGAGAGGGAGACCGAAACCTGGAAGACCTCATACTTTGCCATGCATGGGGCCTTCTCATTATCTTCAACATACTGATGTTGATTGGTCCCGTGCATGCCCTTCTTGTGGACCCCATCAAAGGAGGCACCAACTGTACTAAGCTGAGGTTGAGAAGGGGAAAGGAGACAGCAGGCGTGACAAGAGGAATAAGGTTCATACTGTGGTTGTTTTGGAGGGGGTCCAAATTCCAGGTCGGGATGATATTCCGGGTGGGGAAGAGTTTTAGGCCCCGGGGGGGATGAGGATGATACACTGAGGTCGTGTACAAGAACCTTAACAGTTCTCTTTCCCCTCTATCCCTAGAGGAGCCGTATGAGGCGGAAGCTCCACGTACGGTTTTGAAGCCGAGCCTTTCCAGCAATGGGGCCTAGGGACCGATATGATGATTGGTTTAGGTAGGGCGGCCGGCCTACTATGGGCAGCTCTAGGTCTCCGTGCGTGTGCCCGCTGAAGACCGTCAGTAACTCTAACTCTGTGCTCCAGACGGGGGAAATGAAGAATTCTGCCTCTCTCCCATCCCACATGTTCAATCTTTTTTTAGCGGTTTCCCCAGAAATCTTTATTATCCACGCAACCTTCATTTTGCTCATTCATGGAGTTGTATTTAGTACCTCTAAGAAAGATGATTATCCACCGTTAGTCAGTAATGTGGGTTGGCTTGGATTACTTAGTGTTGCGCGCCTAGGAGGGCAGCGTGCTTTGGGATGCGGAGGATTTCTCCTCGCCCAGCTCCCTAACCTAATGCGGTCGGACCGCAGGGAACCATAGCATGGGGGGACATCCGGAGACTTTTGCCGCCGTAAGGCTGTACCCTCGTACGCAGTAGGAGCAAGGGAACTCCCCTTTCTATTCTATCTATGGAAGGCACATGAGTCCGAACGCTATTATGAATGTGCGACCCCCCCACTACGTAGGTACCTGTGCTGGTGAGGCGTCAGTCGGTCCCCAAAACGGCGGCAGCGGCGCGAGGAGTGGAAGACCGGACGTGCTGCAACCTAGGGATCACCAGGTAGTTCTTCCTTCAACAGGGGGTCACAGGGAGGGGGCATAGCACAATTCTGATTGGAGGAGGGTTTGCCCGGGTGACTGATCCTGCCATAATGTACTCCTACCTATTGCACTGATAACCGAAGTCGAGCATACATACGACGATCCTCATGCGTAAAGGGACGGGAGGAAAGAAAGGGCGGTAGATGATAATGAGAAAGGGCACCGCGTCTGGACGGGCGGGCTGGGGGGCGCCCATTCCTCCACAGAAAGGGTTCGTTCGGAGGGAGCATCCCCACAGGGTGGGGGATCTGTCCTCCCGTTCACGCAAATCCGAAGAAGTTATCACGGACGAGCCACATGCAGGGAAACTTGCACGTGTGGTTCCGGTCGGGCTTTCCTTCGGTATCTAATAACTTTGCTTCTTCTCGCCGCTGGCGCACCTCTCCTAACTATTGCCCATTTATTCCAGAATAATCTTTTTAGGAGGGACAATTTTACATATTTCTGCCAAATCCTTCTATTATTAAGTACAGCTGGTACCATTTCGATGTGTTTTGATTTTTCCGAACAAGAGAGGTTTGATGCTTTTGAATCCATTGTATTAATTCCACTTCCTACTCGCAGTATGCTCTTTATGATATCGGCTCATGATTTAATTGCCATGTATTTAGCTATTGAGCCTCAAAGTTTATGTTTTTATGTGATGGCTGCATCAAAAAGAAAGTCTGAATTTTCCACGGAAGCCGGCTCGAAATATTTGATCTTAGGTGCATTTCCCTCTGGAATCTTATTGTTCGGGTACGACCGGACCCCCCCCCCCCCCGAAAAATCATTCTCTCCGAATTCTATATATTGTATATTGTGCCTCCATGGGGGGTCGGGGCGATTCTCTACTTATGACCTGCCCAAACAGCTCAATCTCCTACGTGCGAAAGATGATGGTTTTTCCTGTCGATTCCCCTTGGTCTAATTCCACGACGGAGAGTCGGCGTGGCGTAAAGTGAAGATTTGGGGGAGTAGAGCGAAATCCCCATTCAGGGGTATTCCGAAGGTGTAACCTAGGCAACGAAAGAGGGGCCCGATACTTGACCCCGAGGAGCGACCCGTTGGTTCACCAAACCCCGACCCAGTGTCACACCTTCTCCAGGTCCGAAGGGATCCAGTGCCCCCCCCGACTCCTCCCGGAATTTATTCCTCAGAGCCGAGCCAGGAATGGTCGTTAGTAGACACCTACCACTTTGAACCGGTTAGAGAGGCCCTCTTTAATACCTCCAGAAAAGATGTTCACAGGGGCCAGAAAGACTCGGTCATAGGAAGGTCAGACCGCCTACGCGCTGGTAAACGAAAACCACCTCGACCGGATCTACCGAACGAATCAAGCCAGGCCGCCCCGTCGAAAGACTCCATACGCCAAAGGGGCCACCAGCTTTCCCCCAAAAAAGGGGAGATCCGCTGCTTACTGCTCACGAAAACATCCGACCCATACTTTACTCAACTCAAGTCGTCTGCCTCTCTTTCTGATCTCCTTCTATTGGGGTGGGGGTGTAGGGCTCCGGGGGCTACGGGGGGGGCAGACTCATTCGCTCTATGCTATGGGATGACCGGGTGCATGAACTACCTCTTCCTCAGCTGGAACAGTTGGGCCAGAGGAGATGATTGAAGCTTAGTGCCCAGTGCTCAATACACCTATTTCCTAAAAACAAGATTGGGTGGGCAATCCGCTTCAAAAGTCACTCTGTAGGGGTGAGGGGAGTGGCCGACAGCCCAAGCGAAAATGAACCAGTATTATTGATGAGGAGAGGCGAGGGGGAATTAGGATCTCCGGTAAAGGCAACCTTTGATTGGTTTGATTATTCACTTAGTTGATAAAAAAAAAGGGACTGATGTTTTGGGGTGAGTGAAAAATCATGTCTTCTTTTGCTTTTTCCCTTGCGGAGATCGGGCGCGTTCTTGTTATCTCAGTTGGGGATGGGATTGGGCGTGTTTATGGATTAAAGGAAATTCAATCTGGTGAAATGGTAGTCAGCGGGGTCAAAGGCATAGCTTTTCATTTAGATTTAGAAAATGATATAACCTTTTTTCTTTTTCTCTTTTTCGGAATCTCCGTCGTAGTCTTTGCGGCTTGGGCCACCGTTCAAATGGATGGGCCCAACGTCGCTGCGGGGATGGGGATCAATGTAGACCTTCATATAGGGTTCCCGGGTGGTCTGGAAGACCCAGAAAGGAGAAGGAGATTGCTCCAAAATCTTCGAAGAACGACGATGCGGACGATGGGGCACTTCTGCAGAAGATTTTACGGGGAGGGGGGTGCCCATGCCTGCCGGCGACGTACTGCGGGTGTGATCGTATGAATTTCGACGCCCTGGACGCTGCTCACAGAGCATGTGAGGAGAAATGGGGCCCCTCCTATGAGGGGAAGCCTGAATGGGAGTTGCGCGAAATATTTCGCTATGTCCATCGTGAGAGTAATGATAAACGATGGACCTGGGATGATAAGGAGCTGCATTGGCTCCATGAGTTGAATGGGCCCACCGTAACCACTCCGGATCCTGAGCCTCAGATAGGGGAGAGTGAAAGAAACTTTCTGGATTTGTTTTTTTGATTTGTGGAGGCAGCCTGGGATTGGGATATAGAATTTGAAATTCTCTGACTTGCATTCCACGTTCCCGAAATGGATCCCCAGAAATATTTTACATTTTCGATGATCATCTCTATTTTAGGTATTCGGGGAATCCTCCTAAATAGACGAAATATTGCTATTATGTCAATGCCAATTGAATCAATGTTATTAGCAGTGAATTCGAACTTTTTGGTATTTTCCGTTTCTTTGGATGATATGATGGGTCAATCATTTGCTTCATTAGTTCCAACAGTGGCAGCTGCGGAATCTGCTATCGGGTCAGCCATTTTCGTTATTACTTTCCGAGTCCGAGGGACTATTGCTGTAGAATCTATAAATTGCATTCAAGGTTAAACAAGACTACTGGAGAGTAACCAAAGTTCCGTTTTCCTTTCATTCTCTTCTTTCAAACTTTGAGGAAGTTTCTAAATGAGATTGAGTTCAACAGATATGCAATACCGAAAGATGCTATTTGCAGCTATTCCATCTATTTGTGCATCAAGTTCGAAGAAGATATCAATCTATAATGAAGAAATGATAGTAGCTGGTTGTTTTATAGGCTTTCTCATATTCAGTCGGAAGAGTTTAGGTAAGACTTTCCAAGAAACTCTCGACGGGAGAATCGAGTCTATTCAGGAAGAATCGCAGCAATTATCAAATCCTAATGAAAATCCTGCCAAGAGGAAGGAAGCATTGGAACTTGAGTAAGTTGATGACCTTCAATTCTTTGACTGGGACAACCCCACCCCATTTTCACTCTCGCACAAACACCTGACGGTCGCGCCCTGCCTTCACTCCCACGCAAGCACCCGACGGCCGACGCGGTGATGTCACTTGCAAGTCCCAAGGTCAGGCTTCTGTTCTCGGTACCCTGCCCCATATGCCGCTTCGAACATGTGGTTTTGTAACGACCCTGCCTCCCGGTAACCCCCACTTAAGGGAGACCAAGAGGTCAGAGCTGTTATCCCAATAAACTGGATTAAACGTCCAACAATTAATCAGTGATAATTATGAAATTCTACCAACAAAATTGAAATCTTGTATAAAATACAACTTTGCATACCTTTTGAAAACTTTGGAAATATACTTCTATCCACAGCTTGAATCTATTCTATCTAATCCTCCTTACACTTTATTTCTTATTTCTGCAATGTGTCACTTTACTGTTTGTGCTTTTCAGGGTTGCACCTAAAACGCTGACAAACAAAACGTTGGTCAGCATATAGGAATATGCTGGTATGTGGGGACAACCAAAATTTCACAAATATGGGTAACAATCTAAATATCACAAACAAGTTAATTAATAAGCCAAATTATGCTTTCAATGTGACATTCTCCATCGCTTTTCCCTAACCCTGGAACACCCTCCTTAGGGTTTCTCTTTTGCCAATGACTTAAGGGCCTAAGGCCACCTTCTCCATCCCGAGCTTGGTGCCTGGAGTCACTTCTCATGGTGCCCATTAGTCATGCAATAAAGACCACCTTGTCTATCCCGAGCTTGGTGTCTGGGGTCACCACTCATGGTGCCCATGGGTCTTCCCTCCTAGGCTTGACCTTTTGGCATTATCCATCAGGGTGGCATGTAGGTGTGAGAATACACACTTATATTATAATTGTGATAATCATAGTGACTTTATAATTTGCAGCTATGAACATCCAAATTTATAAGTTGCATTCAATGTGATTAATCATCCGGAAAACCTTCGGAAAACTAATACGATTCACCATAATTAACCACATACCTGTCAGGCTGACTTGAGTGCAGAAATAATCCAACTAAGCAAGAAATCCAGTAAACAAGCAAGAACACAAGATGATCTTAAAATATGCATCCAATTTTCCTATCATTGATCAGGCCATCAAGGTCTATTAAACCTAGCTCGCTTCCTAGGGTTTCTAGTCCACTTTTAGGGTTTCAATTACAATTAGGGTTTCACTTCATTTTTACTTTCTTAAACCCTAATTTTATAAAATTACTCACAAACCCTAATTATCTCATCTACTCCTCATGAAAGGTATTAAGGTTATCTTTTAACAACATATAACCCTAATTTCAGATTAAAGGTCCTTTTCTTTCCTTTATCCCTTATTTAGGGTTTCTAAAAATATTAACCATAATATTAGGTTTAAAACCCTAAATCTTGCAATTTCATCTTCAAAATAGGTTAATATTCATCTTTATCATTAAACATGTTAACAATACTCGAATTAACCTATTTGCACTTATAAAACTATCCATTATCATCAATTAGGGTTTCTAACAAAAAATTAATACCTTTTTCATCAAAATAATATAGTTTTGCAAATAGGAATGAAATCAGGTTCTCAAACTATTTTTAACGTGTTCCTCATATTTTTTTGATCAACTTTCATGTTTTAACTTTATTCATCAGAGCTTCCTAGCAATAGTTATGATTTTTGCAAAGTAATTCATTTCCTTGAATTATTTGTTATTTTTAGAAAAACATCAGTCGCTAGATCTGTGGTCCACTGGACCACGCAGGATCCAACGGCCCACACTCTGCACACTTATCTTGCGATGAAATTAAAGGATTGGGTGAGAATTCCCTTACATGGCTAACATAAGCACGAGGCCAAAGGGGTCTTTTACCCCTTGTCTTCTTCAACCTCAAGCTGGCTTGCGAGCAACCCCCAGCCAAGTCAACTCAAGAGTTGACTTCGGGTGTCTGTGTGTCTCCGATCAATCTAGTTAGTCCAGAAGCTTCGACTGGTCGTCGCGAACCTACCCGACCTCTCAATCGTGGGTTGGCTCCATTCCTTCACTGCCAGCGAGCGGCCGACACTTCGGCGATGGTGGCGGCTAGTCGAGGAAGAAGATCAGGGTCTTTGGCCAAATTGAACGCACCAATAGGTGCCTCGTTGCTCTTTGAAGTCATGGGGGTAGATAGATGTGCAGGTATCCTCAAGTGCCCCCCTATATATAGGGTCGACTGCATGAGTCCCACGGTTTGGGAACTTCTGCGTTCATCGACAAAACTACCCATAAATTGGGTTAATCTTTCTCGAAATGAACTCCTGAAGGTGATGGACTCATCCACACCTCAGGTTATCGCATCAAATGCAAGAAAATTGGATTTCTTTCCCCTCTTCCTTTCCTTTAATAACTCAACTAGACGATGCACAACCATCGTCAGATCTGTGGTCCCCTGGACCACACGGGGATCCGATGGCTGTCATCGCTTCCCGGATTTCCTTTTCTCTTAAAATAAGGAATTTGTGTAATAGTTAATTCAATTCAAAGGAAAATTGAAAATTTCATATCTCTCTCCTCGTTTAACATTTTCCACTCAAATTTTAGAGGAAACTTTGTCTTGGCATTATCTACTCGTGTATTGAATTTGAAAACCAAATTCCAAAGGAAAAGGGTGTTTCCTTCATATGCAAGTTATTCACTAATAAAACCAAATTAATTAATATTTCCTCTTTCTTTTGTCATTATCTTATCATCTTGGATTCCTTGGACCTCAAGGAACCTAAAGGCACGAAATCCCCACTTGTAGGATATTCCCTTGCCTTCTACAGGCTTCTACCTCTTTCTTACTTATTTCTTTATTTTAAAAAATCTTTTTCAAGGATTTCTCTTGATTTTTCAAATCCTTTCCCTCTTTTCCTATTTATTTCATTAGAAATCACATATAAATGAAATTTATTCAATTGTGGCCATTAATGCCACTTTCTAGAGATTTCCATGTATTTCTCATAATTATTTTGCTTAATATCCATTATCTTGTATCTTTTTCTACTATTTGGACTTTTCTTCTTTTGTCCTCTTTTATATCTATTATTGGATTAACTTAATAATAGGAATCACGAAATTCATATTCAAAGGGATATTTGCAAATAAATCCATCCTCTGAAGCAAAGCATACAACCTTTTCAATTAAGTACATATTCATAAAATCATTACATTTCAATTATGAAAACATATGCAAAATTGAGGTTGTAACATCCTTCGCCTCTTATAAGAATTTTGCCCTCAAAATTCCATCAAACATACAAACAAGCAGGATAAAACGTTCACATGTCCATCATGACTCTTATGTGTCTTCACCCTCTCCATGGTGCTTCCCAAGAACCTTCATCATCTTATATTCTTTCATCTGAGTTCTCTCTCACCTTGGTATATCGTACCCTCATAGGTAACTTAGGACATTTTAGCCTCTCACAAAGCTGAATAGGTTCATGGCTTAGCACATGGCTTGGGTACCTCACATAGTGCTCTAGATCGGACTCGTGAAACATATTATGCATCATGTTATCCTGATGGGTAAGACTAAACATAACCATCTCCACCAATCCATCTCAAATGGACCCATATATTGGGGACTCAACTCTCTCAGTTGTAGCTTAGAGGGGTTGGATTTTCACATCACATATTCTCCCATAGTGAACTGCATGTCAATCTGCTTTACATCAGCTCATGACTCATGTCGCCCCTCGGCTTCCTTAGCCATCGCATGATCAAAGGGACTTCATCTACACCCATTGTGGTCTCTCTGACCTTCACAAGGTCTTTCCACCAACATCCTCTTCATGAAGCGGTGACCGACACAACCTCCCTTACATAGCTTCTTACGTCCCGATAAAGGCTATGGTGGTTAACATCACAATTTTCATAGGACAAAACTATCTCCATGTATCACCTTGAACGAGCACACATGCTCTCATCGGACCCTCTAGTATGGATCATACTAACCATTAGTTAGGGGTGATAAACTGTACTAATATCGAGTTCTTCTTATACCTACTTCCACTGCATGGAAGTGAATCTTTAGATTATACTCAAGAACCTTTGAACTCACATCATGGTGTAGTTGAACCATCTCTCTCTCTTACATGTAGTTCAACCAGATCTGTCTCTTGACAGTACTCCCTCTTTTTATTAGACTATGTCATTTAGGTAAGGTGATCTACCATAACCCATATTGCACCTTGACCTTCTTTGGTCCATGGGAGACTTACCACGACATCCATAGTGATGAACTCCCATTCCCTCTCAGGGACTCTTTATCCTCTGTATCAACTCATTGGGTTACTGGTGTTCGTCCTTCGCCTCCTGGCTTGCATGGCGACAAACCACATGCATCTTTGTACACTTTTCATCTTAGGCATCAAAGTACTGCTACCACTTAATATCTTAGTAGTACCATGGTGTATGGTGATCTTAAAATCATGATCTCCTGTATGTCATGATTTATCAACATTGATTCCTCGAAAACCCTAAACCACTCTAGTCGGGGTTTCATCACCTTCTTTTCCATAGAAGTGCATCTCATGTGCTACAACCACCCTTTTATCGCATCAAGGCCTGGGTTGGCTAACCAAACAACCACTAACTTGATCAACAGATATCATTACATCTGAGTGTTAGCCAAACATATCTCCTTTTTCAAACTTAGGGTTAACCTAACAACCTCTTCTAGCTTCCAGCTAAACTAGGTAGCTACATCTCAACAAGAGCATCCATTACTACCTTTCATCTTTAGGTGCTAGGTAATAGTGAAAACATACACTTCCTTGTATTCCACTTATCATATCATCTCAAACTCTAAGTCTATCTTCATCAAGGAAACTCAGAGCTCATTCTCTTGGTTATCGAACTCTACCTTGTATAGTCCATAAGTTCCACATAGCTCATGATAAAATCATCCTCATAAGATGACTACCTTAGTTCTCTTGGTGTTTGTTCAACCTCCACACATCATACACTCCACAAGGGTACGTTATTATCTCCATCCTCATGCATCATAGCAACGTTTCCACTCACATTATCTTTATCCTTGGTGTATGGCATGCATACTATCCTATCTCTCAGTCCCATAACAAGAGGAAATAAGCATTTTGGTTGCAGTCCAAATACAGAGTTCTTCCCGTTCTAAGAGTAGAGATGGTACATCCCCCATCGCCAGTACACCTACAATCTAATTTGAAATGTGCATCACATGTCTCCACATCATGAACATCCTGATATCAAGGTTACTTCCATGGAAAACTGATCTCAAACCCACTTGGGTCACCACACAGTCCTTGGTCATTTCCTCTAGGTCTATAGGGTGCCGACACTTTTGGGTCATCCCTCTTTCCATATGCATCCAAAGAGTGCCATCCTCATATTCCTTTTGGGTCCTATGAGTTCATGAAGGTGATCAATCTCCTAACCCATGGCCCTCAGACAATGATAGTTGTTACCTCCGGACCCTATGGTCATGTGCAACTGGGGAATTAGGCAACTCCTACTTCCATCGGTCTTATCCCTACCTGACCCTAGGATAGACTTAGGATCGTAATATAGTACATGTCCAACTTAGAACCTTACCCAAGTCTCCATCATCTCTCTCTGCATTCATGGGCTGACTTCCATTCTTTAGTAGGGGTCATGGTGACCTACCAACCTTGGTTAGGCCCCATACCGATTACCTACATGGTAACACATCCACATGCACTTAGAGATGGTTATCTATGGGTCTACATGTTCATTCTCATACTATGTACTTTTCACTTAGCTTCTCAAGATCCTATGAGACCTCTTTAGGTTACCTCAAACCCAACAAAATTGGTATACACCCTACAAAAGGGTCCCTCTCCCAGGATATGGGAGGAGACTACATCTTGATAGCAAAGGTCACAAACGTCCTTATGTCTAAGGTTTACATCCACATGATCACACTTAGTCCTATTAAGATACTAAAGGACATAGCTAATAGACACTTACTAAACCATGCTAGGTCTCCCTGATAAGTCATACTTGTTCTCATTCCTTGACACTGGACCAACATCATATGTCACCAAGCTATATCTGAGAGGTTCATCAAACATACACCTTAATCTGAGGGGTTTCCCATTCCTCTAAACACGAGGAGTGTCATGCTCAATCTATGGAATCTCAAGTCTCGTCATGAGCATCAGGTGCACCAGGCACTACTACTTCCCCTCTTATATCTAGGAACCCTAGGTTCACCCCTTTATGCGACAGCTGTCCAACTGCATGCTCAACCTTTGAACCACGAACCAAGCATGTACAAGGTATAACGTGCACATCCTATTATCATTCCACTTGAACAACACTTCAGAGTGGAGTCCTCCTCAAGGACAACCAACTAGGTATAAAGCCTCACAACTTGTTACTAAACCTTTTCAGGGTCTAAGGAACTCTTCTTCCTAAACCTAGAAGGTAAACACCTATACCATAGGCACATAGGTACCAGTGGCCTCATCCTCCCTCTACGATTTGGTTCCTCTAAAGGCAACCAAGATACCATCAGCTTCCAGGGATCATGCATGAGGCAACCACAACCATCCACTTAGGTCGCATCATCCTCAACTCCCCACTGTTCCTCATATCTCGGAGTCTAAGCTTCCAACCTTCTTGCTTGGGTCCTGCTCTCTCTCTCTAGAGTTAACCCTACAAACAACCTTACTACTAGAGGTCCTCTCTCTATGAAGGTGGATCAAGCTCACAAGCATACCCCTACATGGGTGAAGCCTATGTTCAAACTTATGTTCGCTCAAGATTATCCATAGCTCTTTATGCTTATCTCATAAGCTATCCATCATTCCCTTCTGGCCTCGGTTTTAACCTACTTCCAACTCTACTAACGTACCCTAGGTGCATGTTTTGCCCTACTCATATAATCCCATAGGGTTTCTATAGGTTCTTCTCTAATCTCATCAATGAAGGAGTTATCCTTCTTCCTAACGTGCACAACCCTTCACAGGGTTGGATCACCAAGGTACTAGGTCATCCAACCTCGCATGGCTCATATCATCATGGGTATCCAAACTAAAAGCATGTCCACTCACACACATGGTCTACCATGAAATCTAGCTCATCGTGTCATCTCTCTCTCTAACCTTCACTTAGGGTTAGGGTTAGCATCATTCTCAGAGGATGTGCCAGGTCTCTACTTATAATGGAGGTCTCTACCTCTAAGACTAACTCTCTCTACTCATCCTCCTGACAAGAAGGTCTAGCATTAGGTCTCTCCTGAGGGCATGACAACATATGTCATACGACCTAAGCATGCAACTATTTTTTAGTTTATGCTTAAACTATTAAGCTTATGTCCATGACATCTTATTTACATGATTTTCATTAATTTGGTGGAGGATTCCTTAAACCTTATCAACTTTACCCATACCTCAAGAGGGTGAGAAAGAGAGAGAAAACCCTAATCCTTAAAATCCTTAACAACATTTGAGTTGAGAATGGATGAACAAGATGAGAGAGTCCTAAAGGTATCTTATTTTGAGTCAAATCCTGAGACATTGGCCAGGCAGTCACACAAATCCGAGAGTCCTCGTATTCTGACTAACGGTGCGAAGGAAAATATTGCCAGCCCTCGGACGTGATCCTTTTGTAGATACCTCTATCTTTTGGAAAATCCTCTAATAACTCCCTCGGTTATATGGAATTTGTAAAATTTAATAATTATTAAAGATTAAATGAGGAACTGATGCTCTGATACCAAATGTAACAACCCCGCCTCCGGTAACCCCCACTTAAGGGAGACCAAGAGGTCAGAGCCGTTATCCCAATAAACCGGATCAAAGGTCCGACAATTAATTAGTGATAATTATGAAATTCTACCAACTAAACTGAAATCAGGTATAAAATAAAACTTTGCATACCTTTTGAAAACTTTGGAAATCTACTTCTATCCACATCTTGAATCTATTCTATATAATCCTCCTTGCACTTTATTTCTTATTCTCGCAATGTGTCACTTTAATGTTTGTGCTTTTCAGGGTTGCACTTAAAATGCTGACAAACAAAACGTCGGTCAGCATATATATGCCAATATGTGGGGACAACCAAAATTTCGCAAATATGGCTAATAATCTAAATATCACCATCAAGTTAATTAACAAGCCAAATTACGCTTTCAATGTGACATTCTCCACCGCTTTTGCCCTAACCCTGGAACACACTCCTTAGGGTTTCTCTTTTGCTAATGACTTAAGGACACCTTCTCCATCCCGAGCTTGGTGCCTGGGGTCACCTCTCATGGTGACCATTAGTCATGCAATAAAGACCACCTTCTCTATCTAGAGCTTGGTGTCTGGGGTCACCACTCATGGTGGCCATGGGTCTTCCCTCTTGGGCTTGACCTTTTGGCATAATCCATTAGAGGTGGCATGTAGGTGTGAGAATACACACTTATATTATAATTGTGACAATCATAGTGACTTTATAATTTGTAGGTATGAACATCCAAACTGATAGGTTGCATTCAATGCGATTAATCATCCAGAAAACCTTCAGGAAACTAATGCGATTAACCATAATTAACCACATACATGTCAGACTGACTTGAGTGCAAAAATAATCCAACTAAGCAAGAAATCCAGTAAACAGGCAAGCACACACGATGATCTTGAAATATGCATCCAATTTTCCTATCATTGATCAGGCCATCAATGTCTATTAAACATAGCTCGCTTCCTAGGGTTTCTAGTCCACTTTTAGGGTTTTGATTACAATTAGGGTTTCACTTCATTTTTACTTTCTTAAACCCTAATTTTATAAAATTACTCACAAACCCTAATTATCTCATCTACTCCTCATGAAAGGTATTAAGGATACCTTTTAACAACATATAACCCTAATTTCAGATTAAAGGTCCTTTTCTTTCCTTTTTCCCTTATTTAGGGTTTCTAAGGATATTAACCATCATATTAGGTTTAAAACCCTAAATCTTGCAATTTCATCTTCAAAATAGGTTAAGATTCATATTTATCATTAAATAGGTTAACAATACTCAAATTAACCTATTTGCACTTATTAAACTATCCATTATCATCAATTAGGGTTTCTAACAAAAAAATAATACCTTTTTCATCAAAATAATATACTTTTGCAAATAGGAATGAAATCAGGTTCTCAAACTATTTTTAACGTGTTCTTCATATTTTTTTGATCAACTTTCATGTTTTAAATTTATTCATTAGAGCTTCCTAGCAATAGTTATGATTTTGCAAAGTAATTCATTTCCTTAAATTATTTGTCATTTTTAGAAAAACATCAGTCGCTAGATCCGTGGTCCACTGGACCACGCAGGATCCAACGACCCACACTTTGCGTGCTTATCTTGCGATGAAATTCAAGGATTGGGCGAGAATGCCCTTACCTGGATAACACAAGCGCGGGGGCAAAGGGGTCTTTTACCCCTTGTCTTCTTCAACCTCAGGCTGGCTCGCGAGCAACCCCCAATTGAGTCAACTCAGGAGTTGACTGCGGTCGTTTATGCGTCTTCGATCAATCTAGTTAGTCTAGGAGCTTCGACTGATCGTCGCGAACCTACCCGACCTCTCGATCGTGGGTTGGCTCTATTCCTTCACTGCCAGCGAGCGACCGACACTCCGGCGATGGTGGCGGCTAGTCGAGGAAGAAGACCAGGGTCTTTGGCCAAATTAAACGCACCAACATGTGCCTCGTTGCTCTCCGAAGTCATGGGGGTAGAGTTTAGATGCACATGTATCCTCGAGTGCCCTCTCCTATACATTGGGTCGACTGCATGAGTCCCACGGTTTGGGAACTTCCACGTTCATTGACAAAAATACCCATAAATTGGGTTAATCTTTCTCGGAATGAACTCCTGAAGGTGATGGACTCATCCACACCTCAGGTTATCACATCAAACGCAAGAAAATCAGATTTCTTTCCCCTCTTCCTTTCCTTCTGTAACTCGACTAGATGATGCACAACCATCGTCAGATCTGTGGTCCCCTGGACCACACGGGGATTCAATGGCTGTCATCGCTTCCCGGATTTCCTTTTTTCTTAATCAAGGAATTTATGTAATAGTTATTTCAATTCAAAGGAAACTTGAAAAATTCATCTCTCTCTCCTCGTTTAACATTTTCCACTCAAAATTTAGAAGAAACTTTATCTTGGCATTATCTACTCGTGTATTGAATTTAAAACCCAAATTCCAAAGGAAAATTGTGTTTCCTTCATATGCAAGTTATTCACTAATAAAACCAAATTAATTGATATTTCCTCTTTTTTTTGCCATTATCTTATCATCTTGGATTCCTTGGACCTCAAGGAACCCTAAAGGCACGAAATCCCCACTTGTAGGATATTCCCTTGCCTTCTACATGCTTCTACCTCTTTCTTACTTATTTCTTTATTATTTTTTTTTCTTTTCAAGGATTTCTCTTTATCTTTTATTTCCTTTCCCTCTTTTCCTATTTCTTTCATTAGAAATCACATATAAACAAAATTTATTCAATTGTGGCCATTAATGCCACTTTCTAGAGATTTCTATGTATTTCTCATAATTATTTTGCTTAATATCCATTATCTTGTATCTTTTTCTACTATTTGGACTTTTCTTCTTTTCTTCTCTTTTATATCCATTATTGGATTAACTTAATAATCAGAATCACAAAATTCCTATTCAAAGAGATATTTGCAAATAAATCCATCTTTTGAAGCAAAGCATACAACCTTTTCAATTAAATACATATTCATAAAATTATTACATTTTAATTAAGAAAACATATGCAAAATGAGGTTGTAACATGTTTCCTCCTCCGGTCCCTCCATGTAACGTTTCTCCGCTGACCTTCATCCTTCACCTACTACAACCTCCATTCCAACCCTCCCATCGTAAATATGCCACCAGGATTTACAGGTCCACTCTTTAGTCAACAATGGTCGAGACTCGTCCTCGTCTATTTCACATCCGTGCAACATAAACCTGCTTTCTTCCAAAATTGCCTCCAGTTTTTCTAGAAACGACTCGACCCATCTATTTTTTCTTCACAGCCCTGCAGAAAGCTGCTGCTACAAAGCTTCAGCCACAGCTAAACCAGAGCAACTGCTTGCGAATTGTTTTTGGCTGTTCCGAATTGCGTCAGGTATAATTTTCAAAGAAAATTAATACACATGCTTGCGAATAATGGATGAGGCGCAAGTTTTATAAAATCAATGTTGTTCTTCAATGGCTACAAAGACAATCGACTATAAAGAAGCACATGGTGAAGCTGATGAAGCGTGAATTGCACATGGTGCAGCAGCAGCAATGAAGGTGAATCAAGAATCCTTTCCCATTGTTTTCCATAGGATGGCAAATAAAAATTTATATCCCATACATGTAGTGTGCCTTCCTATGCCGTGCTGCATCCTGTGGTAATCCTTTCCTGGAAACCAAAAAGGGCCTTAGGTTACCTCAACGACAAAGCAACGTACGTATTTTCTCTCGGATTCTTAAAATATACACTAGTTGCTGGTAGGATTAAAAAATAGTCGCGTCAATATTGAAACTGGAAACTGGAGACGTCTATTACAATTAGTAATCGAGATTAAATAAAACTAATCAAATATTATAGCTTACATTACTGTTGTATTCCACTATACAAGAACGTTGTGTATTTAATAGCACGTGCAGTGGCACGTGCACGGCTTACCAGTATAATACAAGTACATTGGGAAACGGAAGTGCCCCCGAATTGAGAACGGTTTAGTGTTGGCGAAGGTCGAACTTGTCGCCTCACTGGAAATAGGGATTTTCCGCGAGACCACTACTGCCGCACAGCAACCCTGGGCGACGCGAGGAGAGAAACCAACTCAGAGAGCACACCAAACAACAGAGCAGAGCAGATAAATTCTCAAGCGCATAGAAAATCAATCCCGAACGGAACGAGCAGGCTTATAGCCGGATTGCAACAGATTGATTCTTTCTAGAATAGCGCTCCGTCGGCGGCCGCACAAGTTACAGGAACACGTCCCACCTCTCCGGCGGCCGCTCTTTCCGGTTAGTATTCATCAGAAAAGGAGGGCGCTTATTGAATAGGTCTAATAGATAGGTAAAGGCGAGAGAGAAGGATAGAGGCCGCGACATATCCATATTCCCCATCTAATCCCCAATTCCTTGGCGAGGCGGAGATAACTACATACCGATGGAGCGGGAGCAGTGGCTGCGCTAGAAGACGGCCGCCCTGCCTGCACTTCCGCGTAAATCTAGGTTTGCTGGTTCTTGCCCATCTTTAACAACAAGTCGATAACCTTAGTTTTTATTCGGGCGATTATAGAAGGGTCTATTTGCGGACTGATAAATTCGGTGGCAAGGTACGTGGTTTTCGTTAGGGTTAGCGGCTAGTTGCTGTTCTGCCGCTCGTTCCCTGGCTGCCCCGTTAGTGGGAGTTCTGATATATTGCCCGCTGGGAGGAAGTTGTTTTGATTATTGCTACGAATAGCAAATTCTTCGTCAGGCAACGAACTGATTGATTAGCGGAAGTTTGGCTCGTCTCGTCATCATTGTGCTCCAGTGGATGCTGGCACATCTGCTGCTCTGCCTGATTGAGTCAATCTTGCAATATTTCCTCACATTGGCAATTTTGGTTACTTGTGATATTTGAAACTAGGGTTGTTTGAGGAATTCACTTGGAACGCCCTGGTGGTGTTTGGCGTTTTGGGCGGGCCGTACTTCTACTCTACCAGGCTTAAATTTCGTCCGTTATTATAATTACTGGATTTTCCGTTGTACAGCTTGAGCATAGAGTAGCCATACCAGGTTATCTCGGGAGATAAATTGACGGAGAAAGAGTACCTTCCATCCCTCCCTATACGTCATCAGCTGATAGTGGAGCGAAAAAGTTTATTGTGATCCTTTGACGGGACGTACGGCCGTTGATCCTGTACAGCGAAACGAATCTAGGAATTCAACTGTAGTTAGGGTATAAATTCAGACACAAGTAGGAAAAGATGATAGCTTCTTTTTGATGATGGTTTACAATAATAATGGAGAGAAGTGAGCCAACCCTTGTTCCTCAGTGGTTGAAAGCAACGCCTGGAAGCTCTACTAGCACTATCAGCAGTAGCAATTCAAGTCTCTATTCCTCCACTTCTCTTCGTTCAGGTATGGCCATGTCTCTTCATTTCTTACTGTGCAATCTTTATAGTTTGTTTCATTCGGATGCTGTACACTTATGCTTCATATTATTTCGAAACTTTTCTAGGTCAAAAGAACAAATTGGCAATTAGTTCAACTGACCACGACTTTCGTCGCTCTGCATCTTTGGTTGAGAGGACTTCATCATCTCTGTCACGTAGGGCTGCCAGCTCCAATGGCTCTGGGACTCACAGCAAGACTAACTTGAATAGCCCCCGGTCTTACAGCTCTAGTCGCAAAAATCGTGATAAATTGTTGGAGAGGGAGTTGGATCACCATGAAAAAGAGAGGTTATTTGACGGTGGTTTACTTGATTGCTCCATAGCGAGCAATGCGGAGCGAGCTGCCTTACAACGCTCAAAATCCTTAGTTGGGAGAAGGCCAACAGATTCGTGGCCTAAGAAAGGCAACAATGACACACTCAATAGCTCAGTTTCTGTCAGAAATTCGGTTAATAGTGTTGGTAGGTCCTCATTTGAAAGAGATTTTCCGTCTCTCGGATCTGAAGAGAAGCCTAGTCCTCCAGAAATAACTCGTGTCTCTTCACCTGCTCTAATTACAGTTCCTCAAACTCCTTTGTTAAGTAGTTCCACTGTTATTGGAGGGGAAGGTTGGACATCCTGCTTAGCAGATGTGCCCTCGAGAATTGCAAGTAATGGGACACTACATGCATCTGTAAGTCATTCTACTCCAGTAAGTTCAGTCTTGGTCACTCCAACAGCCAGCAGCAGCTTAAACATGGCTGAAACGGTGGCTCAGGCTCCTATACGTGCTCGTACTACTCCGCAGGTACTTATAATGTCGGATATCCACATCTAGTCTTCTCTTTATTTTTAGTTTCTTTCACTAAGCAATAAGTCTGAATGTACTCTTGATGAGTTTATTTTAGATCCTGTGCTCTTTTATTTACTATGTTAAAAAGACACCCATTTTCTTGTTGGTGGACTGCAGCTATCCGTAGAAACTCAAAGATTGGAAGAATTGGCCATCAAACAGTGCAAGCAGTTGATACCCGTGACACCATCTTTACCAAAAACTCTGGCAAGTGACTGTTTAACCCGCCTGATTCATCTTTAGATAATGTCTATACACAGTTCTCATTATTTCTCCTTTTTTGGTTATACTTTGCTTAAACCTGCCACTCTTCTTGAGCATATGGGATTCTTAATAGTAGAAATGAGATCTTTCATATGAAAACTCCATTTTCTTGAGCATGGCAGAGTATTTGCTCAAATTCTTTTTGTGAAGGAGACGAATCAGATTTCCATAGACAGAAAAGCTGCTGGTTAGGGGGAAAGTCTATTGATTTCACTTAGTCAGTGAATAATGCACACTTAATTAGTAACTCACACATCCTTTTATAAGCATCCTCCCAACTGAGTCAAGAAAACTGAAGAAAGTATGAGAAATATAATAGAAAAACAAAACTTCTCTGCACCCTCAAAAACTTAAGTGCATATGTCTAAAACAGTGATTGTTGTGCAAACAAAATCCTTTTCTCGGAGAAGGCCTTTGTAAATAACTTTGCAACTTGCCTTTAAAATTTACCGGTGACGCCAAACAAACAGGCGTCCCGAAATAATATGTAGAAGTATTTGTGAAGCAATTGGCTACATGAATGTTGAGATATAGGGATAGTTTAATTAGCACAATGCATTGGGAAAGGACAAACCTCGTAATCAAGCTGCATCTTTAAGTGATTTCCATGTTTTGAAAAAGGGTGTGCGTTTGGTTAGGGTGCTGCATAGAGTATATGCGAAATGCAGGTGCATATGAGGTTTTTGATTTTCATTAAATAAATTAATTATACCATCATTAAACTATGTAATAATCTGTAAAATATTTCACCTATATATTAATTTTTAAACTTATAATTTGTTTTTTTTGAATCGGGGACGAGGAGTCGCTGGCGACCCCCCGTCATGTTTTAAACTTATAAATATATATGTATAGTATGCTATAAATACGTATACATATATGTACTATGGGTGTGTGTTTGTGTGTATAAGCAGTTTAATCAAGGTAAATTATAACAAAGTACAGACATATAGTCTCTAACTGAAAAGTTGCTGTATATGCGTTGCATATGGCTGTAGACAACACATATGCGGTTAGGACCGCATAATGGCTGCATAGACATATATGGTTCGGAGAGATGACCAAAACACATATGCAGCCTCATGCGGGGCATATGAGAACATTGATCATTCCTCTATATTCAATATGCACTTGTGTACAGTGATCTGTCTTATGCCTTTTTAAGCGACCTAATTCACTCTAGGATATTTACGTGCAATGTTCATTCTAGCATATGTACAACTTATAGTATCGAGTGTACACATTATATATGTAATGTTTATTCTAGCATATGCACAACATGTGGTGTAAAGCCTACACATTGTTATACATCATCCAACAATAGCGACATTTCTATTATGTTTATAAGGTAATCACGTCCCCGCATATTTCCTGAGATGATGGACAATCTAAAGAAAAATTACATGGTTGGGAGACTTATTGGGCTAAACCTTGAATGAACTCACAAATTTTATTGGCGACAATAAAGAATATACTAGGTTTGGTACAATGATTGATGTGAGAAAGCAACTAGGAGTTAAAGAGATATCATTCACTCTTAGTTATCAAGGCACCCGCCTAGGCGCCCTAGGCGCTAGGCGAGGCGCCTCAAACTAGGCGCCCAGCCTATCACATGCATTATGTGGGCGTCTAAGGCCTTTTAGGCCCAAATTAAGCCATTTAAAGGATAAATTAGCACGAATCAAGTCTGGATTTGGTCAAATTAGACCACCTTGAGTCAATTTATGGTTGAAATAGGTCTGATTTAGGCAAAATCAGGTCAAGGGAAAATTAGGGGAGAACAGGTCTGATTTGGGCCAAATTGGTAAGTCATCATAGCTTGTTTGTTTAAAAAAATTTACTTCCTCATATGTATGTTGCGTGAGGGCCGACTCAGATGGTACGGTCATGTGCAACGCAGACCTACTAGTGCGCCTATACGAAGCGATGCTATTGAGCCAAACACTATAAATAGAAGAAGAGGAAGGCCTAAATTAACATGGGATGAGCTTATAAAGAGAGATTTTGAATCTCTACATCTCAATCAGAATATGGCCCAGGATAGAGCTGAATGGAAACGAAGGATCCATGTAGCCGACCCCAACATAGTTGGGATTGAGGCTTAGATGATGATGATGATGATGTGTATGTTGTTCTTGTTTTTTTTAATCCTTTCTCCTGCATTTTATTCCTAAATCCTACTACTGCTGCGTTTTTTTTGGTGAGTTGTTCCTCCTATCTCCCCTCCTACTCCTAAATCCTACTACTGCTGTCTTTTTTTTTTAAAATTCTGTTTTCTTCTAATCCTCTTTTATATCACCTATGCTTCGTTATGTTGCTGATGTTATACTTTCTATTTTCCTCTTTTACATCACCTATTCCTGTTGATGTTGCTGTTGTTGTTTAATATCTCCTTTCTTTTCTTTCCCATCCTCCATTTCCTCTCTATCGAGTTACAACCTCTTCCCACCCTTTTTTTTTCCCTGTTTTCTTTTATTTCTTTTCTACAACTCCTGCTCCAATTTATGTCGCAGGCTTGTTGATATTACTTCCCTGCTACTGCTCCCTTAGCCTCATTCTGCCCTCTTTTTATGTTTCCTATATGGTATTATATCTAGTATATATGTATAATAAGAAGCAAAGCAACATACTGAAAAAAAAATACAAAAATAAAAACGCCCAGAACAGCCTAGGCGCCTTGACAACTATGCATTCACTAAATATACCCCACTCATATATATATGTATATATATATATATATGTATATATATATATATATGTATATATATATGTATATATATATGTATATATATATGTATATATATATATGTATATATATATGTATATATATATGTATATATATGTATATATATATATATATATATATATATATATATATATATATATATATATATATAGGGCAGATCCTATGAGAGCCCTACAGGGAGAGCATGAGAGCCTTTTTAGTAACTACAAATTTAGAAGGTTATTTGAAAATCCAACCGAATGGATGTGAAAAGCAACATTGCTATTAGCTTCACACAAAAAATTATCATGATCGAACATTGTTTGCTCAGCCATATATACAATTTACATATATTGCATCTAACAATCAGCCCAGAATTCAATATGGTACATTAAAAACTTTTCTATTACCACGGGCAATCTGTAAGTGCGATGTATATGAAACTTTTTGGGTAAGTAAATACAATGACATATTTTCAATCCATATGGTTGGATCAGAAAAAATGGATCATCGTTAGGATATTCAAAGGGCTCTCATGCTCTCACCATCTTAGGGCTCTCACTGGATCATTTTATATATATATATATATATACACACACATACATATATATATGTATATATATATATATATATATATACACACACACATATATATATATATATATATATACACATATATATGTATGTATATATATATATATATATATATATACATATATATGTACCTACATATATATGTACCTATATATATATATATATATATATATATATATATATATATATATACGGTACATACATACCTATATATACGTACGTATATATATATATATATATATATATATATATATATATATATATATATATATATATATATATACGGTACATACATACCTATATATACGTACGTATATATATATATATATATATATATATATATATATATATATATATATATATATATATGTATATTAAAATAGGGACTCTACCCCTAAGGGTAGAAATTTCCTATACCTAAACCTTATTTTGTGCCATTCCAAAGACTTCTGGCATGGCCAACCGCATGGGTCTAAAGTTTACTAGGTAGATAAGTTGTGTTTCAAAAATCACGCAAATCAGATATGTATATCACCTTCAATGTTTTAAAAAACATTAAGTAGTAAGCAACTAAGCGTGCGTAAAGCTCCTTGTAGCTGGTTAAGCGGTAAGCAGGTGATTATTGAAAAAACGTGTTTGATTTTCCTATATAATCTTATACAAAATTACACATATATGCATATAAATACTATACTTTTTGGAACTTTATATATATATATATCCAAACACTTTACCCAACAATATAAAACACCCTAATATTTTATAACACAACTATAAAACAGTGATTATAGTTATAATATAGTAAACAATAGACTTGTCATGGATGTAACACCCTACATACATGATACAACAAAAAGTTGCATCACATGTTGATATAGCTAAACAGTAAACAATATATTTATCATGGATGCCTTACTCATCAATTAGTCATACATTTAATCAAAGGGTATGTTTGATTTGCTGTATTATACTGTATCAGGTTGTATTGTCAAACTCAAACATAAAAATAATGTTTGCTTTGATGGAACTGGAAAAGTAGCTTAATCCTGCACTTTATGATTATAAAGCGAATGCTGGAAATTGCTCTCCAGTTCAAAATGGCTGGACGCTGTCGTCCAGTATCGGGTTGTATTGTCAAACCCAGCACATAAAAAATATCGGGTTGTATTGTCAAACCCAACACATAAAAAATTATGTTTGCTTTGATGGAACTGGAAAAGTAGCTTAATCCTGCACTTTATGGTTATAAATCGAATGCTGGAAATCACTCTCCAGTTCAAAATACCCGGACGCTGTCGTCTAGCACGCGTTCAGCTTGTTTCTTCACGGCGGACCACTCTGACAACTATTGCGAATCGTCAGCCCCCCTTATCCAGCTGCCACCAAACAAAAATTATTTATTTACAGTTTTTTTTAAGTACAACATTCTCGTATACATGGATTGTCTAGATGCATGAAAGATGAAGAGGATGTGTGAAATAGAGACACCAAGGATATTAAACAAACAAATGTGCATCATTAGTTCGGTTGTTACTAAATGAAATCTAGAGAGCCATAAACAATGTCTCGTGTAAGTAATTGTGCCAAAATAAAAAAAGTAAGAAAACTTCAGTGAAAGAAATGGACTGCATAGATTAGCACACAATGTTAAGAGGTAGGCAAATAGAAAAATGATTACGAAAAGGGAATTTGGCCTTGATAATTAACTAGGTTGGTGGCTGAACGCGAAGACAGAAGATCATTATCATCATCACCACCACCTCAATCCCAACAATGTTCGGGTTGACTGCATGGATCCTTCTTTTCCAATTCTATTTTGGGTCATGTTTCCATCAATAGGTAGACATTCAAAATATATCTTTATAAGCTCTTTCCAAGCTAATTTAGGTCATCCTCTATATCTTTTGTCTATGTTCAACTAAATAGCTTTCCTTCAAATTAGTGCATTTGTTGATCTGTGTTGCACATGTCGATACCATCTGTAGCGACCCTCACAGTACTTGTCCCCCATACTCACCACCCACACTTTGTTCCTTATATAATTATTTCTCAAGTGATCTTTCCTAGCCTTCTCACACATCCATCTCATCTCAATATACACATTTTAACCAAATTCATCTTGTTAAGACCTTATTTCTTCAGTTCCCTATCTTCCCGTCACATACTACTACTACACTCATTCATTTCAATAATCATGTTGTGATCATGTGACGCACATCATCTTGAACATTTCCCATGTGAGTAATAGCACCCAAGTAATGAAATTTCTCACATTATGATAGTCCACTCCATTCAACTTGACACCACCATTCACATTTCACAATTCGAGACTAGCCGATGCATATATTTTTTTTGCTTCTACTTGTCTGAAATCCATTTGATTTTGAACATCTCCAAAGTTAAAATTATCATTCATATTTCTTGATTTTCATCAATTAACTCAATATCAATGGCAAATAGGATACACCAAAGGATATCATGTTGTACCTTAGCTATCAAGGTGCCACCTAGGCGCTAAGCAAGGTGCCTCATACTAGGTGCCCAGCCTATTAAGTGCATTAAGTAGGCGCGTAAGGCCTTTTTCGGCCCAATTTAAGCCATTTAAAGGCTAGATTAGCATGAATTGAGTCTAGATTTGGTCAAACTAGATCACCTTCAGTCATTTTATGGTTGAAATAGATCTCTGATTTAGGCCAAATCAGTTCAAATTCTGGCAAATTAGGTCGGTTTGGCAAAATTAGGTCTGATTTTTGCCCAAATCCTGTTGTGTCTGATTTTAGATGCCCTATTTTCCCCCTTTTTTCACCCTTGTGGAAGTTAAGAGTAGCCATTTTTTGTATTTGTTTCCCCAAGCCATTTAAAGGCTAGATTAGCATGAATTGAGTCTAGATTTGGTCAAACTAGATCACCTTCAGTCATTTTATGGTTGAAATAGATCTGATTTAGGCCAAATCAGTTCAAATTCTGGCAAATTAGGTCTGGTTTGGCAAAATTAGGTCTGATTTTGGCCCAAATCCCGTTGTGTGTCTAATTTTAGATGCCCTATGTTCCTCCATTTTTTTCAACCTTGTGGAAGTTAAGAGTAGCCATTTTTTGTATTTGTTTCCCTCAACCTCTTTCCTTCCAGAATAAGATTATATTTTTCGTGACCCCAACTACTATCATGCTGTGCTTTAAAAACTTGATCGGTGTTCGAGCTAGTTTGAGTAGGATTTGTGGCTGAATTGTTCCAAATTGAAATGATGTCGACATGTATATACTATAATCAAAACTGTGAATGGGAAAATTGAACCAATGCCCTGGTCAAAGGGCATTATCGGCTGTAGGGATTGACTTGATCAATACATACATAATTGCTATACCTTATAACTGATTAAAGGCACATAGGCCCTAATCATGGATAGCACTTGACCCCTCATCAATGAAGAAGTATCAACACAAAACATGCAAAGAAGAACTGTATCTTTGAAGTTAGAGACGTTGCCTCTGTACTCTGTAGGCAATCGATTGGAATAAGATTTCATGTTAAAGACTGTTCTTATATATGCCCTTAGGACAAGGCCATACTTACAAAGGTTCCCACCTAGTCAATGGGGGGATTTGAGACCTAGGTGACCAATTCGTAAAGTCATCCCGGTGGGCGACATGCCCTTTCTAGTCTTACTTTAAGTTGTCTAAGGCTTTCATTTAGGTCTAAGATTGCTCAAAATAGATCAACTCAGTTATTTTCTGGGGTTGAAGTAGGCAGTTTAAATAGGTTTGATCTTGGCCAAGTAGGTTTTAAATATGTCTATTCAGCAAGTTAGTTTTGGTTTATGTGAGTTTAAGATTGATTAATCTTAGAGGAAAAAACAATGTATATGATAAATCTACTATATATTTATGTCAACATGTTTTATGTGTGTGAGTATACACATACTAATACATACATACATACATACATACATACATACATAATAACGAATTCAGGATTTGGTTTTTTTGGATGGCTGGAAAATTGAAATTCAGAAAAAAGGGAAAATTCAAAAATAATATTGATATCCTTTGGTTAAAGTTTGGTCAACTATTTTAAAATAATTGCAAATCAGTCGTCCATATATATATGTATATATGTGTGTGTGTAACTTTGCATATTTTTTTCCCCATACATGTAATTATCAAGGTCACTAGACATATAATATAATCTCATGGAGTGAACAACGAGTGAA
The DNA here is from genome assembly GCA_963693085.1 of Alisma plantago-aquatica. NCBI lineage: Eukaryota > Viridiplantae > Streptophyta > Magnoliopsida > Alismatales > Alismataceae > Alisma > Alisma plantago-aquatica. The sequence goes on from OY856411.1 coordinate 1,272,331,162, forward strand.
AAGAGCTGAAGAAAGTTGAGCATTAACCATGTATATACTAATTTGGGAGAAACATGCAAAATAACAATATAGAATTATCTAACACTGGGCATATTTGGTAATGGTAATGGCAGATTAGAGGCAAATAAGAAAATAGATGATAAATAAAGGTGGATTGCCTATTTGCTGTTCGAAGAGAAGAATATTAGGTTGAGGATGATTGAGAGTCTGAGATGCCTATGATGGTGAGGGAAAGAGGGGAGAACAAGAAAGACTCAATAGCAAAAAGGGTAGACGAAAAGGAGGAAGAAGGAAGTCTTTAACGAGTGCTTAAATTGAATTGATGCTTTGGGGTTGACGAAGCTACAAGTCACCATAATTTAGAAATTAGAAACATTAAAGAACATAGTAAGAGTAGAGGAAAAAAAGTGCAACTTATAAAAGAAGAGGAATACGGAAATGGAGAAGGCCATAGGAAGATGGGAGAAGATAAAAGTGGTTGCAACAAAGAAAACAGTAAGGAAGAAAAAAACACATAAGGAGGAGGACGCAACACATCAGTCATAGAAGGGAAGGGGAGAAGGAATAAAAAAGAGGGCGCCACAACAGTCGGGAAGAAGTAAAAGGACGAGGACATAACATCAGAGAAGGGAAGGGGGAAAAGGACTATGCAACAACATGGACTGTCGGGATAGTGGGGGGTTTGGGCTTTAGTGTATGTCAAGAATTCTTTGTACATTATTTTGTAAAATAAGAGAGCAAGAGACTTAAAAGAGAAAAATCATGAAAAATCATATAAATCTAATGAAGTAGGAATAATCATGAAAATTCACACAAAATTGACAACCAACGTATTAACCAGACTGAACATTTGGGAGCCTATAAAATCGTCAATCATCTGTAGAAGTGAGAGACTTTTGTTACAATGTGTGTGTGTATATATATAGAGAGAGGCTAGAATACACTTTGAGTGAGGCTAGAATAATCATGAAAAGTCGCAAAGAATTGGCAACCAACGTATTAACCAGACTGAACATATGGGAGCCTATAGAATCGTCAATTTTCTGTAGAAGTGAGAGACTTTTGTTACAATGTGTGTATATATATATAGAGGGAGAGAGGCTAGAATACACTTGTGTGTGTAGATTGCACTTTACACTCAAATGGTGTTCACCTACCAATACCATTTATTTTTGGGAAATCCAAATCGTCGATACCCGTTATAAAAATATTGTCTATATACAAAATTGGAGTTCATTTGAATGACCGCATGTCACTTTCGTTTAAGGACAACAGAATCGACGTACATAACTAATCTCAAGTGCACCATTGTTGTTGTTTTTAGATGCATGACCTATAAGTGTCTAAATGAGCTCACAACTGATATATAGGCTATTCATAAGATATTTAAAAAGATGAACAATTTAAAATTTCAAAATAAATGTTGTATGATGGAAAACAAATTCATTGCATTATGTCTCTAGTACACTTGAGTGTATCCTAGCCTGACTCTCTCTCTCTCTCTATATATATATGCATCCTAGCCCGACTCTCTCTCTCTATATATATATATATTTATATATATATATATATTTATATATATATATATATACAAACGACGTGGCTACATAACCTTATGCAGTAGGTTATCACTACATGGATAGATAACTATGGAAGAGACTGATGCTGGTGCTACCATGTGAATGAATACCCTACATGGTATTTCAAAGCTTGATCTCCTTACATTGAAGTAAACATTAGAGAAGGATTTGGATCCTTGCTAATGTCATTGAAGTACTAGTGAGGGATTAGTTGCCTCATCCTCAAGTTTCCACAAAACAAGCAAAGGACACTTGTGAAAGGCTCCCCGTTCACTAGAGGCAAACATCCCGACACTGCTATTGGCATAACAACCAGTACACAAGAGGTTGGCCCAACCCAGTCCTCTCGTACTAGGGTTGGCTCGATCCTAAAGAGATGATAGGTAAGGGAACTCGTGGAGGAAGAATGTTTGACTAGCCTCATGTTTAGATCTAGATGCATGATGCTTATGTTATAGTGCCATGAAAATATGTTTGTAAGGATTAGTTCCTTCTTGGTAAAGCATTGATTGATTGACTAAAGCTTTTTGATATCATGATTTAACTCCGGGGTAAGCATCTCGACAAGGCTACCTCCACTTTCCCTACTTTGGTATGTATAATGACATGCGAGACCTTCACACCTTCAAAATGATATATGCATGGATTTCAGACAGATGGTTCATTTTGGTTTCTACACGGTTAAGGGTGATATACAATGAGGAACGCTTTGGTTCTCCTCAACATTTCAACCCATGGTTATATGAATATCGATAACCATCATCCAATTTTCATGAGTTTCTTTCATTATATATAACATTGTAACTATCGACAAAATTGGAACTCATAATGCAAACTAGTCCAAGCAAATCCTGTACCATTGATTCAGACTCCCATGGGGTTTCATTTCGACTGGTCAATTCTACAAATTGGATTATTCATTATATATAACATTTGTTACTACATATAAAAATTGAAACTCATAATGCAAACTAGTCCAATAAAATCCTGATTGATTGATTCTGATTCCCATTGGTTTTTAGTTTGACTGGTCAATTCAACAATAAATTATGTACTAAAACTATGCTAGTTGGGAAACTAAGAAGGCTATTTGTGTTTGTTCTAATCCATTATGAATTTGTAATTGATGATTTTAAGTCATCATTGTTCGGGCGTTCACCTAACAAATGTTATAATATATTTGTGTCCAAGCCCTTTTTCCTCGAAGTGGGAATTGCAAGGGATATATTGTAACATTTTTCCGTAATAAATACATTTTTAGACATCTTCATTGTTTTACATATATTTCTAAAAACCTCTTGTTACCAAAAATTGAGGGCAATTATGTTGCCTTTTGGTTGGACAAGAAGATACTTGCATAGAAAAGGGAGAACTTCTCTAGGAAAAGCCCTTATGTAGGTATGTTATATATGTGTGTGCGTATGTTAGAATTTGGTTTTAATCCAACTTTGAAATATGGCCAATATAAGGGCTTGCGTTTCCTGCCGGTAACTATGTTTTTCCTTATTTGCTGAACTAAAGTAAGGTGGCGGCTCCACTTGTTATGATTTTCATCATTTCTCATTCTAAGTTAGCTATATTAATTCTAACATAGGAAAACCATGTTACATGTCAATATCAATGACGATTTATTAATCAGTTCTCAATACCCAATAGCTTCTAAACAGTTTAAAGCAAAGTTTTGAAATGTGTCTTAAAACTTAAAAGTAAGACATGAGTCACACAATCACAATGTTAAATACCAGCAAAGCTGAAACTATCTATGCAAACTGGCAAATAAAGCGTAAATTAGTAAAATTAAACCATATCAAGTTACATTTGATTATCAAAATTTCACATGCAACAAATGATATAGCATGCCTAATGGCAATGGCATACTTCAATGTTCAAACTTTAAAGGGAAGCCATATAACATGCAACAAACACTTTGCATAAAAAGATCATAAACATGATCAACAAAGTTGTTTATAAAACAAAGTTGAGTAATAAATAGACATAACCTTAGCTATTAGGAAAACAAGCTAGGCATTTGTGTTTTGGATGAGATCATGAATATCATGAAAAAATTCAATCTCATACTTATCTTCAAATTTTCATTTCTTCACTATCCCCACAGTATCATCATCATCATCATCATCATCTTGAATAACTTTCTTGCCTTTATTTCCTCATTTATTTCCTGTCAACTCTACCACTTTTCCCCTTTTTGGTGCCTTCACCTTTGGTGACTTGGATGAATTTGCTTAGAAGTCTTTCTTTTGTGGTAATACATTGCAAGCTTTATACTAGTTTTCCCTTCCCCTTTTTCATTAAGATGATAAGGGCCTACAACATCCATTGCCTTGTCTACAAGTCTCAAAGTGAAACCATTATGGTCATGTACTGGGAAATTATTGTGATGACCCATCATCCACTCATTCTCCAATTCAATTCTTCTAGAGCAATCAAATTAATATCACTATCATCATCCATGATTTTTTCATGCCACTTTGTCAATTTGTGATTTTATTGGATAGATATCGATTTATCTAATCACTTATGCAACAAGGGATTCTCTCTTTGTGTGAATCCGCATAAGGATAATATTTTGATCAACACATTGATAATTACATAACATGAAAAGTAACAACCGCGTACATTTTATATACTTCTTTTGATAATGAGGAACCCTCCCAGTGAGGGCCACTATTGGTCCCACTCCAGTAGGGTAAACCCCAGAACTAGCCGCGCACATTGGGGGCATCGCGGCGCACTCAATAACATGGAGCCTTGTTACATCTTATATACATGAAAACTCAAAAGTATTCCAATTACGCTCGCAATTGGAGGCGATACAAGAACGAATTTAGATCATAGGACTAAGTGACTCCCTACGCCACACCCCCCCCACCAACCCACTAAACAAGCAAATCATGCAATGATTAGCTATATATATATAGGCACACAAACATAAAGAGTGAGTGTGAGAGAGAAACTCTTCACGATGATCAGTTTCACATCAATTGTATGGATTAAAAATATACCATTATACTTAAGTACATGCCAAATTTCATTACCGTCATACAAGAACGAATTTTAGACCATAAGGTTATGAGACTCCCTACACCTGTATATATATATATATATATATATATATATATATATATAAACACAAAAGAGAGTGGGTGAGTGTGAGAGAGAAACTATTCACAATGATCAACTTTGCATCAATTGTATGGATTGAAAGTATACCATTATACTTAACTACATACCAAATTTCATTACAATCATACAAGAAGGAATTTTAGATCATAGGGTTATGAAACTCCGTAATACATATAGATTTCCTACACACACATATATATGTGTGTTTGTGTATATATATACATATATATATATACATATATATATATATATATATATATATATATATAGAGAGAGAGAGAGAGAGAGAGAGAGAGAGAGAGGCTAGAATACACTCCAGTGTACAGGTCACACGAATACACTCAAGTGTGTTTGCATATCAAGACTATTTTTTGCAAAATGCAAACCATTGATCTTCACCGTTATACTATAACTAGGCTACATACAAATTTTGAGCCCATTTAGATGAGTGTAAGTCACTCATCCAAAGGCAACAAGATCGACGCGCGAAACTAATTTGAAATGCATAATTTTTGCGGTCTTTATAACATGACCTATAAATGTCCAAATGTGCTCAAATTTTGCGTATGAGCTATTCACAAGATGTTTAAGAAGATCAATGGATTAGATTTTTGAAAAATATATTGCATCATGAAAAACTACTTGAGTGTATTCTGCTCTGAATACACTCGAGTGTATTCTAGCTGAACTCTCTCTCTCTCTCTCTCTATATATATATATATATATATATATATACAAGTAAATCGTGCGATGATTAACTATATATATACACACACACAAAAAGAGAGTGAGTGTCATAGAATTAAATGTCCGATTTCGATGTTGTGTCCGATGGCCCAGAAACAGATTTTTTTTGAAATTTCGCACTAAATTTTGATATTTACGACCCTAACGATTTCGACGACCAAATAAGCGAATTAAATCATGAAAATTTACCAAGATGATCTAAACGCCAAGATCTACTCAAATATGCAATAATATTTCATATTGGATATGTGTGGGGGGGGTCTCCCACATTTGTAAGTGAAGGAAGCTGAACAATTTCGATGGAAAAATGAAGGAATTAAGCTTTGAAATTCTGCAAACACAAAGTCTAGACATAAACACACTAGATTATATAATAAATATATATGTTTAGAGCTTAGGGTGGGATCCATGTCTGAATGAGTGAGTGCACAAATGAACAGAAATGTCAAGTCTGCTAGACAGTTAGAGACTAAGTCTGTTACAAACTTACAAATTTCAAGTTTTGAACAACTAGACTTTAAAACTTACAGTTACAACTTACAACTTACAAGTATAACTTGCAAGCTTACAAATTACAACTTATAATATATAATTATAAAACAAATTAACAACTAACAAACTTACACATTATGATGTTCCATAAGTCTTGCGTAGTAGTAAACTAGGAGTCCAACAATCCTAGTTGAAGCTTGAGTGTCGTGGTGGTTCTTGTCCTTGTGGTGGTTGACCATACATATCCTCATTGATTCTATCAACATATGTTGCCCAACTCATATGATTCCTGTATACTTAGTTATATGTCTGAATGTGTTCTTGGTAGATCTCATCAGACACAAACTACATCATCCCATGTTTTGGGAAAAACTCCTCAAGTGCTTTTGCTTGATCGATATATGGTTCTAAAGCAACTGGAGTTGGAGGAGCAACGGCTAATGGAGGAACATACAAAACATCACGGAATCCTTGCCAAGTTTGGCCACCATCATTAGATTCCATATGAACATTTACACCAGTGTAAGAATAACCTTGCATCAGTGGGTCATTGTATCCATATCCATACATATAACCTGGCTGTATACCTCCAGAAGAAGAATTAGCATCAGCTGCATCACCATAATTCCCATGACTCCCACCATAACTATAGCCATAATTATAGGGATCTTGTTGTGGTGGTTGTGCGACTGCGGGTGTGGGTTGTCTTTGTGCAGAAGGGTACCCAAATAAAGAATCATCAATAGAAGATGAATCCTTGTCTGAAATGCTAATGCTCCCAACCGATTCAGCCAAATCAGAAATATAATCACTTTGGTATTGAGGAGCTGGAAGAATAGCTAGAGGTGGTGGCGACGGTGTTGGACCTTCTGGTGTGCCAATATATTCTTTTGTACCTCTAGTTTCTTCTTCTTTGGAATATACTATCAACAAATGGAAGTTGAGTTTCAGCAGGTGCAACTTCAGCCCTAGGTTCAGAGAGATAAGGTCGATCATCATCATCATCATTCACAAATCTTTGCCACTCTTCATTATTATCATCACCTTCTTGGTCATCATCAACACCATCATCATCATCATCAACACCATCATCATCATTATCATCATCATCATCATCATCATGATCATCATCAGATTTGGAAGAGTGGGTAGTAGTACGAGTTCCACCTTCTTCAACTGCTTGTTCAATATCCATCTCATCAGCAAATGGAATTTGAGTTTCAGCAGGTGCAACTTCAGCCCTAGGTTCAGAGAGATAAGGTCGATCATCATCATCATTCACAAACCCTTGCCACTCTTCATTATTATCATCACCTTCTTGGTCATCATCAACACCATCATCATCATCATCAACACCATCATCATCATTATCATCATCATCATCAGATTTGGAAGAGTGGGTAGTAGTACGAGTTCCACCTTCTTCAACTGCTTGTTCAATATCCATCTCATCTTGAATGTGTTCTTCTTCTTCTTCTTCAATTCTTTGTACAGGGATGCAGTCTCTTTTTCTTCTCTAGTACTAGGCATAAATGTTGCCTCCATAGTGGGATCTGGCCTGCCATCATTTCTGTCTAAAACTGGGGCACCACCAATCTCATTCATCCATTGCTGCAATGGATTATCCTCATTGTCATCACCATCACCAAAGGTAAAAGCAGTATCAATTGGATCATGGACACCATCACCAAAGGTAAAAGCAGTATCAATTGGATCATGGATAATAGAAAGGTCCACTTCTCTAAATTCTGGCTCTCTAAGGTCTTTTGCCCTCAATCTCATGTTATAGTGAACATATACCAAGTCATTTAGACGTTGTGCACCAAGTCTGTTTCGTTTTTTGCTATGAATGAGATTGAATGTGGACCAATTTCTTTCGCAACCACCTCCAGCAGCTATCTGTGATAGAATTCTCACATCAATGCGACGTAGCTCTTCACAACCTGTGCCATGCCATGACCACCACTCACATGGAATAGCTTTTTCTCTATCAGCAATAGCACTTGGATGCGCAAAGCATCCAATGCCTTCTCTGAACTGCCTCAACTGCAATTGCAAAGTAACATGACAAGGTCAAGGGTAATAAAATCTGAATTTATTCTCAATAAATAATAGATTCAGACTATATGTATTACCTGATCCATAGTTATTACCCTCTCTTCAGATGTGGTGACAAGTTTCTCTACAACTTCTTTAATAGCTGCCATGAAGTCACTTTTGAACCCTAACTGATATTTGTATTGGAATCTAGGGTTCAAGTAGTGGGCTACAAGACAATAAGACAGAGAAATGGCTATAAGTAATATTGTATGTGTCAATTGTCAAGTATCAACTATTAAGAAATAGAAATGTCTATAATTATTGAATAAGTATCAGTTATGCTCACCAGCTTTGTGCATAGGGTGTAAAAGCATTTTCTCCAACCGCTTCCTTATAATTTTCATGTATTGGGCATTTCCTCTTGGAACAATTTTCAGTATTGTCTCCCTCATCATTGTCATTGCTTCATACAAGTAGGGTATGGTTGACGACATATCTCCATCCACCAACCTGAGCACCTTCACTATTGGTTCCATGATCTTAAGAATTTTAGTAACTCTCTCCCAAAAGCTCCTACTGTTGACAAGGTCTTCTATCTTGGCCCCTAGTGCTGTCTTGCTTTCCTTCATTGAACCCCATTCAACTCCAGCAAATAATTTTCTCAATCCATCCCTCTTTGACTTATTGCAATGCCAAAAAATTAGAAGCAAAACGGGTGACTCCTGGCCGCACCAAGTCACCACCACAATACTCCTTCCTCCTCATAGTAGCTAAAAGAAATGAACGATTGTATATGAAGCATGTGATTGTCCTGGCTTCAATGATTAAACTCTTTACATGTGACAACCCACCTACATTTTAACAAACCAGAGCATGCAATCAAATAATGAGACTATGAGTCAATGAGAGAATGAGTCATTTGGAATTGGAAATTGGAATACAAGGAGACAAACAAGCATATATGACTCACCTATATCTTTTAAAATCAAATCAATGCAGTGAGCCGCGCATGGAGTCCAATAGATTGGATACTTATCCATCAAAGACTTTCCATCCTTCTTGAAGTTGGATCCATTATTAGCTACAATTTGAACCACATTTTGCACACCAACTTCTTTGATATATCCGGTCATCAATTTAGATATGTATCGAGAAGTCCGAGCCTCACTAGAAGCATCTACAGATCCAAGGAAAATGGTGGATCCATTACAATAGGCAAGAAAGTTGATGATTTGTTTTCTATTTCCAGATGTCCAACCATCAACCATTAATGTCACACCATAATTTTCCCACCTACAACAAACATTACAAAAGTAGAGTTAGAAACTCAAAGTCTTCAAAAAGGCAACAATTAAGAGTGGACAATAAAGAAAGAATCTTAGCGCATTAGTTACCTTTGTTTCTTATCATCAATCCATTTTTGGATCTCCACTTTTTGTTTAGGAAGGTATACATTCATAAGCTCATATGCAGTGGGGGCTTTAATACAATCCAGCCTCCCCTGCAATTCTCGAGTGGTATTGTAGATATGGCTCAGTAGCAACGTGTGTAGGGATCCCATGACCAAAGAAGAATTTACCCACTGCTTTACCAACCTTGTTCTTTGCACCAGAAAGCATAGATTTCTACTTCTGTGGTACTGGTTTTGGCCTTCTCATACCTAGCTCATCTATATCTACACCCAACCTCCCTCTTGTTGTGCTTTGAGATCTGAACATGCTATCAATTGTCCCTTTCTTTCTTTTAACTTGGGCAAGCCTATCACTGTCATCTCCTAAGTCAACCACGGGGATGGATGCTCTTCCTGATTGGAAACCAGTCGCATGACCTGCTCCACTGCCTCCACCGTGCTAAAAAATAGATGGGCCAATGCCCCTCCTATATGCATCATGTTGCTCTCTCTCCCACGCTTGCTTTTTGGAATCTCTAAGCGCCCTGCGATACAAGCGGCATTGTTGGGAGGTGATATAACCTTCGGGATAATATACATCTGAGTCAGACTCAATAGAAGAACCTCCTCTCCCATATTCAAAGAGGGTATCAACATAGAGTTGATCAAGTTCATGTTGATGTTGACGAATGTTTTTCTTCTGACTCATCATTTCTCGGAAATCATTCCTCACTCCTTGAGGGCATTTCTTGCACATGGCCACATTCCTGTCACCACCAACAATGTGGGATTTGAATCTTGTAATCCCCCACCCCCTATCTTCTTGTCACAATATTTGCAAATTACTTGTTGCTTAGTACCGGGAACTTGATCACAATGACCCCATGCAAAATCAGTGAGCTTTCTACCAACTTCATCATTTCTCCTTCCACCTTCACTATCACCAGCTGAAGAAGCCATCTACTGCAATTTTAAAAAATAAAAACATGAATAAACCATCACATCAAGTCAACACATCCACAAATAAATCTTAAAGCCTAAAATTGCATGTTAGAAACTTAAAAGTTAAAAGTATAACTAAGTACTTCATCATTTTTATTTTAATTAGTTCATTCTTATATTTTTATTAATTTAAGGTCTGAAATTAATATTTAAATTGATATAAAAATAAAAATAGAAGTTACAATATCGAAAACACCAAAATTAGTTAACATATACTGTATTAGTTTAGTGTTATAATACAATTGTGTTTTATAAGTGTAAAAATACAAAAAATAAGAAAATTAAAGGTCTGAAATTAATATTTAAATTGGTATAAAAATGAAGTTACAATATTGAAAAGTCTGAAATTAGTTAACATATATTGTATTTGTCTAGTATTATAATATATTTCAAGTTACATGTGTAAAAATACAAAAAAATAAGAAATTTCATTAAAAAAGCCTTTTTAGCCATTTTTTGGTATAAATGCGAAATATATTGATTGCATTTTCAAAATAAGTATACACATACGTATTTCACACTATAGTTTCTTAGATCTACAAGTTTTACTTCAAGATCTTGAGTATTTTAGGAGAAATGTCATTCCGAAATTTAGGATTTTCGGAGTATATATTAAGATGGGTATAAAAGAGAGTAGAGATACAAGGGGGAGGAGTAGATGGGCTAGGGAGAGGTGTAACATACCTTAGAATCAAGTAGAGCAGCCTCCGGGAGCAAGCGATCTCAAAAAAATTGCCAAACAAGCAAAAATGCACTTCACTTAGTTGGCGGAACACTGTTTCGCGAAACAGTAGGTCCGTCTCGCTGTGATATCACGATATCAAGGCCCAAAATGGGCTTTTTGCACCGAAATACCCCGACTTTTGCGAAATTTCTACGGCAAGTGCGAAATTACGTACCAGTCCATGCGTACATGCGTTTCGAAGTCGGATTGTAAAAAAATGAAATTTCGCAGTTTCGATTGAAATTTTGTTCCATGGTGAGTGTGAGAGAGAAACTCTTCAGAATGATCAACTTTGCATCAATTGTATGGATTAAAAGTATACCATTATATTAAACTGCATGCCAAATTTCATTACATCATACTTGGATGTATGCACAAAAATGGAATACTTATCAACGCCCAATGAGTTTCAGACTGATGTTGAAAAGATATATTGTATAAATGGAATGAAGAAAAGTTCAATCATAGTGATTTTATGTGGAAGTGCAATAAATTGATGTTCTTTTGATCTTTATGTCCGGATATTAAAAATAAACTCTATCCTATAGCTATTCAAATGCCTCTCATGCTCTCATCGTAAGATGTTTGTTACTAGATTGCTATCCTACATATGTGTGTGTATATACATGTATATGTCATGTCTATATATGTATGTTTATTTATCTTTGTATATCTATGTCAATATGTATGTATATATATGTGTGCCTGTGTATATGCACTTAGAAAGGGAAACATGAAAAGAATGGCATGTTCTTTGCATGCTTGCTTTTGGGCTTCGTGGCAAATGCGCCATTTTTGCCGAATAAACCACGACACCAAATGCAAGTTGTCGTCTTCTGAACATTATATAGATTGGTAACCATCTCTAAATATCAATACATGATGGCCGACTCAACATTCATACACTGCTCTGGATAACATTCCCTCTCTTTGGTAGTAAAGACCCAATAAGGTTTGAGGAAGAAAGTAGAACTATGCAATTTAGTTGCCATATGCCATCATATTGACTACTCAACTTCCTAGCGCTAATCTTGACTTTCTCTCATTGCCCTCCAAGTTGTCTTTGATTTTTCATTTTTGCATATGTAAGTGCCATCACAACATATCCCATGCATAGATTCTCATCAAAATTCACTAAACCTAAGAAGTTGTACTAGTGGCTTTTGCCCTCAAGCATAGTTGTCAATGTGGTCAGTTGGTGACCCAATTTGCTTAGGCACCTAGGACGCTTAGGCGTAGGCTATATTATACATATAATTTGAAATCAATATATATATTGTTATATAGAATTATGGAGTTATGCATGTATGTAAATATATAATGATCCAATTCCTTTAAATAATGCAGTAAAACATCCCAAGCAGGTACAAATTTATGTGTTCAACATAATTAATTAGATTAAGGAAGTCATGTCTTAATGGAGTGAATGTGGCATACCAATATTGATTCAATACTTGAAACTATTGAGAATAGAATTTTTGCGACTAAAACAAGAGTTATGCGACACATAGTTGACAATGGAGATGAAATTTGTACTTGTAGTAGTGTAAATTTCAATTGTACAATGAAAAACTAAACAAACATCATACTTGTTGAGGCGGCTGACTACCGACTAGCCATCCGCCCAAATCGGGCTTCGGCTTGTTGCCTGCCCATGCCGACTGGTCGATTGGTTGGTCGACTAGCCCGACTGGGCGGCCGCTTAATCAGATATGGGCTTCTAGTTTTTTTTTTCTTTTCATCTTTTTTGTGTTTGGCTATTTATGTTTGTCTTTCACCATCACTTGATTTGAATTTCAATTTCATTCACACTGCGCTAGTTTATCACAAATTTATTTATAGTTACAACAATTTAACAACAGTACTAGAGTTTGAATTTAACAATGATATGCCACTCTTCTCTTTCTATACTTGTTGAATTCAAATACATTAATAGTCTTCATTGAAAATAGTTTGTGGTGTTTTATGACAATATTTACCAAATTCTGGATTATTATATGCTTTGTTGTATGTTTAAATTAGTGAATTAATATGTATTGAATATAACTATATGTTTTTAAGTAATTTTATGTAAATATTATACCTACGACTAGGCGAGCGTCTAGTCGACTGGTTGACGACTAGTTGGCTGGTCACCCAACTATGGAAGGTGACCGACAGGTCGCTTTAACAACTATGACAAACATTAATCCATGATGTAGAATATATTACCGTGTATATATTGCGTAGTGAAGTCTAAAACTCCAAACACCAAAATGATATAATATTTATACTTTTATAAAAATAAAAATATCATTTAAAGGTGCTGAAAATGTACGAAACATATTTTTTAACGTGGGACATGATAGGGAAATTTGTAAAAGAAAAAAGGGTCCAACACTAACCCAACTCAGCTCAGTCAATTATGCATGCAGCAAGTACTAGGTTAGCCAATCAAGATAGTTTAGGCAGTTGCCAAGTCGTCCAAGGTAGGTGCCTAATCATGCCATGCACTGAGGACTAGGTTGACCGAGCCGTACATTTTAAGTAGCTGTCGACTCGTACAAGACGGGTGCCTAATCATGCCATTTTTGTAGGCAGCCAACTAGGCGACCCCCCCAGGAGTGACTAGCTGACGACGCCCCCCAGGAGCGACTAGTTGACGACGACTCAACAAGTATATGCCTCTAAGTGGGAATCAAGTGTCTTGTAAAACTTGTCAGATAACATAACCGAACAATCCTCTCCCCTGGGTTTATCTTGAGCTAGTTCTCCACAACTTAGAAACAAACAATTGACCAAAAACATTCCTAAAATTGTGCAAACTCTCAAGTTTTTTTAGAGAAGTCATGGAGAATTTTGTAGTTACAGATCTAGACAACTCCTTCCCATAGGAAAATTAGAGGTCTGTATTATGCAACTGTGTATGCCAATGGATAAAATTGGCTGCATAGTTGCGCAATTTTGCAATGCCCTTAAAGTATGAGGTGAGTGCAATGCATTGTACAAGGTGTCCAGGACATATGGAGCAACCTACCTTGCAAAAGCTTTGCTAACAACCACAAAAGTTGCAACATTGTCAGTCACTACCCGACGTACCCGTCACATATTTTGGACCTACTTTCTCAGTTTCCTAAGATGGAAGCTCGTGTATGCTTGTAAGTAGATATACCAACTAGACATGAAGGTGCTGTTTGGTGTATTGACGAGGAAACTAATGAAACTTCTTCCTCGCCTATTCAACCATCATACAATAGGTGCAACCATATTATTTTTCCATGTTATAATGTGACCCCACTGCAGGTCATATGTGAGCACATATGCTTCACCCAACAACCTCATCGTCAAAGACGTGTATTTGGCTGGAACCTTGAGCAACGACCTTCACCATGATCACATATTGAGCATTAATTGCTGCATTAAAGGGAATGCCTATTTTTGATAGAATTAATATGCGATCTGCTTATCAGCTCTGGATGTATCCTCCTTCATGAAGTCAACGGTCTTGGATGCTCTCCTTACCTTTCTAAATGTGCCTGCATCCTTGGGGTCTCTTCAGAAAACTGTGCTCTTTAAAAGTCGCCCCTCGATAAGAACTTGAAGACTGACCGATATTCATCACAATATATGCATCATGTTATGCTTGTTACTGTCACATCATTGCAACTTGGAAATAGATGCATAAAACCATTCAGAGACTCTGCATTTTTTTCCTGTTCGTTTGCATACTAGGAAACATGGACATGGACACGGAACAGACATACATGAACATAGACACGGCATAACGGTTTTCAAAAATACAGGATACAAACACGGCGTCAAACACGGCAATTTTTTTTTTACATATAGATGTTTATAATCTTTATGTATGAACAGAAAAAAGAACATGCCCTTTAAAACACAAAGATCATCTCATTCAGGCTATATTCAATTTCGTATGTGCATTGAATCAGCACGTCATGCAATGTAGCCATCAAAGACATACTATCAAATAGACCCACATTTTAATTAAAATAATAGTCAAACTAATAGACCTGATTCACAAATAATAGTACCAAGGTTGTCAAGGCGGCTAGGCGGTCAGCATTTCCCAAGGGGCGCCTAGCCCGTTCTGGGCGTTTTTTATATTTTGTATCTTTTTCAGTATGTTAATTTGATTCTTATTATACATATATACTACATATAATACCATATAGGAAACATAAAAAGAGGGCAGAATGAGGTTATGACAGCAGTAGCAGGAGATGGGAATAGGAAGAAAAAGGGGAAGTAATATCAACAAGCCTGCAACAACAATTGGAGCAGGAGACTTAGAAAAGAAAGCAGGGAAAAAGGGTGGCAGAATGAGGCTATGACAGAAGTAGCAGGAGATGGGAATAGGAAGAAAAAAGGGAAGTAATATCAACAAGCCTGCAACCACAATTGGAGCAGGAGATGTAGAAAAGAATTAAAGAAAACAGGGAAAAAAGGGCGGGATGAGGTTGTAACTCAATAGAGAGGAAATGGAGGATGGGAAACAAAACAAAAGAAATATAAACAACAGCAGCAACATCACGAGGAATAGGTGATGTAAAAGAGGAAAGTAGAAAGTACAACATCATCAACATTACGAAGCATAGGTGATGTAAAAGAGGATTTGAAGAAAACAGAATAAAAAAAAAACACAGCAGTAGTAGGATTTCGGAGTAGGAGGGGATATAGGAGGAATAACTAAAAAAAAACGCAGCAGCAGCAGGATTAAGGACTAAAATGCAGGAGAAAGGATAAAAAAAGAAAAGAAAAAGAAGCAAGAACAACAAACATATGAGGAAGTGATTTTATGACTTACCAATTTGGCCCAAATCAAACATGTTTTCCCTAATTTTCCCAAATTTGGCCTGATTTTGCCTAAATCAGACCCATTTCAGCCATAAATTGACTCAAGCTAATCTAATTCGACCAAATCCAGACTTGATTCATGCTAATTTATCCTTTAAATGACTTAATTTAGGCTTAAAAGGCCTTAGACACCCATATAATGCACATACTAGGCTGGGCGCCTAGTTTGAGCAGCCTTGCCTAGCGCCTAGGACGCCTAGGCGGGCGCCTTGACAACACTGAATAGTACGAGTTAAACACCACAAGAATGACTTCAGTAAATATTTTTCTCATCTAATTTTTGGACATCAAAAAATAGTGGTGGTGGTGGTCAACAAAGAAAGAAGATCTATCTTGTTAGTTGTAGAAGAGGAGAGTGAAAATAGTGATGGAGGCGGTGGATGAGGAACAAGAGGGGGAAGAAGAGATCAATGTTTAGTGGTGGTGGGCAAATAAATAATAGGAATTGGAGGTGGAGGAAGAAAAGGAAAGGTCAGTGGTAGCATGTGGAGAGATAGGAGATTACGTTGACAATAGGTGGAGGAAGAGGAGCAGTCATCTCGGCAGTGCTATGATGAGAGGTAAATATGGGTCATGGGTGTTGCTAGTGACGAGGAGGAATTTTGTGTGCATCAGGGTGTTCCCTTTCTTAATTAGTGTTGGGCCATGTTTTAGTTGTATCCAAGCCATGCCCATGCTGTGTCTAGCTTTGAATAAACAAAATGGGGACCTGGACACCTTTGGGCCATGTCCACCCGTGTCTACGACGTATCCGTGTTGGGCACATGTTGAACACGAACACTTGACACTGACACATCAGCCTCAGAGAAGTGTCCATGCTTCCTACTAGTTTGCATATCATGAAATTCATGCCTAATCTTTGCAATGATGATGTCATATAAGCCACATTGTACTTGACATCATTAGAGCCTTTTCTTGTTAGGTGCTCTTTTCATCTTGTTAGAAGGCAAGGGCTAGAAACCATATTTCTACCCAGGATCCGTCGACTTAGTCTTTTTACAAGGGTCATTCACCATCACTGAAAAGTGATTAGCTCCTATACTACTGTTGCTATCGGGGATGCCTGCTCCATTTCCATATTAATAATATCGACTCGATCACTGTCCATCCCACTAATAAAAGCATAAAAGAAATTCAAGACTAGTATTTAGATTATCTAATCAAAAGTAGAAAATCATAAAAACAACTTTTGCTCCGGTTAGAATTGGTAGTGATCTATCAAACCTTTTGACTTGAATAAGTTAACGGACGCAGTTGAAGAATGGATGCCTAAAAGTGGACACTACAAGAAATTAACAAGAAGCTCAGAATTGAGGACGCCAAAGTCTGCAATTAGAAGAATAAAAATCAATGAATAAGAGTATTTAATATAACAATAAATAAATAGCGAAAAAAAGACAACAACAATGTGAACTAAAAGAATGGACGTACAGAGGCCTACATGTGATAGATATGGAGGAAAAAAAAAACAAAATATTAGACAAACAGTAGCAACCAACAATACATAGTGTAGGAAGATGAAGAAGCAAAAGAGGATGCACAATGTTCGTAGGTCTAACATTTAGAGGAACAACTAAGAGGATAACTGTTAGTAAGTGCGAGGATGAAGTAGAGAAAAAGAAAAGGAAAGGGTACATGCTTGAGCAACAATGTAAATTAAAAAGAATCGACGTACAGAGGCCTACAGGTGATAGATATGGAGGAAAAAAATATAATAGACAAACAGCAGCGACCAACAATTTATATTGCATAGGAGGATGAAGAAGAAGCGAAAGAGGATGCATACTGTTTGTAGATCTAACATTTGGAGGAACGAAACTGACGATAACTGTTAGTAAGTGGGAGGATGAAAAAGAAAAAAAAGAAAAAAACACGGGGGCGTACGGAAGCAAGTGAAAAAGTATGAAGGGGAGGGAGAGAAGTGTATTGGTGGGAGGGTACATACTAATGACGTAATGATGCTCCTTGTCCTTGCTACTGTTGGACACATCTGCTGGAGATTAAAATCATCTGCTTGGCTGCATGGAGCTATGTAAAAAAATAAATGAGGAGGAAGAAGAGGATGCAATGTAGGAGGAGCATGATTGTAGGAGGGAAGTCGGGGATGAGAAATTGAGAACAGGAACATATCCGCTTGAGGTTGCGGAACTGCTGATACTGTGAATTCCAACTTTACTTGGTAAACATAAAAGAAATGAGATCTAATAATGAGGGAGGACACCTGGGTTCTTCCGCTGCTGCCCTGTCAGAGGAGAAACAGAAGTGTCCCAGTGCACGTGTAGTGTGAGTCTGTATGGAGGGTGGGATAGGGTTTAGTATTGGGCTTTTAGTTTCTAATTTATATGGCCATTGGATTTGGGAAAGTGTATCTGTTGAGTTCGGACCAGTACTGAGGCGGCCTACTAACACAAAAAATTCTGGGCGCCCAGGAAAATAATGGGTTTGAGCTCTCCAACCTTAAGCGCTCGCCCAGATAACTCAGGCCAACACTTCTTTTGTAAAATTACTAGAAATGTCAAGCTCTATAGATAGTATTTATAAATTGATGATTTATTCTAAACTTGGTTTTGGTATGGTCACTATAAGAACCTTTTAGTTAGTGAAGCTAATTTGTTAAACGAAATCATCTCAAAGTTTATTCAATCAAACTGCTGTGTGAATCGTATTGGATCATCCACACATGTATTAAATCATCCACACATACGAAACCGGAAGTTGGTGCAATCTACATAATGTCTAAGTTCAAGCTAGTAGTAATGGAGCAAGTAGCTCTACATATAGACGGGAAGGGAACTCTAATCAAGTGAGGACTATCACTCACATGCTTCAGTTGTGATCACTGAGCTTATCAGCTATCACAAGGATGAAAGAGATGATGCGGATGTCTGACGGTGGTTGGGTGTGCATTTGTGTCCTAGAAATTACGTAGTTATTTGTATCTCTTGATTGCTCTGGTTGACAAATGCTGATTGGCTTGCTATTGTGCAATCAAGGAATATATGACAATATGGAATGTCACATCTCATCTTTTTTCATATTGAAGAAAAACCACTTTTGGACATCTAATTGTACTTGCTTTTTAAATAGGCAGGTTAATCCATTTAAGGGGAAACATTATCGACTCTCTGATTAATTTATTACTAATCGTTAAAGGTGTTGACATATAGCCGCCATACTATTTATTAATCTAACAACAAGATATGCTTATTGATGGTTATGTGGGAAGACAAGGAAGATCACTTGAAATTAACTATGCAACAAATAAAGTGGGGGTGGCGAGTATTGAGGATAAGCTATGTGAGGGCCCTCAGATAGTATGAACATGTACAACACAAACAAATGCACCAACCTATAGTTATGCTATAGAGTTGAGCGGTATTTAAAGAGACAGTGGCATGCCTAAATTAACTTGGGGAGAGCTTATAAGGAAATATAAAAATCTTTTACATCTTAATCGGGATGACCCAAAAGGAGCATTCATGTAGCAGATCCCATGGTGAGCAAGAAGGTATCTTTATGTCACTATCCATCATTTAGTGGAATATGGTGGGTGAGAGATGGCAGCTGCAAGTCTGCAACCCCTTATAAGAGCTTGATGATTATTGTGAGTGTGGCAGTGGCTAGCAGCAACTGCAAGATTTCCAAATGCTTTCACCACTCATGAGTCATCACTAGATCATAAACTAGGAGGAAAGGGAAGTTTTAGAAAGCCATGGCATGGCTGGACACATGTACACAGCCGCAATGTCCATTTTTCTTTTTGCCTAAAAAGAATGGACATGGCTAAGGTATGTCTAAGACACAACCATGACACTTGCGGACACAGCCAAGCCCAATCCGCAACTGCAATTGATGTGCTTGCTTTTTTGGGGTTATGTTAATGGTTCTTAGCTGCTGTGCTTGTTTCTGCTGTAGGGACTGCTTGTTTTTAAGTATTCATCCTTTCCATCCCATAATAATAACTGTAGTCATGCTAGAATATAGTCGAGTGTATCGATCATACCGTACACCTCAATCGTTTTCCATCATGTAAATTTTTTGAGAATGTAAATCGTTGATCTTCTTAAGCCTCTTATGAATATCTCATATATAAAATTTGACCTCATTTGGACAGTTTTAGGTCATGCACATAAATAGAGCAAAAATGATGCATTGCAATTAGTTATGTGCGTTGAATTGTCCTTGATGAGTGACTTACACTCATCCAAATGGGCTCAAATTTTGTATATGGCCTATTTTTATTATGACAATGAAGATCTACGGTTTAGATTTTGCAAAAAAAAAAGTGTATACATGCAAACATCATTGGGGTGTACGGTGCGATCTGTACTCTCGAGTGTATTGTAGCCTGACTCCTAATAATTGATGTATTCTAGACTTGAAAAACTAGTAGGTAGATTCATTTCAACTCTGATTTTGGCTGTCCATAAACGTCTAGACTAAAATGTATAGTGTTTCATTGTTAAAAGTTACATAATGGAGGACAAACAAAGTACATGTTTGATAAAAGGCTTGCTACTTATGGTTAGTTTTTATATAGTATTGCACTGTGCTAAAAATGCCACAACTCAAATTAACAATACATTAGGTGGTATGTTCAAAGTATTAGGCGATAAAGAATTGGTATATTATTTTATTTGATCTTATACGTAAGTTATTCTAGTTGCTTTATGGCTTTAAATTTGTGTGCCTGTGTGTTGTGTGTGCTTTTTATGATTTAGTTGGTGAATCTCTATGTGGCTAAATTTAGTTAGGTTATGTTTGGGTAAGCTATTTGGAAATATAGGTAATTAGATTATCAGTTAATGGCCGATCCCGCTTTAAGTGGTACTGATAAATATGATGCCCTGACTGATATCACAGAAACAGAAACCTTTTTCAATCACGTTAGAAGGGCGGTACTGGGAACTGCCAGTTTCCTCTGTTTCATCCTTATTCCTTAAAAAGCAGACATCACAGACTGCTATCTTCCGGCGGATCTCTCCTCGTGCCACCTAGAAAGTACTCATATTATCCAACCAACTACTGGGATTTAACAAGTTGGCTGCCAAACTAGGCCTTAATGAATTTTCATCTCTATGTGGTCTATGCATACATATACATGGATATGTATATATACATGGCGCTATCTTGTGAGAGCCTAAGACTGAGAGCACAAAGGCCCAATTAATGATTCTTTATGTTGATCCACTCTCTCTAATCCAACCATATAAATTGAAAGAATTCATTGCGATTGCCCCCACACAATTTCATTTTAATCGGCCCTATAGATCGCTTGCAATATGATAAAATTTTCAAAATGTTCTACATTGAGTGTTGGGCTCACTTTTAGATTCAAATTATATAAATTTGGTAGATAGACAAACAAATGTTGTCTGATCATAGTGATCTTTTGGTTGGAGGTAAAGGCAATGACACGCTCTACATATCATCCGGTTTGATTTAGGCTCCACTCCCTAACTGTATAGTTTTTTTAAAAGGCTCTCCTACTCTCACATTAGCAGGGTTCTCATAGGATCATGCCTTTATACACAGATATACACCTACACGTGCACTCTCACATACATACATACACATATATGTATGTATGTTGAGTTATACTAGACAATTGATTGTAGCAAAGCCATATAATTAAATGTCTGATTTCGATGTCGTGTCCGATGTCCCAAAAACAGAAATTTTTCGGGATTTTGCACGAAATTTCGATATTTACGACCCTAATAATTTCTACGACCAAATAAGCGAATAAAATCATGAAAATTTACCAGGATGACCGAAACGCCAAGATCTACTCAAATATGCAATACTATTTCATATTGGATATGTGTGTGGGGGGGGTCTCCCCCATTGGTAAGTGAAGGAAGCTGAATAATTTTGACTTAATTTCGATGGCAAAATGAAGGGATTAAGCTTTGAAATTCTGCAAACACAAAGTCTAGACATAAACACACTAGATTATATAATAAATTTATATGTTTAGAGGTTAGGGTAGGATCCATGTCTTGATGAGTGAGTGCACAAATGAACAGAAATGTCAAGTTTGCTAGACAGTTAGACTGTTACAAACTTACAAATTTCAAGTTAAAACAACTAGACGTTAAAACTTACAGTTACAACTTACAAGTCTACAAATTACAACTTATAATGTAAAAAATAAATTAACAACTAACAAACTTACACATTATGATGTTCCATAAGTCTTGCGGAGTAGGAGACTAGGAGTCCAACAATCCTAGTTGAAGCTTGAGTGTAGTGGTGGTTGTCCTCGTGGTGGTTGACCATATGTATTCTCATTGATTCTATCAACATATGTTGCGCAACTCATATCATTCCTATATACTTGGTTATATGTGTGAACGTGTTCTAGGTAGATATCATTAGTCTCAAATTGCATCATCTAATGTTTTGGGAAAAACTCAAAGTGCTTTTTCTTGATCGATAGATGGTTGTGAAACAACTGGAGCTGGAGGAGCAACAACTAATGGTGGAACATACAAAACATCATGGTATCCTTGCCAAGTTTGCCCACCATCATTAGATTCCATACGAACATGTTGTTCAGTATAAGAATAACCTTGCAACTGTGGGTCATTGTATCCATATCCATACATATAATCTTGTTGTATACCTCTAGAAGAAGAATAACCACCACCATAATTCCCATGACTCCAACCATAACTATAGCCATAACTATAAGGATCTTGTTGTGGTGGTTGTGCGATTGCGGGTTGTGTTTGTCCAGAAGGGTACCCAAATAAAGAATCAACAATGGAAGATGAAGCTCTGTATGAAATGCTAATGCTCCCAACTGATTTAGCCAAATTAGAAATATAATCACTTTGGTATTGAGGAGCTGGAAGAATAGCTAGAGGTGGTGGTGACGGTGTTGGACCTTCTGGTGTGCCAATGTATTCTTCTATACCTCTAGTTTTCTTCTTTGGAATGTACTATCAGCAAATGGAATTTGAGTTTCAACAGGTGCAACTTCAGCCCTAGGTTTAGAGAGATAAGGTTGATCATCATCATCATTCACAAATCCTTGCCACTTCACTATTATCATCACCTTTTTGGTCACCACCACCACCACCGCCACCACCATCATCATCATCATTCACAAATCCTTGCCACTTCACTATTATCATCACCTTTTTGGTCACCACCACCACCACCACCACCACCACCGATGAGTGGTATCTCATCTTGAATGTGCTCTTCTTCTTCTTCTTTGTATAGGGATGCAGTCTCTTCTAGTTGTCTCTTGTTCTTCTCTAGTACTAGGCATAAATGTTGCCTCCACAGTGGGATCTGGCCTGCCATCATTGTCGAAAATCGTGGCACCACCAATCTCATTCATCCATTGCTGCAATGGATTACCCTCTAAATCAACATTGTCATCACCACCACCAAAGGTAAAAGCCGTATCAATTGGATCATGGATAACAGAAAGGTCCACTTCTCTAAATTTTGGCTTTCTAAGGTCTTTTGTCCTCAACCTCATGTTATAGTGAACATATACCAAGTCATTTAGACGTTGTGCACCAAGTCTGTTTTGTCTTTTGCTATGAATGAGGTTGAATGTGGACCAATTTCTTTTGCAGCCACCTACACCAGCTGTCTGTGATGGAATTCTCACAACAATGCGATATAGCTCTTCACAACTTGTACCATGCCATGATCACCACTCACATGGAACAACTTTTTCTCTATCAACAACAATACTTGGATGCGCAAAGCATCCAATGCCTTCTCTGAACTGCCTCAACTGCAATTGCAAATTAACATGACAAGGTCAAGGGTAATAAAATCTGAATTTATTCTCAATAAATAATGAATTCGGACTATATGTATTACCTGATCCATCATAATCACCCTCTCTTCAAATGTGATGACAAGTTTCTCTATAACTTCTTTAATAGCCGCCATGAAGTCACTCTTGAACCCTAACTGGTATATTTGTATTGGAATCTAGGGTTCAAGTAGTGGGCTACAAGACATAGAAATGGTTATAAGTAAAATTTTATGTGTCAACTGTCAAGTATCAACTATTAACAAATAGAAATGTCTATAATTATTGAATAAGTACTAGTTATGCTCACCAACTTTGTGCATTGGGTGTAAAAGCATTTTCTCCCACCACTTCCTTATGATTTTCATGTATTGGGCATTTCCTCTTGGAACAATTTTTAGTATTGTCTCCATCATTGTCATTGCTTCATACAAGTAGGGTATGGTTGGCGACTTATCTCCATCTACCAACTTGAGCACCTTCACTATTGGTTCCATGATCTTAAGAATTTTAGTAACTCTCTCCCAAAAGCTCTTACGGTTGACAAGGTCTTCTATCTTGGCCTCTAGTGCTGTCTTACTTTCCTTTGTTGAACCCCATTCAACTCCAGCAAATAATTTTCTCAACCCATCCCTCTTTGACTTCAGGCTTTGCAATGCCAAAAAATTGGAAGCAAAACGGGTGACTCCTGGCACACCAAGTCACCACTACAATACTCCTTCCTCATAGTAGCTAAAAGAAACGAGCAATTGTATATGAAGCCTGTGATTATCCCGGCTTCAATGATCAAATTCTTTACATGTGACAACCCACCTACATTTTAACAAACCAGAGCATGAAATTAATTAATGACACTATGAGTCTATGAGAAAATGAGTCATTTGGAATTGGAAATTGGAATACAAGGAGACAAACAAGCATATATGACTCACCTATATCTTTTAAAATCAAATCAATGCAGTGAGCCGCGCATGGAGTCCAATAGATTGGATACTTATCCATCAAAGACTTCCCAGCCTTCTTGAAGTTGGATCCATTATTAGTTACAATTTGAACCACATTTTGCACACCAACTTCTTTGATATATCTGGTCATCAATTTAGATATGTATCGAGAAGTCCGAGCCTCACTGGAAGCATCTACAAATCCAAGGGAAATGGTAGATCCATTACAATAGGCAAGAAAGTTGATGATTTGTTTTCTATTTCCAGATGTCCAACCATCAACCATTAATGTCACATCATAATTTTCCCACCTACAACAAACATTACAAAAGTATAGTTAGAAGCTCAAAGTTTTCAAAGAGGCAACAATCAAGAGTGGACAATAAATAAAGAATCTTAGCGCATTAGTTACCTTTGTTTCTTATCATCAATCCATTTTTGGATCTCCACTTCTTGTTTAGGAAGGTATACATTCATAAGCTCATATGCAGTGGGGGCTTTAACACAATCCAACTTCCCCTGCAATTCTCAAGTTGGTATTGTAGATATGGCTCAGTAGCAACGTGTGTAGGGATCCCATGGCCAAAGAAGAATTTACCCACTGCTTTACCAACCTTGTTCTTTGCACCAGAAAACATAGATTTCTACTTCTATTGTACTGGTTTTGGCCTTCTCATACCTGGCTCATCTATATCTACATCCAACCTCCTTGTTGTGCTATGAGATCTGAACATGCTATCAATTGTCCCTTTCTTTCTTTTAACTTGGGCAGGCCTATCACTGTCATCTCCTAAGTCAACCACGGGGATGGATGCTCTTCCTGATCAGAAACCAATCGCATGACCTGCTCCACTGCCTCCACCGTGCTAAAAAACAGATGGGCCAATGCCCCTCCTATATGCATCATGTTGTTCTCCCTCCCATGCTTGCTTTTTGGAATTTCTAAGCGCCCTGCGATACAAACGACATTGTTGGGAGGTGATATAACCTTCGGGATAATCTACATATGAGTTAGACTCAGCAGAAGAACCTCCTCTCCCATATTTAAAGAGGTTATCAACATAGAGTTGATCAAGTTCTTGTTGATGTTGACGAAGGTTTTTCTTCTGACTCATCATTTCCCGGAAGTCGTCCCTCACTCCTTGAGGGCATTTCTTACACATTGCCACGTTCCTGTCAGCACCAACAATGTGGGATTTGAATCTTGTAATCCCCCTACCCCCTATCTTCTTGGCTCAATATTTGCAAATTACTTGTTGCTTAGTACCAGGAACTTGATCACAATGAGCCCATGCAAAATCAGTGACCTTTCTACCACCTTCATCATTTCTCCTTCCACTTTCACTATCACCAGCTGAAGAAGCCATCTACTGCACATAAGAACATGAATAAATCATCACATTAAGTCAACACAAGCACATAAATAAACCCTAAAGCCCAAAATTGCATGTTAAAAACTTAGAAGTTAATAGTATACCTAAGCCCAAAATTAGTTCATTCATATATATATATATATATATATATATATATATATATATTGAAATTTAAGGTCTGAACAATGTTTTAAAAAGCGGGAGGCGTGCGGACAACACCTTGTGGCCACTTGAGCGCCAGGCAGGCGCTCAGGCAGGCACTTTTTAGAAAAGCGGCCCCGGAAAATTTTACGTAATTTTGTAGAAAATTATACATATTCATATATAATAAACACATTAAAAAAATTATACTTATCTAAACACCCTACACATAAAAATAAAACACCTAAATAGTTGATACCGCAACTAAAAAACAATGAATAAGCAAATACAGTTCAATTACACAAGTTTAAGACATAAGAAATACGCTTTTTAGTCTCTTTCTCTTACTCCTACTATAGTAAATTTATAGAATTACAAGTTTGTATACTAATATGCAGCAAACAGTAGAATATATGTAATGTACTAAGTTATATTATGCAATAAACAATAGAATATATAAAATGTATTAATATTCAGTAAACAGTGGAATACACCATGTCTATATAATGTACTAATGTATTATTATTTATATGGCACCAAACAGTAGAAGATATATAATGTATTTGTTTACATTATGCAGTAAACTATAGAATATATAGAATGTATTAATATAAACAGTAGAATATCATATGTACTAATTAATTATTATATATAAGGTAGAAAGTTACATAAATATAATATGCAACAGATAATTGGATACATAGTGTATATATTAATATATTATAGTATAGAATGTATTATACAGTAAAGTTACATATTATACAAACTTATTATACTACTATAGACTTATATTTTTGTATTATGTTACAGCAGATGGGCTAAATCTAGTGCCCAAAAAATAGGCGACCATAAGCGGGCGCCCAAAGCAGGGTTTCAGGTGGACGCTTAGGCGGGCGCTTAATGGCCTGCCGCCTGCCAACCCGCTCAAAGCCTTAACCAGGCAGTTGGGCATGTCATCTGCTCAGCCTCACACACTGTTTAAAACATTGGGTCTGAAATTAATATGTAAATTGGTATAAAAATAAAAATTGAAGTTACAATATTGAAACTCCGAAATTAGTTAACATGTATTAGTTTAGTATTATAATACATTTTAGGTTTTATAAGTGTTAAAAATACAAAAAATAAGAAACTTTAAGGTCTGAAATTAATATTTGAATTGGTAAAAAATAAAAATTGTAGTTACAATACTGAAAAGTCTGAAATTTGTTAACATATATTGTATTTGTCTTTCGGTTACATAAGTGTAAAAATACAACAAAAACAAGAAATTTCATTAAAAAAGCTTTTTTTAGCCTTTTTGGAATGAATACGAA
This sequence comes from Alisma plantago-aquatica, assembly GCA_963693085.1. Lineage (NCBI taxonomy): Eukaryota > Viridiplantae > Streptophyta > Magnoliopsida > Alismatales > Alismataceae > Alisma > Alisma plantago-aquatica. The sequence continues at coordinate 1,272,358,698 of OY856411.1, forward strand.
ATATATTGATTGGATTTTCAAAACAAGTATACACACCCGTATTTTACACTATTGTTTTAGATCTACAAGTTTCACTTCAAGATCTTGAGTATTTTAAGAGAAATGTCATTCCGAAATTTATGATTTTCGGAGTATATATTAAGATTGGTATAAAGGAGAGCAGAGATAAGAGGAGTAGATGGTCTAGGGAGAGGTGTAACATACCTTAGGATCAAGTAGAGCAGCCTCCGGGAGCAAGAAATCTCAAGAAAATTACCAAATAAGCAAAAGCGCAACTCACCCAGTCGGTGGAACACTGTTTCACAAACGGGAGTTGCGTCCCGCATTGATTTCGCGATTTCAAGGCCCAAACTCGACTGTTTGCACCGAAAGGCCCCTTGTTTTGCGAAATTTCGGCGGTAGCTGTGAAATTTTCGCAAAATTGCGGACCAGTCCCTGCGTACATGCATTTCGATGTCCGATTACAAAAAAAGGAAATTCGAGTGAAATTTCGGAATTTTGATCGAATTTTTTTTCCAAGAGCAAAGCATAAATAGAACTGTCTTGGTTTCTATGTTGGATCAATTACATTAAATCGAAATTTTCTGGGTCGGACTGGATCAGGTTCACGGTTTGGACAAAATTTGACAGCTCTAGATGTTGGTTGTAACTGGTATGACCTTTCAATCTGTTACAGGTGGGTCAAGGGTTAAGCATGATCCATGACATGCCAATCCTTAGCCAACTCAGTGGTATATGATTTTATTGAATGTGTCTAGTCTATTCTCTGCTTTTGTAATTTAGTATTATAAGATTTGGTGATTGAAGTGTTGGAACATCCAAATCTACTTTTGTTATGTCAAAAGAGGTTACTTTATTTCTCTCTTTTGGTCTTGGTCTGTAGTAAAACATTGCATTTTTTATGATAATTTATGCCTTTTACTTAAACTTTGTTGTACATATGCATTATCTAATTTTGTAATTTATTAAGTGTTCTGTTTAGGGCTGTAAATGGGTACGGGTAGACCCGCGGACCAGCAAATTTGGACCATTAAAAAACCCGTCACGTGTCTAATTTTTTATACCCGCATACCCTTGGACCCGCATATAAGCGGGTCCAATAATGGGTATGCTTGGACCCAGACCCGCTAGACCCGTGTACCCCGCTATACATAAGTAACTACTAAAATAATATATTATATATCATACTTTACTAGTCTAACTAATAAAATTGTTGAGATTATATCCTACTCTAAGGTTGAGGCTAGTCATATAATTAATAATTAACTATTCTAGTTACAATAATGAACATCATATGTAAACTTAAAATCAAAATGTCTATTAATTTACATTACTTTCTACATAAATTAAACGTTATGATCATGACTACAAATATGTAAACAATTACTCAATTAATGTTATTGTATAGAATATAGCATTGTCTAATATAACTATTACATTATAATATACTATATGATAACAATATCTTGTTGTGTTAAATATATATATAACATAGTCATTTCTCTTACATAAACAATATGATGTTTTATAGAACTGCTTACCCCGCATACCCGCACCGCATACCCGCTATTATTGCGGGTACGAGTATGGTGCGGGCCCGTGTTTTGTATTATGCAGGTCTAGAACTGGAACTGGACCCGCTAAATTAGATGGGTATGGGTATGGGTATGGCCAGACCCGCACCGTACCCGCACCGTTTACACCCCTAGTTCTGTTTTGTTAATATGTAATTTATACCCTATTCTTAATATATAAGCAGTAGTACCCCTTTACATCTACTATTTGTTTTTGTTCCAAAACAATGAAACACCATCATAATTTGTAGCACAAATCTTCAATGACGCTCTTTGCTTCATGTCATGTACCATGTACCATGTCTGTAGTATAATGCGTAACTCGGGTAAAACTATCCATAAATGAGCCCCAAACGACCCATCCCACCCTATTCCGCCCTGACCACCTCATGACAGGTCTAAAATGTTTGAGCCGAGTTAGAGTTCACCATGGCCTGCCTTTCACCATTACCATTAGTCTACTATGTTCTTTGTGGACTACTTTTTGCAATGGACTGCAATTGCATATGATGTCGGTAAATGACTGCATATCTTATAGACTTATATAAGAGTGCCCAATTCTATTTGGAATTACATGACATGATATACATCCAGTGGCAAACACCGCCGAATGTTCCAACACCTTTATACTTCTAGATTAAACACTACTGACATTTGAAAGGGTCAACTTCATCAATAATTATTTAGTTTGACTAAAACATGAGCGTGCGAGTTTTTTCAAATTTGAAGTAAGGAGGGATTTATTCATCCTCTCTCCTCACCAGACTAATGAAAAGAGAACTGCACTACAAGAGTATACTCAGGCCACACAAAAAAGATAAACCCCGAGTATTTGTCTGTATATTATCCATATCAAGTGTGTGTGTCCTTGTCTATCACTATGGTAAGCCTTTCTCACCGATGGTGGCATGAAAGCTAAAGAACCAAAAAATTAACTATTGAAGAGCTCTCTTCCATATGATGCTAGCTGGCGTGCTACTAGATTACCCGTTTTCTTCACCCCTTGCATTGAGGATCCTGCCTGATCCAAGGATGTAGAGAGGTCCTCGATGATCTTCTTAAGCCTCCAGGGAGTGGTACAGGAACCCAAGGCCATATGGACCTCTGTCAGAAGATCGATCTCAAAAAGGCAATGCTCCACCCCATGTAGCAATCCTACGTTCATTCCATAGAAGAGGGCTTCTAGATTCCCTTCGATCTTGCTGCCAACAATCCCCTGGGAGGAAAAACCCCAAAGTAGATTTTCCTCATGGTCCTAGGCTATCCCTCCAACAATCACCGTACAAGACCTCGTCCCTCTGGATCCAACGTTTCATTGCCACACTGATCTTGACCCAACCTTACAGTGGTTTTAGCCACCCTACCGAGCGATAGACCCAAGAATGAATCTCATGAAGGGAGATAAGATGGGCCGCACAAGATACTTGAGTGGACGAGAGCCCCCCCAATCATCAAGGATCACTTGCTTGGTCATGCAGTCGACCAACCGGATCACCTGTCACAGGATCATCACCATTGATAGCCTCTTGCTGTCAAAGCGGCTGACCCATTTTGCCTTTCTAAGGGCCCAAAGGACCACCTGTCATAGAAGCCCCTTAGGACAAAAAGGAAGGAATAGTGCACCGCTCTTCCCCAACACCTATGCAAAGCTCCTGCCGTGGAGAGACTATTTTGGAGGAGGTGAGCTCCAGATTCTCCTCCAGCCAACCCCACAAGATCTGCGCCACATCTCCATTGAGAAAGAGGTGATCCAAGTCTTCATATCCCTATTCACAACATTTGCACCACAAAACTATAGTAATGTTACATGAGGTAATTCTGTCATCCACCAGCAACACATTTCAAAGCGATTTCTAGCTGTGTGCCGCTACTTTTGAGGGGCCTTGCTGAAGACCAAAGCCATTTATGCCCAAAGAGAAGAGGTAACAGTTGGCTCAAGGTGGCCTTTTGCAGAGGCCAATGAGAATGACCGACCCTGAGCGTATCCTAATGGCGCTATTGCGAAGACCCTGTTCCAAGCCAATCTCCCTTGATAGAATTTGTTGAACGCCTGCAAGGAAGAAATGATGTTGCAGAAAGAGAAGGTCCCACTCCGTGTGTGCATTTAACCCATCCCGCACTATAATCATAGGTTCTAAGGAACCCCTAGACGCTTGAGAGAAGAGCGTTTCTTCCCGAGTGTGCCAGTTGGAGAACCAAAATGATAGATCTCCCTTGCCTACATCTTAAAGCAAGTGCATTATAATCAAAGGGAAGGATCTCCATACCGGCTTAGAATAAGTGGAAGTGAACAAGCAAAGCTTGAGGAGGCATGCGTGATGCCGATCCTTTCTTCATGTCACCAGATTGTACTTCTGCCTGCAAAAAATGGCCCAGACGGAATTTCCCTCCACGATCTCCCAAGCTGCCTTCATGTAGCAGGCCTGTTGTTGACCCTAAGAGGTTGAATGCCCAAGCCGCCCTATTCTATCGGCAAACACACCGTCTTCTTATTCACCCATGCTCTATGTTTCATACCATCTTGTGATCACCACAAGAAGCGTTTCATAGCACGCTCCAACTTCTTGATCACCGTCAAAGGATCCGACTAGAGAGTAGAGCTTAGATCGGGGCCGAGTTGAGAACTGCTTTGAGAAGGGTGTTCCGTCATGCAAAATTGAGCATTCTTCCACTCAACATCCCTATCCTCTTGTGAATCTTGTTGATAAGCAATGAAGTGAGATAACCTAAGCCTCCCTTTGATCAATGGAAGACCGAGATGATCACTGCTGCCTGCACACCTGAGGATAGCACTGACATTGTTGATCCTCTGAGTTGTAGTCTTGCCTATCATGGAGGCCGATTTTGCAAAGTTGACCATCTGGCCAGATGTTGCCATAAGGTTAGAAGGAGAGGTTATGTATGCACCGTTTAAAGCCGAAAAACTGAAATTTATAAATGTGATTTTAGATACTATACTATCATGTGGTGGGCATGGACTGCATGGTTTGTTTTTGCTTATTTTTCATCTAGGAAGCACATAGACAGTCCATGCCTGACATGTCAAATTTTGACCTCCATGGTTCTCTTAATGGAGCAATGCTATCAAGTAAAGCACAATTTAAAGAAGAAGAGGCAGGCCGAAATTAACTTTGGAAGAGCTTATAAAGAGAGATTTTGAATCTCTACATCTTGATCAGAATATGATCCAGAACATAGCTTATTTTTAAAAGAAGGATCCATGTAGCTGACCCCAACATGATTGAGATCGAGGCTTAGATGATGATGATGACCATGCATCTCTCCTATGTCAGTCAGCTTAGATGCACACTCTGGTTGTTAGAAAATCATTGCTCAAATTGGACGCCAGATACTTCAAGCTACTTGTTAGACGTGGTTGACTTTTTTTAACATTCAAGAGTTGTTTGAAATTTTATTCATCATCATCAATCATCAACTAAGCCTCAATCCCAACTATGTTGGGGTCGGCTACATGAATCCTTCTTTTCCATTCAGCTCTATCATGGATTGTTTGAAATTTTATTAATTAACAAAATAGTCATGTCTTTCTAATCGTCATCATCTAAGCCTCAATCCTAACCATGTCTGACGAATACAAAATTATAGTCAAAGTTATCAAGCATTTATCAGAAGAAACATGGTGACTTGTAGACAATTAAAGCTGCATTTTTTTTAAATGTAATGACAAAATTTGCAATTCGTAGATCAAGCAGGTTGACACTTATTTTCCTATGGTGAATTTAATAAATGCAGACAAAATAAAAAGTACCTCATTAGGATCTTTTCAAAAATACCTGGCAGATTAGTGTATGATTTGATTGAACACACCTGGCAGATTCAAACTGGTGTTTTGATTGGAAGTCCGTCCACTTTAATACTTGTGAATGACAATTAAATTTCGGGTTTTAACATTGTGGTACCTAGTGGGGTTGTTTGACGTATAACTTTGACCATCTTCTCCCAAAAAAATTTGGCCGTTTTGCTGAGTTTGTGATTGTTGTTGTTTGAGAACACATGGCACTAAAAAATAAAATCTCTTTTTAGGAACTTGGTTGTTCATAAAGCCGTAGCAAAGTAGCAAACAACGTCTGTGTATGTTCTGTTGCCCACTGTCCTTGTTAGCTAACTCCTTGCGGAACATAAGAATGAAGAGTGAGTGAGCAGATATGTGATGAACCCAAATTTGGAATTTCACTTCTTGATTGAAAAATTTGGAGTGCCAATTTGTTGTAGAGTTCAATGATGAAAATAGCTGATATATGGTTCTTTGTGCAGTAACTGTAAGGGTGAATTTCTCTACTGTGTTGTCATTCATTTGTCTCGGTATTTGGTGCATTAGAATTAACATTACATTTGAATTTACGGTCAGCGGAAAGTCGAGTCACATGTTGAGTATACAAGTGGAACTGTTGTCTGACCTCTCTTAGTGAAGACAGTTGAGCTGACCACATAACCCGTGCACACATTCCATCATCTTTTGGTATTCAGATACTCTCATCTGTGTATGTCTCCACTCTGCAGTTTTTAACTAACAGTTGAATCGAGTAATACATTGTATGTGTGCTATTGTACATGTTGCTATGATACATGTTGAAGTGCACCCATTGATTACACTGCACTGTCCAAAGAGTTTACCTGATAATATAGGCCGCGAGTGACAGATACATGTTTGGGGCGTGTATTAGAAGAAACAACGAGTGATTTTAGTGTAGGAATCGGGCAAGCTTTCCTTCTCCCTACCTAATTTGTCCCACAATTTCTTACATCTGCTTCTATTTCGTAGACGTGTGAAAGTGGGCACAAGTGGTATCCTCCCTTGGATCAAATTATGATCTTTATGAAATGTCCATTCTGATATTTTCCTCACATTATTATATTCACATAAGTAATCCCTAGTATTTGTAATGGCGTTCCCATAAGCATTTCAAACACAAAAAGTGGCGGGCTCCATCATGATCTCTCATTAGTTAGAGGCCTCTGGTCTTGTACCATAAGATTGTGCTTAGTCTTCTACTGTATCTTGATCTCTTAGTTTCATACTTCTTGTAGTTTTCTAAAAAGAAATAACCTCCTCAAGTTCTGAAAAATGGTTTATTTTTGCCAGGCCTCAAACTTGTCTGATAAGTCGAAACTTAAAGGAACCAGACCAGCGGACAACAGCTGCACGCCCAAGGGCATTATGCAGTCGTCATCTCTTCTCAGCCACCCTCTCCGTAGTACACCTCGATCAGATGTTTCAAAGAACCCACAAGTAGGGAACTTTCAAGTACTGAATCGAGAGAAAAACTGTCTCTCTCCAACTGCAAAAGAAGTCCAAAATCTTATTAATGGAACTAGAATTGTGAGCATGCATGGTCTTGCGCCCTCAGTAAATGCACTTCCCAAGAAAACTAGTAACTTCTTACGTAAACCGGATCTGAAAAGTGAATTCTCTCCAACTCCTTGCCCAAATCTCGATAAAAGGCCTTCACCACATGCTCAAGATCGTAATGATTTCTTCAATTCTCTGCGGAAGAAGGCTCCTACAAACAGTTCAACTACTTGGCAACCAAATCATTGCTCGGCTTCATCCTCCGCAGCTGAGAGTTCTAATGATCAAAATACAAGTGATATTGTCTCTGATTCTCAAGGAGTAGACTCCTCTGCGTCAGAAATATTACTGGACTATTCTGGGTCTGCTGGTGACAACTTGAATGGAAACTGTCAAGGCTTCTTCGAAGAGCCTGAAAGATCCCACCATGAGGATAAGGGGGAGAATTCTTTCCATGGCACTGTTGTTCCAGAGGAGAAAGAATTTGAATTTTTGAGATCACTTGGTTGGGTGGAGGATGATGGAGAGGAAGCTATTACTCCGGAAGAAATTGCCTCTTTCTATGACAAGGTTACTAACTGCATACTTTTTACTGTTTATATGAATCCATTATGCCGTTGAAACTCATTATATGTTGCTTTTTATTGTAGTTGAGGAAACAAGTCACATCTCCTGAACTGAGTCTTCCCGAGTCCATGAATAAAGTGGAAGCAGCACAAGAAGAAAAAGCAAGTTCGTGCAACTTTGAGAAAGCATGACTTTTCACGTCTCTGAATTGTTTAGTTGATAAATTTGGCAGTTTTGCAGATGAGGTCTTAATCGGCATCAAGATTTAACCTGCTGAGGACTGGAAGGGTGTTGAAAGCAATACAGTTAGAAGGGTTTTTGTTCTCAACCTTTTTGTACTGTATTATACAGAAATGCAATTATGTTTTGCTCGTCAGTCCCTGGAGTCCATGCCAGGTTACTATCTGGCCCAACTGAGAGAATCTTTTAATTTGATATTCGTAGTGGTTTTTTTTGGAGAAGAAAATACATCTTGAGCGACTGTTTGGTGGTTCTATTTTTTTCTTCTTAGTCTGGGTACTGCCCAGCTAAAAACGAAATTGTCCGGTGGTCGAATTTTAGGTATCATTAGCTCTAGTCCTTCATATCTTACCTATAACTGCAGGCCAAGATCCATTAGCAGCTTAGAGATATTCACCAAGTGGCTCTTACATCTGAAAACTAAGATAAAATTGTCCCTTGTTATACCAGAACGGTCAGGCGTTAGCCTGGTGATAACTGTTATCTTAAAACAGCTGCAGCTACAGTTGATCTACTAGACATGGTGGCTGCGCAATAGCTATCGCGCCAACCTTGTTGAAGCTTGTACCAGCGCATGCCCTGTTATTGCTAATCTTGTTCTCAATTGAATTATACCTTATGCCCCTCAATACTTGAACTTGGTCTTAGTTACGTTGAACCCATAGTGCGCTTAACTTTGCAATGGATAAGCTGAAAGGATTCCAATCACCATGGGTGTGGGATCAATGAGCAATGGCACGTTTGCACAACATATGCTGTGTACGACATGCCAACTTTTGAGAGAGTGCAGTTTCTTTGGATTAACAAGAATTTGGAGTTGACGGGTGCATTTAGATTTTCACGTTTGTTGGTGTGTATAATGAGGAGCGTGGGTTCGGTAGGTGTCTAAACTCAAATTGAACGGGTTGCGGGTCAGGACCTACAACCCCTCCCCCTCTGACCATAGTCATAGCTGCCCAACGAGGGTCAAGTTCTGCCTTGATCCACCACCGGGTTACTTTAAAAGGGGAGAAAAGAAGCTTCTTCGGCTGCTAAATTGCTGCTATCCGCCTACCCGCCCGTCCCTAAAGAAAATACTAGTTCTAGCCGCTCCTAACATTTCATGAATGAAATGGAGTTAGGGGCTACCTTTTTGGCTGCTAATTAGCCAAAACCAGCGAGGGAACGAGCTGTTCTTTTGAAGTAAATGTTGTAACCCGTATGGACATGCGCTGACTAGTACTAGGTTGTACTAGGTTGGCCACTGGTCGGACCAACACACGCCCAGAAAAGGTTGGGAGCAACCCCACCAATTCCTAGGCAATATCCGCCTTCTTGTACTGATAGTTGGGCTTCTAACCCCGATAAGAAAGCTTTTCACAAGAGCGTCTCCTCCCACTCAGAATGCTGGGTAAAGACTCACCAACTTCTAGACCTCGGGTGAAGGTCGTTTGGCGATGCTAAATCAGCGGTGTACTGGACAAGGATGAGGAAGCAACTCCTGGGAATGTACTTAGTTTTCTCTAAGCGATTTGGCACCCCGCCAATCTTCCATGTCTCATTCTCCGTCGTTTTGAAAAATATGTCCCCGCATAACATATCCGCCTTAAAGGGCCTCCCGACCCTTTAAGTCATAGGGTGGACGGTGCTTTTCGAGCTAGGCGTCACCCTATTCAAACTTCTGAACTACATATGACACTCGAGGCTAAGAAGAGATTTCAGACAATTCTCTTGTTACTTCACTTTGCTATTTTGGATATCACTTACGTCATATGGCTTGAGCTCAGGAAAAAGAAGCCCCTTTAGGGGGGTTTTAGCTCAGGAAAGAAGCCCTTTTAGGGGTCAGGGGGGGTGCACTCCTGACTGATATTTCTTGATTGCACAATAACAACCCCCCACTCTGACCATAGCCATAGCTGCCCAACGAGGGTCAAGCTCTGCCTTGATCCAATGATCGACTTTCAACTTCTCTGGAAGTTTAATACCAGCCTCTTCCAGGCCCCGGGTGTTTGAAAATCTTGGCTTAGATAGTGGGGACCTAGTAACCCAGGTGGGCTGTGAGGCTAGTGGCAAAGCTGTAGGTGTTTTTTCGAGTTTTTTTCCCAAACTCTATGTTTTTCAAAAATTCCAAAAGACCCCCTCATGTTTAGGAAATCCTAAAACCCTCTTCCTGTTGACCTGCCCGTTTGCTAGCCGTCAAATGTGACGGCAAATTTTTTTGCCTTGCTGTTACTACTCCACCAAGATGCAAATTAGCTCGTATGATAAACTTTTATTTAGTTAATTTTATTGTATATGCAAACTTATGTTTGAATATTATATATAAAATTGAAAATAAACCGGGTCATATAGGGCTGAGCAAATATCATTCTTTTCTATCAGAGCGTGCGGGTCGGAATAATCTATTCAATCTGGTCGAGTCATGCATCATTACATGTTTGGTCCAGTTGAAACTCCGTCAAATATAGAACCTAGGTCCAGTCTAAGATTGGTTAGACCGTAAATCGTACAACCGACCGATATAGGCACAAAATACATTTATTCTAACAATTATAATAAGTTAAAGCCAAGAATAAATCATAGATAAAAATATAATACACGTAAACATTTGATGTTTTATTAATATTAAAGGTAACATTATTAAAATTTTATTATTAGTTAAGTTGTGAAAAGTCTAACTATAGGGAAAACAGTCCGATTTTGACCCAAACAAACTTTAAAAAGCAAGCCCGTACCAAAAAATTAAGATTTATTAATAACAGAACCAGATTGTAGGGGCCATGATCGGACTTTACACAACCTTTTCTAATAATAAAATATAAATCATATTACTTCGAACATTAATGCAAATATAAAATGTTTACGTCAACTTCATTTATATCTGTGATTTTTTTTGGCTTTAACTGAATATAATTGTGAGAATAAATGTATATCATACCTAAACCGATATGTTGTATATTTGGTGGTCTAACCGATCTTAGAGTAGACATGAGTCCTAAAATTTGCAGTGTCAATCAGACCAAACGTGTAATTAGGGTTATAATGTAAAAGAGGCATAATATACTTAATGGACATTTAATTGTGCCTTTAATATGAAATTAGGGTTATATGTTGTTAAAAGGTAACCTTAATATCTCGTAAAAAAACTCGGACCCTACCCTACCCTACCCTACCGATCAAGCCTGACCCGACCCGAACATTTAGGTCTTTTCGGGTCTATTCACTTTTCCGTCGGGTCCATTCAGGTCCATTTCAATTTGGATCGGGTCGGGTCGACTCTTATCTGGCTTTGGTCAAGTTTGGTCGGATCGGGTTTCCTATTTGTCATAATTTTTTAGGGATTTTTATAACAGAGTATTTGTTATGAATTTCAGATCCAGTTGGGTCCGGTCCATTTTTGGTCAAGTATGTTCGCGTCTGGGTCTAGTCGGGTCTTTTTAAGTTTACGTTCATTTCGAGTGTAATTTATTTGGATTTGGGTCCAATCAAGTCGGGTCCAATCGGGTCGGGTGCAATTCGGTTTTGGGTCTATCGAAACTCATCATTTCTAAAGTGAGTGGATTATTCGGACCGGCTCTGACATACATGAACGATATTTGTTTAGCCACATTTGACCCGATTTTTTCTTCTATTTTATATATAATATTCAAACATAATTTTGCATATAAAATAAAATTAATTAAATAAATAATTACCTTTGAGCTGATTTGTATTTTGGTCGAGTAAGTAACAGCAAGGCAAAACAAAAGAGCCGTCAAATGTGATGGCTAGCGGACGGGCAGGTCACATGGAGGGGTTTTTTAGGATCTTTCTTAAACATGAAGAGTTTTTTTCAGAATTTCTGAAAAACAAAAGGGGGTTTTGGAAAAAAACTCCTTTTTATTTTGGGGAGGATGCACAACGAAATTTCAAAACCTTTTTCCGGATTGAACCCACGTTACAGATCGGTCATAGTCATTCAACGTTGGGTCTAATAAAGACAAAGTAGGATATGTAATATACGTTGACATATATTATATGTCAAATCAAGTAAAAATGATAAGTCGATGTCATTTTTGGTCTTCCAAATCTACATCGGAAGTTGGGCAACGAGGCAGTTGGTCAACAACAACACGTGCTGCATAGCACACGAGAAGTGAAAACGTTCATGAACATCACTTTCTCTGTATCGAATGGAGAAATTCATGGTCACGTGTGTGTGGTATCCCCTAGGCATCACTCCATTTATATAAGAGAGACATATGTTAGGGTCTTTTGAAAATCAAATTAATTTCCTAGTCATAGTTTCAATGAATTACAAAACAAAAAATACTCGAGAAGAATTTGAGTTGATCAATTCAATATCCAGTCGATTGATTGGGTAATGTTGTCATGTCCAAATTGTTTGTCACTTAGCCGGGTGACACCTCAATCAGATGTTAAGACAAGTTAGTCAATTGTTTGACACTTCAACACCTTTTACCAATCCATACACCATTCAGTCATTTAGGTTGACATTAAATGAATCTAGTGGCACTCAATCAACTTTTTGATATGGTCAACCATTAGTCAATTGACTAATTGATGAGTTGATGGTTGGATCAGAGATCAACCTATACATAATTCAGATTTATTATAATTATGATTATGATTGTATACTTATTTTTCCTTGAGCTTCCTTACATATGTGACCCTATAGGCTCCACGTTATGTTAGCAGTGATTTCAAAGACGTCACAAGGAAATGAGTTGGTAGCTCGAAACTCATCATTTCTACCCAAGTAATTGCCATGAGTTGGAGAATAACTTCAACGTATAAGTGACCAATGCTAACATGAGCGTATAATCTCTTTGTTACATATGTTTATATTATCTTGTGTGGCATGAAACACTCATCATTTTAATATTCGACTTATGTTTCTTGATCTAGAGCAAAATGTTGTGATTTAGTGAGATCGATATTCAATCTTGACTTACATGATCATGACCATGTATTTCATAACTCCACTTAACAAGCGGCCAAAATATCATCCTAAAAGGAGGGACTAACTACGTAACTCATATAATCTACAAATAATCATAATCCATTCAATCACCACATGTATGGTTGACCCTTATCTAAAGTTATGTTTAGTGGTGTTAAAGTACACTTTACAACCTAGACGACAATCACCACTATTATATTGACACATGATACTGACTTCCATAGCATGGATTCTATGCATTAGTCTGAATCAAGGTGGGTTTGTCCAATAGAACTTATTCTCTAAGAAATACCTATGTGTCTGACTTGATATCCAATATGATGACTAAAGGATAAGATGGCCCATTTGAACGTGAGTAGCGCGGGCGAGGCAACATGAGGGGCAACAACCCCTTTGAGTTGGCGCCGATCTCTTAAGTAGACATGTAGAGGATGGAGGGTGGCGCTGGTTGTCATCATCGTCTACAACTTCTCAGGCTACTATTCATAAATCCTGGCCGGACATCTTCACAAAGCAGAGAGATGATAAAAGCGCAAATGTTATGACCACATTTGTGCTTAATTGGTAAATTAGGATTTACTTGAATGATTACATGCTTGATTAGATTGAACATTATTTAGACTTGATTCATGACAGTATCTCAATTGTGATGTTTCAAATCTAACAAGAAACTATAATTATAATTTTGGTTTGAAGAGTTAGAGTTTGTTAATGCAAACCCTAATCGACAAAAATTAGGATTTTGATAGTACATGAATATGAAATTTGATCAGGTTATCAATGTGGTAAATGATTTTTCTTATTTTCTAAGTATTTTGTATTTAATTAAATTTTGGATATGATATGTATAACTAAATTATACATGTTGGAGAATTTTTTTAGAATATTTGGATGTTCTTTGAATATGGTTCTCAGTCAAACTATACTTCGACCAAAATGCTGACATAGTGCTATTTAGTAGTGTAGTGTTTGATTTTTAATTATTTATTGGTGACTCAAAATGATTTTAAATTTATATTGGAGCTATGAAATTACATTTCAGACATTATTGTAAATTTTCATAATTTTTGGAGGATGTTCGACCTCTGCAATAAATGAATTATAGTAACTTTTTTATAATAGAAAAATCTGCTGAAATAAGAAAAACTATAGTGAGGGGTTAATGTGTAAATTACCCAAGCACCTCAATTTCTCTATATGAGCAAGCTAGCACCCAATTATATCTCATATTTTGTCATCCATTCCAGAGAAACTAAATTCTAGAGAGAGAGAGGAGAGCTAGGGTTTTGAGAGGAGAAAGTGGTGGAGATGCTGACCTAGGGTTTCTCTATCCGAGATATGATGAAATCAAGTAAGTTTAGCTTCTTTGCATAACCTTTCATGGTGAATATTCTATATCATGTCAAGAGTAGTCCGTACCTCCTCTAATTTGATTCAAAATGGTATCAAATCCTTCCCCTTTCTCACTCTTTCTTCATAATCCCCCATTTCTAGGGTTTCCGGGTTGAAAGGCAGAAGAAACCACCGATTTGCTAGGGTTTTGATATGGATTCGAGATTTTTAGAGATGGGCTACGTTATTAAGATGTTTTCACACCTTAGGATGAGTGAGTACTTCCTTTAAATAGCAGATTGTACAAAAATGAGTTAAGTCATCAATAATCTTCAATTGCTTAGTATGCGAGTACAAACCCTAAATTGTCTTTTGATCAAGTTTTTGTAAATTGATATGAAATGGATTCTTCATCTATTTTGATGAATTTTTAGATGATAAAATTATATTAGAAATGGTTCCAATCATCTTAATGAGAATTCCCTAAGTATTTGCAGAGGTTAAAAGAGTAAACTAAGATTTAGGGTTTTCGGCTATGTCTGAAATTGCTATATGATTAAATAGAGAAATGTGTCTATCTGAATCTCATTGATTATGAATGATTGTTTATCTAAATGCTTAGTACATATATGACATATACTATCTTGAATCTCGTGTGATGTGCATAGTGTTTGCTTGATATCTCAGTAAAGAGGATGAAACCCTAGATGAGTGGAAAGTGGAAAATTTGTGAATATATATTGTGAAATCCATTTGAAGTGCTTTTCTTGACATCATAGACTTTATTTATTCAATGTTATTCTTGATTCATGATATCTCAATGAATGGCATGGAAACCCAAAATAAGCTCAATTCCAGGGTTTCATATATAAGTTGATTGTATATGAATTGTTGATAGCAATCTTTATTTAGTGAATGTTTATGACACATTAAATCCTTATGTGAGTCATGTAAGAAGTGAATGAGGTAAATGAAGCCCTAAGGATAGGGTGTTTAGTGAATCAAGTATTGTGATATCAATGTTTCTCAATATGAGATGTGGTGATGATTAACATTTTGGTTTGCGGTAAATATTATCAGATGATCTATGAAATGAAAGATTTACAAAGCTAAACTAAGATATGATGATGTGATGATTGAATTGTGAACGTAAAAAGTGAATTAGACATTTAGATGCCCTGAATACTGTAGAATCCTCATAGGATGAGGCCTGCGCTATGGGAAGGAAACGGTCTCCCGACTGGAGGTAGTCCAGATTGAGGTAAGTCAGAGCACACCAGTATGGTGCGGGGATCTTGACCAGTAGGGTAGACTCCTTACAGTTGTGTGGTACACAACACCAACCGGGGATGCCAGTGCTACATATGTTACATGTATGCCCAGAGAGCCAATCATATGATGATTGTGATGAGGTATTAAATACCTGATTTGATAATGATAAAGGTAATTCTGTCTATTATGTTTGTCTCACTCATGAGATGATGACACATACATGATAGATGCCCAAAGAATGACGTGACTTGATGACATATGTCTTTAGGTTGAGGACCTAAACAATGAGACCATATGTATGATAAGAGTACATACATTCTTGTTATGTCCCTAGTCAGATATTACTGTGGAAGCAGAATAGGAAACAGTAATACATAAGACTAGAGTGTGTGTTGACTGATGATAGAGTCTCATTAGTCATGATATGTGATATCAAGTCAAGCACAAAGATGTATGTTAGAGAATGATTTATAAGACAGACCCACCGTGAGAGTGATACGTGGATACCATGGAATGGTAGTCACAATCGTATCTCAAAGTGATAGTGGTTCTTAGACCTGAAATCACTGCACTCATCACATGTCGTTGGGTACACTTTGACATCATCAAACACATTCCTAAAACACAGGTGTTATAAAGGTGATGGTTGGGCGACTTTGACACATGGGGATAGACTGTGAGTGATAGAAATGGGATTTGTCCCTCCTCCAAGGAGTATGATATCTAGGGCCCCTTGATAAGCGAGAGTGAGAATTGTATAGCCATACTCATGTGATTTAATATATGATATGTGAACTCACATGCATCTTAGACTGTCTGCTCTAAGTCAAGGAACATGGGTTGAATGTTGAAGAGGATGACGTTTCATGCCTCAAGTTCAATTCAGATGTCAGCAACAAAGGAACTATACGATCAAGAAAACACTAATCACATATTGTAGGTTAAAGATACTTGGGTAGCAATGATGAGTTACTAGATTCCGCTCATTACTTGTGATGTCATAAATTGTTATGGACATTCACTGCCAACGTAAATTGAAACCTGTAGGGTCACACACATAGGATACCCCTGGAAGAGGAGATTATCCATGAATGATGTTTAGATTGATAATAAAGGTGTTTAGGTACTCAATTAAACATACAATTGACTGACTGAACTTGGAACTATCAAGTTCAAGTGTTGAACTAGCTGGTTAGGGTGTCATGTCGATTGTAGACTGCATTGGCAATGCCACGACTGCAAACCGATCGGTTAACCCTTATGAGCCGATCGACTGGTGTGAGCCAACCAACCGGTTCACTTGGTGAAATGGGTGGCTCACAGTCCTACCAACCGAGGAAATTGGGATTTGCCCGTTTGGAGAAAAACTTTCATGTTTCACTTGTTCAATTCAATTGGAATTAGGATTAATCTTTGAATTAATTGGAAACAATTAAGGAAAGTCAATTGTGGGCATATATAGGAAGTGAAACGTTCAGTTCACTTAGTGAACTGACCGATTCACACTCCCAACCGGCCGGTTCACTAGTGAACCGACTAGATCACCTTGCCAAATGACCGTTTCAGTTATGAAATGATCGGTTCGCCTGTCATAATGCAAGTTATTCATGGAATTTTTAGATCCTTCTACTCCCGAACAGACTGGAAACCCTGGCCCTGCCCTCTACTATAAATAAAGGGGTACTGGGGGATTCTCAAAATACATAACTTAGAACATCAGTTGCTCTACAAAGTTGTTGTCCTCTCTGGTTCTGGTAACCGAGAGAGCCCGAGCATGTGCTACCCGACTAGGGAGGCACAGCGAGGGAAAGAGAAATGTAGAAAAGTGATCGGCCTTTTTCACGCGTCCGGAAATGAACGCGGGACAAAGGAAGGAATCAAGCTTTAAATTTATAACCCGAAACCTTCTAGGCCCCCGCAACTTTATTACGGGGTCGAAGTAGATATACGGGGTCGAACACAGGGACGTGGTGATGTTTAGGATGCCACAGATCTCGTTCTTTAGTCAGATAAGCCAAGACGATAGTCGATAAAAGTAAATGCTAGAACTAGTCTAGCAGGTTGTCACGATATAAAACAAAACAAAGAAAAGAAAACAAAACAAAATAGAGCTCGTGAGTCTACTAATCAGAGAAAGAGAGTTCCTGGCTATGTAACCACAAACGGGGCAGTCTATGCACTCGTTCTCGGGCATAGACAACCCTCGAACACCCAAGCAAGCATCTAGTATGCACAGTGGTATCTGTCCTGTGGGGTCGTCCCACTTGCTCTCGCGATGCGTGACTAAAACCATCAACAATATGTCAATGACCCTCTCTCGAGGAATGACATATCAACACCTCAGAATACACTAAGTTCCCTCTCAGGTCTTAGGATATTCCGGGGTGTTAGGAACAGAATACCTTGGATCGTCCTCCTCTCAGGTTCGGATCCAAACTATCGTCTCTTAGCTATTCCTACAACAGATCTCTCGATACAGGCAGAAACAACAGTTCAAGCGAGTAAGAGATCAACCAAACTAGCAATCATAACTTGGAAAGAGAAAATAGAACATGCAACATGCTAGATCTGATATGAATCTACTTGCTTAAGGCAAAAGTATATAAACATGCCCAGATCGGGCCACATAGCCAAGAAGGAGTTAACTAGCCATAGACAAGCATAGCTGGCACCGAACAAAGATGGATAAACATCGTTTGTACAAGAAACAAAGGAATGCAGTAGAATGAAAGAGAAGAGGGAAGAGATGTAGCCCGTAGAGGAGAGGTGTCTCTCGCTCCTCGGCCTCTGTGCAGGTCGGATCTCGGCCCTTGGGTCTTCTCTTCGTCCCTCTGGACTCCTCGACTCACTCTCTCTCTAGACCGTATCGGTCGGCACACCCGTATCGGTCGGCGCACCTATATCGGTCGACACAGCCGTATCGGTCGGCACAGCCGTATCGGTCGGCACAGCCGTATCGGTCGACGCACTCGTATCGGTCGACACACCCGTATCGGTCGGTAGACTTTTGGGGAACTCGACACACTAGCTCCTTGGTCTAGGAACTAGCTCTTGCCGGGTCCTCCCTTCGGCTCCTTCCGAGCGCTCTTGTAGGTAGGCAGCTGCTATTTATAGACAGCTAGCTGATGGGAGTTGTAGCTTTTATTGGTCCACATGTCCTTCATCCGTGGCTACGATCTTGAGGCATCAGGTGGGCCAATATGAATGTCGCCCGGAGACTGTGTCGGCAAGAATTTTGGCAGCTGTATCGGGCAGGCCGTATCGGGCGGCGCGGCCGTATCGGTCGGCGCATCCGTGTCGGTCGGCGCGGCCGTATCGGCCAGGCCCTATCGATCAGCTTCTGGAATTCTTGTCTTTTCAGGTTCGGTACTTGAGAGTCCCAAAATTGGCTAGTTTCGGTACCTGCAAGTCTAAAACAGGCTAATTAGCTACATTATTGGCTATTTTCACTACATTATCTAATAGAGAGACAGAAAACATAAAACATGAACAAAAGAGTGCATATTAAGACTAAAGTGGCACAAAACTATAGATAAAATGCATAGAAAATATGCGCTAATTTAGGTGTTATCAACTACCCCAAGCTTAAAACTTGCTTGTCCTCAAGCAAGATTGTGCTCAAAGAACAAAAGATAACATCCAAATTAAGCTTGGAAATAAATGCTAAGGTTAAGAAAAATAGTTTAAAGCATCAATACTCTTGATCCATGTCATCTCAGAACAAACCCCCACCAAACAAGCACAATCCTGCCAAAGTAAGATCAAAGAATTTCCAGGCAAGATTAAGCAAATTCACTACAACTTGTCGATACTCATGAGGGTTTGAATCATAATTATTTAAACATGAAAGAGTTGTCATTTAGGTGATCAAGCAGGTGATGAGCAATGAACCATCACCATGAATCCATGCATACCAATCGGGAATCAACTTGCCTCTCACTTATTCATGTCCTAAGAAACAAAGTAAAAAGACTCTACTGACTTCTGAGAATCCCGATCTGCGTCAGGTTGGTCCATGTAACGAGCAACAGTCCCTGCAGTCCGAGCCAGTTGGCCCAAAGCAGTGAGATGAACTCCTCGTACTGCGCCCAAACCAACCCTGCTACTGAGATGATCTCATAGGTCTCCTAGGGGTTCCTAGTGACTCTCTAATGAGCATTTGGAGTGGTACTACCCGGCACGACATATCCGTGTTCGTGAGCACAGTCATACACCAGCTGGGCACCATCCTCAACTCTCCTAAAAGAGAAAACATCGCTCATTTATTGTTCACACTCAGGTTTTTATCATCTGCATTATATTTTTGGGCTTGGGTGAGAACTTATATAGATATTTTTGGGATTTTGTGGGCGGCCAAGCCTCTTTTGCACATTTTTATATTTTTCATCTTTTTGACTCAATCTAATGTGAGAAGGCACGTAGTCCATCAAGGAGGAACATTTCATCTTGATCACAGCTCAAATCCCATCGTAATCTGCTTGATACATGTGTGAGAAGTAGCAATTATGATTCAAGAATCCTTAGAATAGAGGCAAGCTTGTGAAATTCGCAACTAGGAGACTTTAATCATGATTTAGCCCATTCCAACGATCCTTTACCATGGATTTGCCATTCACAACATAGATCAAGGGAATTTAGCTTTAAGCTATGAAAAAGGGACATAACCTTAGATTTATTACCAAACTCAAGGAAAGAGTCAAAGAGCAAGTCAAGCAAAAGGTCAAGCAATTTTTAAGATGAAAACTGTGCAATTAGGCATAAAGTCTAGCATTTATCTATTAGAGTCGCACCACATAGCCATAATTGCGAAGCTACAAGCTTATACTATATGCAAGAAATAAACATGCATGCAAGAAGGATGAAGCCTACCACCCCAAGCTTAAGAGTTTGCTCGTCCTCGAGTAAGACTTAAACTTGAAATAGTGAGGCAGGAATGCATGATTGTTAATGGCAGTTATTGAAGTTCTAAAGATGATGCATGGATGCAAGGATATAAAACAATTAGAGGAAAGAAACTAGCAAGAACATGAAAAGAAAAATTTATTGTAATAAAAGGGCGGGAGGGTGGGTAATAGAAAAGGGGGTGGCTGCCCCACGATAACGACACTGGGATCCCAAATTCTGAGTTTTGGGACCAGTGTCACCTGTGTCTTGCCGACGGGTTCCGTCACATAATATGAGTAGAATAGGCGGATGTGTTGGCCCTGCCGAGTCTGAAGAACAAAAGTAAAATCTGGCGACTCGATGAAGTCATCTTTGTGCTGGAATTGATTTGAGCTGCACTGGGATGAATTCCTTGGCAAATCATCCTCAAGGTACCTTTCATTATATGAATCTGAAAATGAAGGTCCTGGGATGTCTACATAGGATGAGATGGATGAGAGAGGTTGGAAGTCATCTTGATGACTCATATCTTCTCTCTCCATCTCTACACTTGAGGTTGGATGTTCAGATAGATCTTCATGTACAGTCTGAGTCATCCAATCATCTTCTGAGCAAAAAGTACCTCTTGAAGAATTTGTTTGTGGTTCTACCACCCCAAGCTGATCACCTGGCGTGGAGTCAGGGGTGTCTTCATGCTCAGCAGCCATGTTGTAGTGAACTGTCCATCCTACCCCCTTGACATCCACCAAGCCTTGTAAAGGGATGGTGGCGAATGATGGCTCGTGCTGCTCCAACTTGTCTTCGTTACTATACTCACTGCTCCATGTCGAGCAGCTATCATCGTCGTCGTCGTCGTCGAACAAATTGTTCCAAACCATGGTTGACGTACTGCTCAAAGCAAAATGACAAGTCTCAATATGAGAAATGTCACTCTGATCTGGTTCAATATCTGACTCTGGTTCCTCAAACCAACCTTCTGGTTGTGAGGTCGATTGGATTTTTGAGTCTTCATCGTCGTCATCATGGACCCATTCATGTCTATGACTCATTTCCTCCATTGGTTCATCAACTGGGTCATCTGGATAGAATGAAGGGCTTTCCCAAGTGGGTTGGTCTTCACAGAAAAATCCTGGTGAATCCAGTTGATGGTCTAAATAGGATGGTGATTCATACTCCACTTCATACCCAATGGAATGGTCTTGATGACTAACATCTTCATTGTCTTGTGATGGCAGTTGTAACCGAATTGTAACCAGATCGATGAGCTCTTGGAGCCTCCTGCCTTGTTCAACATCTTTATCATTAAGTTGTTGTACTTGAGCAGCAATGCTTTCGAGACCCGTCGATTCTGCCATGCACATGTAAGGGGAACCCGCTGTATCAAACTGATGCTTTAGGATGGACCCTTGTTCAACGGTTTGAATTATACTACTACTGTGGTCTGGAGCCCCGGTGGCTGCTTTGAGATGATGCTCCTGCTTGTGTAATAGTTGCTGGAGTGGATCGACGTTTTCTTGGAGATGAGGAACTAGGGAGGTGAGTGCCTTGACACTTTCTCCAGCTAACTCCACTGCCTTGATTAGTTCTTGATCCCATGATAGCACGGGAGTCGATGGTTGACTGGCAGTCTCCTTTGTTGGAATTTCAACATATGACCACAGTGGAGGTGAATATAACTCGACTAGTTGCAGAGCACGACCTTCAATTATTTGCCAGCAGTCGGAACTGCGGAAAAACTCAGGAGGACAGGTGGACAAGATGACTTGTCTTGCGGAAGCAAGGTCCATGGCTGAAAAAGGTATGAGAAAAAGAAAAGTGATTTAGTATATATGAACAAGTATGTGTAAAGCAAGAGGAAAACTATGCATGTATATACAGGCTTATAGTGATAGAACAAAAATCTACTAGGCGTGTAAATGTGGAAAACCACGTTCCCCGGCAACGGCGCCAAAAGTTGATCAGCCTTTTTCACACGTCCGGAAATGAACGCGGGACAAAGGAAGGAATCAAGCTTTAAATTTATAACCCGAAACCTTCTAGGCCCCCACAACTTTTTTACGGGGTCGAAGTAGATATACGGGGTCGAACACAGGAACTTGGTGACGTTTAGGACGCCACAGATCTCGTTCTTTAGTCAGATAAGCCAAGACGATAGTTGATAAAAGTAAATGCTAGAACTAGTCTAGCAGATTGTCACGATATAAAACAAAACAAAGAAAAGAAAACAAAACAAAACATAGCTCGTGAGTCTACTAATCAGAGAAAGAGAGTTCCTGGCTATGTAACCACAAACGGGGCAGTCTATACACTCGTTCTCGGGCATAGACAACCCTTGAACACCCAAGCAAGCATCTAGTATGCACAGTGACATCTGTCCTGTGGGGTCGTCCCACTCGCTCTCGCGATGCATGACTAAAACCATCAACAATATGTCAATGACCCTCTCTCGAGGAATGACATATCAACACCTCAGAATACACTAAGTTCCCTCTCAGGTCTTAGGATATTCCGGGGTGTTAGGAACAGAATACCTTGGATCGTCCTCCTCTCAGGTTCAGATCCAAACTATCGTCTCTTAGCTATTCCTACAACGGATCTCTCAATACAAGCAGAATTAGCAGTTCAAGCGAGTAAGAGATCAACCAAACTAGCAATCATAACTTGGAAAGAGAAAATAGAACATGCAACATGCTAGATCTGATATGAATCTACTTGCTTAAGGCAAAAGTATATAAACATGCCCAGATCGGGCCACATAGCCAAGAAGGAGCTAACTAGCCATAGACAAGCATAGCTGGCACCGAACAAAGATGGATAAACATTGTTTGTACAAGAAACAAAGGAATGCAGTAGAATGAAAGAGAAGAGGGAAGAGATGTAGCCCGTAGAGGAGAGGTGGCTCTCGCTCCTCGGCCTCTGTGCAGGTCAGATATCAGCCCTTGGGTCTTCTCTTCGTCTCTCTGGACTCCTCGGCTCACTCTCTCTCTAGACCGTATCGGTCGGCGGCCGTATCGGTCGGCGGCCGTATCGGTCGGCCGCACCCGTATCGGTCAGTAGACTTTTGGAGAATTCGACACACTAGCTCCTTGGTCTAGGCACTAGCTCTTTCCGGGTCCTCCCTTTGGCTCCTTTCGAGCGCTCTTGTAGGTAGGCAGCTAGCTGATGAGAGTTGTAGCTTTTATTGGTCCACATGTCCTTCATCCGTGGCTACGATCTTGAGGCATCAGGTGGGCCAATATGAATGTCACCCGGAGACTGTGTCGGCGAGAATTCCGACAGCTATATCGGGCAGGCCGTATCGGGCGGCGGGCCGTATCGGCCAGGCCCTATTGGCCAACTGCTGGAATTCTTGTCTTTTCAGGTTCGGTACTTGAGAGTCCCAAAATTGGCTAGTTTCGGTACCTGCAAGTCTAAAACAGGCTAATTAGCTACATTATTGGCTATTTTCACTACATTATCTAATAGAAAGATAGAAAACATAAAACATGAACAAAAGAGTGCATATTAAGACTAAAGTGGCACAAAACTATAGATAAAATGCATAGAAAATATGCGCTAATTTGGGTGTTATCAAAAAGCAGTCTGAGTTTGGGAGAGTAGGTTGGTTCTAGTACACCAATAGGAGGGTCATCTCCTTCCTTCCAGTTCTTCTAGAACGACAAGAGTTCTAGGTGATCCATGTAGACTATCTGCAGAGGTGGGAGATGTCTTCCGCTTAGGAGGACACGTCAACTGTAGTATGTGGTGGAGGCCAGAATCCATGGCAAAGATCAGGAGATGTACAGACACCGTCCAAGACATGGCGTTGAAGACCGCACATGGCTATGAGGTATTGTCGTTGGGAAAGCCCCAGGACTAGGTACATCTCGCTAAAACCATCCTTCCCATTACATAGTCATTGATGCAATCTCTTGTTATGGGTTAATGGCCAGTAAATTTTTTGTTTCTACTGCCTACTCTGAGGCCATAAAACGCAACAGTGGTATCAGAGCCACGCCAACATACTGTGTTTTGGGATAATCGATATGTTTGTATTTTGGTTTTATCGTCATTTATTTATTACATATGATGCGAATATTTAAAATGACTAATGTGCATATCCGACTAAATACACATGCTACCACAAACTAATATACATATATGATATGATATATATGCAATTGATATGCGTCACCCTAAAACAGTTTGGATGATGGATGTGTATCATGATTATGGCCTATAAACCCTATGTGTGCTTGGTTGGTTATGGTTGTTTGCATCTTGGTTTGCATACCAAGCCTCTACCTTCTTTTCCACATGTAAATCGAGATAACTCGAGATCCTTTCTCTTCTATCTTTGCTCTACTTGAATGTAACTCGAGGTTTCCCAAAGATTATGTAAAAGTAGGATAGTTTATTTTCTATTACATTGAATAAGAAGACGCTCAACACCAGACGAGCCAACCACTGAGAGGACCGAGGAGGATTGCGAAGGAGCTGGATCGACGGTTGATGGCCCAACTACTTGTTGGAGGTGTCCAGACAACAGAGGCCAGACCGACCAACCAACTAGCCAGGAGGCGAGCCGATCGTGTCATAGGATGAGCCGATCAATCCGGAATGGTTCAAGCACAAAGATCTTCATCAATAATAGGTTGCATATGATGTAGACCTTAGATGACCATAATACCCTGTGGCTCTAAGGAATTACAATAGGATGGCCATAATCATCGCTTTTATCTATATTACATATTTTCTCATTGTGGTTATAGCATGTATATGATACGTACTATAAATATGTGGTGATTGGATATGTATATGTACTTATATAAAATCCCTTAAATACAATATTAAAATCTTAGATGCCTTCCATTAGTTGCACACATGAAAAGCTTGATCAACCAAGTGTAGGTTATGCCAAAGCATGGTGCACGGTCTATCTCGTGGAAGTGTGATGGTAAACATGTAGGTTCTGTCAAAGCAGAGTGTATGTTTATCATGTCAACTTTTGGGTCAGACTTAACTGGTGATTCTTAGAGAGTCTAAGCTTCAGAGGCATGCAGATGATCATGGCAAAGAGTTGCGTATGTCATCTATCTAAGAGTTGCATATGATGCAATTGGCATGATGGCCTACCTAAATAGTCAAGTTGTGGGCGATCAACCAAAAATGACTCCTAATTTGATGAAATATGGATCTTGGCCACTAGATGATTGTACTCTGCAATCTTCCAAATTGATACACGAGGGTTTTCCGGTAAGGTAGAAAATCCAAGCATAAGCTCTGAACTTGTCCATCTAACACCTTTCTCCATCAAAGAAGCAAACCCTAAGCATAAGGAGCAAGAAAGGCAGAGTTTTAGAGATTTAGAGAAATTTATACCATGGAACAACAAGGTTTTGACCTGGAGAAAGGTAGGAGGAAGGATAACAGAGAAAGAAACTGAAGAAGGAAGTGGATTCTTACTCATTTAGGTCAAGATCACTAGAAGGAAGCTTTTTAAACCCTTAAAGAGAGCAAAAAAAAACCCCTAGGAGCTTCCACCAAGAAATTCACCTTCTTCTTCTACCTTGGATAGGTCCTGCACAACTAAACAGATAGGGAATGAGGTTCTTAGTAGGAGGGAAGTGGTGGAAAGCAAAACTTTCATTTGGGAGCTAAAAAAAAGCTCTAGGATAAGGGAGAGAAGAAGCACGAGGTGTCTAAAAAGCTCTCCATGCATCCATGGCCTTAAACTATTGAGGATATACAAGCAACCACACAATCAGATCCCCCACCATCCATAGAGACCTGCAGAGCTCTCCTTTGTTGAATTTCCAAGCCAATCAAATAAACCATTGGTTGGTAGCTCCTGAAGGTATTTCAACCCTAAAATACCCTTGAGGAAAATACTTCCAAAATAAGGTTCAACTAGGTGCCCCATGGTTGAACATGCTCAAGAATGATGAGAGAACATCGAAAGAACATAATGCAAGTGATAAATTGCAAAGAAAACATATCAATTGGGTAAATTGTAGATAAGTCTAAAATGTGCATAAAATTGCTTAATTTTCTCAAACAATGTCCAAATTGGACCAAACTTGAAATTTAAGTTTGTTACATGATACCTAAGCATATCACAATGTTAGATTAGGTTCTAAGCACTAAATTATGATATTTGAGTATGTTAAATACTTTAGTAAGGTTAAGGTTCTCTCAGCCACCACCTCGCTCCCCCATTGCAGCCGACACCCTAGGGCATATTGTTGGATCGATTAGACCTACCATTCGATCAGTTTGGTGGCCTTGACTGCCTCTTCATATCCCAAATGAGTCAATCAACTTATCCACCAGTTAATCAATTGACGAGCCCAGAACAACAATGAGTACATTAGCAAGTCGACCGATTCATCCAACCAATCGATTGAATGGTTCCCTTCAGCAGCATGGACATGTTGTAAGATGATTCCCATGGTGATTTCTTCAGGCGTCTGTAGAAGAGAAAATTAGTTGCTCACCTACCCCCTGAAACCCCCAATGACACCATGTCTTTGGGGGAGGGGTCTATATTGAGGAGCCTACTAGTGACTCCTTCCTTTACATCCCCAAGTAGATGGCAATCGACATTGACAAACTCATCAACCATGCTAAGGCTAGACGAGCCTCATGCCTGAATCCCACATTGGTGTCTTCTCCTCGCACACGTATTTCCCCTCTTCTGGGAAATTATGATTGGTGACGATCATTTCTAGTAGTTCGAAGACATGGGAACGATTGGTGTTAAGCTTCCTCATTGGGCATACCGAGTCACTCTTTCTGCTCTTGGCATCTGTAACTCTGTAGACACCATATTTCTATGAAACCACATTTCCCGCTTCACATACCAGATTCTCTCTATCTACAATGATCTCACCTTAGAGTTCATGACTACCTTTCATCTACACTATCACACATAGGAGGGCTTGACTTGCATGATTCCGATCTTTGGGGAGAATGCATAGATCACCATCATACAAATCACTTCTCTCATCCTCGACGGTGGGGGCTCTTCATGGTTCGAGGGATGTATGGACCTCTCCCACACCTCCTACCCAACCAATATGATCCTGAAAAATTCCAAGTAGATTTCACTAATATGGGTCCCTCTATCCCTTATGGACCGATGGCTTCTAGTCTGCACAATCTGGTGGTCTACTATCCTAACTGGATCCTCTATTGCACCATGTATAGCAGGACTAGCACACAGGCTACTGTGGCTAACATAGATCTCTACACCCTATTTGTGGTGCATCAACGCCATGCAACTGAGATAACTCAAAACCAAAGTGTGTGATTGACAGTTAAGCAAATATACTACTACAAAATAGGGTAAATTAAAACCGATCTCATATAACCATTATGTATGGAAAACATATTACATCAAGATCAAAAAACTGTACCATATCACATATCATGATAGATATTTACATTTGTATAGTGGCTAACCTCCACACATCAGTTACAAAAGATAACATGTTCACATGTACAAGCCATATACACAACCAAGGATTACAACCAAAACACATATCAAGGTACATATCATCCACAAAACACAACCCTCCCAGACATGTAGATAGGGACGACACATATGACTATACTCAGTGGCAGATCCATGAATTTAAAATGGGTGAGGCCAATGATATTATAGATTATTTTTATAACCAATGTTGTCCATATATTAAAAATGGAAAATCGATAAATGAATATTATTGTAGTATGCTCATATTTTTGAAAACTATTTTTTATAATTAGATGATTACATAATTAACAAAAGTACATAGCATACACACAATTTGACAATACCACTTTTACGTTAATTTTTTATAATTTGAAGATCAGATATATGTTTCTCACCCATATCAGGTTGGATTCAGTTTCTTATCATGGATGACTCAAGAATATACTTTCACAATGAAAACCTTGTGTGCCAAGATCTACATTATTTGTTCCTTTTAATTGACACCACTTAGTATGGGTAGTGATACCCATATTCTTATACAAACTCACGAATAAACTCAAATAATGATTGCATAACAATTATTAACAATCTAATATTTTCTATATAAGGTATGAACCTTTTTTATACTGACATAACATTTTTATATTGCTCCTTGTATGAATGTATTTGTAAAAAGTAAATTTTTATAGGACAACAATTCAAAAAAAAATTATATAACTCTTATTAATGGTCCAGTAATATTTGTACTAGACGTGTACATTTTTTATAATAGGCGTGTACATTTTTTTTTATTTTTTTTGTATACAAAAGTATATCTATTATATGAAAATGTACCATTAATTGTCTAAAAATATCTATAACGATTAAATGCTCATTGTACCGTTGTGTATTATTTTTACAATAGCTGTGTCAAATACTTATTAAGTTTGTTTACAAAATGTCTACCATGGAGTTTGTAAGTGTTTCTCAAGTGAGTGTAGAATGCATATTTCGTATCTTTTTCTTCTAGAAAATAATCCTTTATCACCATTTGTTAAACATATAACTTTTAACCAAATGATAGAATTCACAAATCTCGATAGACCACTTTGATTCTATTCACAACATTTCCTTCACACTATTTAAATAATTAATTTTACTTTTGTTCTCAAAGAGAAATTAATTACCCTCTCTTGCATGAACAAATGACCTGTCTCTTAGATTAATGCCCCTCTCTCTCAATCAATTAAAGCACCCCTAAACTCTCTCTCTTCTATCACCCCCTCATCTTCTTATTCCTTCACTTTCTTATGTGCAATCAATTGACCGTTTAAATTGACTCCACACGTCTTTTGATTCTCTCTCCTTGATTATGCAAGTTCTCTAGATCAATAAAAAATCAAACATGGCATAAATAATAACAAACATATTTTGCATGTAATTAAGATCAATTAATTGGGTAGTGTATTATAATTTAGGTGAAGCCAGCAATAAGTTAACAATGTAATTAATGGGTGCCAACAGGCCACGGGTGAGGCCATGGCCTCAGGTGGCCCAGTTGTGCATCCAAAACTGACTATACTATAACACTAGTAGCTTATCCAACCTTCTGCGTTCACTGTTCTTTGAGATGCTCTTCCTTAACAACGCAATCTCTACCACGCCACGCATGACCACCTAAAAAGATGTGGTGAACCACGAGGGTGAGACCCATGTCCCAGCGAGAGATATAACTCTCCGCCAACAACTATTGAAAACACAGATTATGGCTAAGCAAGAAATGACATTATTAAGCAAGATGAGTAGATTCAGCTAAATGAATAAGTTAAAACTGATTACACATACTAAGAAGGTTAAGAAACTACAACAGATAAGTAGACCATGTTATGTACTCAGAAGGAATATGAAGAACATGCATAACAATAGATTTTCTCTTACCACATTATAACACAACGGAGCAGTACAAGAAACAATGCAAGGGTAAACATCCAATGTGGAGTGTGTTTAACCCTAAAAAATATACTACATGGTTGTATTACATCTTTTATTAAGCCCTAGGGAATTTGAGTCGTACCACCCAAATTCCAACTGACCACCGTTTGGTCGTAATCAATTCCATACAAGATTAAGGCAGATCCAGACTCCAAGATCTTCTTCGATAATACTTGATTAGTACGAGTCTGCAACATAATGACATATCAGTCAAACTACCAACAATGACTTATAGTGAAGTTGAAAACACCTAGTTTGCCTTGGTACTGGTCACGACACTAGAAACTAGGGTATACAAACCCAATCACCAAGGTACAACAAAAATTTTCCTCCAATCACATATTACACATATATAATCACTGAGACACAATTGTAGCCGTTCTCAAACAATTGAGGTCAAGATGAAAAGGACACTATCACTTGCACTTTGTATACTCAACATTATGCACTCTGAGTTTCCCTTTGAAAGACTCGTTTCACCATCCAACAAATTCTGACACTGGGATGGATCTATGGCCCATGGCACTTCATGGTCAGGGTTTCTCTTGATTAGTTAAGCCAATTGGGTGTCTTTTAACTACATCAATCAAGTTACAAGAAAATCCTCAAGAGATTATACAAAAGATAAGGGTAGATTACAACTTTAGAAGATATAAAATGTATAATATATAAACTTGTCACATCACCACTTGATACTATATCAATGCCAAACACAAGGCCATCACCATTAACACATCATCATGGGATATCAATCCCTTATCACATGACACAAAGGATATCACCTCAATTAGGTACTAAGCCTCTACCAAGGTCATAAGACCATTCATATTGTTCCTGCGAAACATCATTATCTCTCCGTGCCTCATAAGGGATCATAATCACCACACATGTATCACATACGTGTTATCACAAGCATTAGCTATGATGTTTATTCAACTAGCAAATCAGGGTTACAACAAATAGGAGGAAGAGAAAGTACTTCATCAACATTCTAGTTACTCAAGCAAGATAATCATTACTCGCCATGTATTGAAATTAGGGTTAGGGTTCTTCATATCTAACCAATTTATAGTTTTTGTAACAACAATTAATATTAAACCCTAATTATTAAGATCTCCAACATTCTTGGGAAAGAGAGATTCAACCATTAACATCACAAGGTCATCCACATGAGGCAAACATGTGACCAGGTAATCTCATCGACCGAAGAGGAATAGACCTCACCATCTTCATCGGTCGAAGAGGTGGGTCACCCTCATTGTCCACTTGGATCAACCATAGTGACCAAATAGAAACATAGAATATCTTTGATCGAAGAGAACCAAGTTGAAGAAAACTTGGTGACTGAAGCAAGCCTACCACTTCATTGATCGAAGGGATTGAGACCCTTGGCTATTGAAGAGAGTTGAACATACATAGAGATCACTTTAAATCCAAACATGGTGACTAAAGGTCATGAGAAACCTCATCAACCGAAGAGTAAGACATCACCTTAGCGACCTCACAAGTAGGTCCAAAGCATGGTGACCACTTCAAGAGCTCTGTGCATAGAAACCACATCAAATAAACCACTTCGACCAACATGGTTCAACATGGCGACCAGGAAATCAGAGAAACATTGTGACCAAAACAGATGGGTTATCATCAAGAATCTGAAGAGTCATCTTGGTGAAAACCACAAGAAGAAGTTGAAAACCAAAACCCTAATTATGGTCATCACAAGGTCAACATGGAAACCATGATGTGAGAGAGAAAACCAAATGTTGAGCACATGCATGCAAGAATCAAACTTCCATATTTATGAAAAAGACAAAACCCGATTATGAGGAAGGAAACCAAGGTTAAGTACATGCTTGAAAGGATCACCACTTCCACCACCAAACAAGAACTCGACCACATAATTTCTCTTATCCTCATGTGATCCTTCTCTCATGACTATTAATCATACGATTTCTCAATTATGTGTAGATTATGCATGTAAAAATGAAAATTCATTTGAAATAATGGAAGTTGATTAAGATGATAATGCCATGACATGTTCTTAAATTGAAAACACTATTTTGCTTAAACAAAGTACTCCTGAAACTAATGTACTCATGTGTAAAACCTCAGATCATGCAGACTTAATTTTACTCAACCTGACATATATGCATCCTATTTTGTAGTAAATGAAAAAATCCTTGATGGGGTGAAATAAGGTGAATGCATGTTTATACCTCTTGGTTGATGAGGTCCCTGTATGATAAAATTTATATTGTCACTATATTGATCAAACCTTAAACGTAACTACCAAAATATTTCCCTATTGATATGTATCATGCCCCCATACTCCTATACTATGTATTTGGACCCCTAGATCATGATGGGAAGATTTGTTACAAAAGGAAATTCCCATATCGATTGTTATGCCTTTTTTCAGGTTCAATTTTGAATCATATGAGGTATGGATCATGGCGTATGACACTCTAACTCTTGGAATGCCCTATTTTGACTCCCCTATTTCTAGCTATACCCCTTTACTTGATCCATGAAAGGAAGGGAGAAATATTATGACCCCTAAATATGCCAAATATCATTAAACTTGGATGATTGATCCCTACTATCATAATGTAATACAAATCAATAGTTGATGCTAACACTATTTTCTATGATCAATGTTATATGATAAATGAGGAAAAATGTGATAGATTAGGGTGGTTGTTGAAATATGAATACCCTAACCTAGGTCACATCCCTATTACAATTTCCTCTAATTTTCACCTTGTCAATTTTTTTGAGTTTTGGAAATGCAACCCATTACACACGATTTTAATTTCTTGACCTAAGTTTCTAATATGCCAGATCTAATGATGATTTTCAAGCTCAACCTTGAATATCAATCTAACGATAAACTCAACCAAAATAATGTTGATTATATCTTGTGAATAAGGTTTATAGCAGGACATTGGTCTTGATCATACATCAACCTTGAACACTATGATAATGAAATTGATGTTGATATTGATATTATGGAATGTTGCTCGGTTACTGTTTATGGATGAATGATCACATGTATGGTATAGGTAGGAGCCTATACCCTAGTTTCGAAACTTTTGGGCGTATGACTCTTGATCTCCAAATATTAACTCTTGATATTAATTTATAAAATCTAAAATCATGATTATTGATCTCGATAATAGTACAAGTCCTATGATCACCCTATTTGGATCTTGATATCACCCCAATATATGAATAATAACTTTCATATTTCCAAATCTCATAAAATTAAGATGATGATTATGTTAATTCTCATTTTTAAATTTTGGTTTAAGTCTCATACATTGACTGTGACATGACCTCCCATGTATCTTGATATGAAACCACAATGTTGATAAATAACGCGTACCCCAAAATTGTTGAAATATGAACTTGATCATGGATGTATAACCCCACCTATGACAATATAGAGGCTAGAAGCCTAAATGTTGGGAATGAAAGTCATGATATACTGTTAATTTGAAAAGCTCTATTTGTTTTACCTAAATATGATATCTATAAATTTGCAATCTATATGATAATGTAACACCCCCTTTTAACATACATGTATCAATAAAAGAAACTCCCATGTTTTTAATAACACGAGGGACTTCAACTCGAAGGGATGTCACAAGAATAACAAACATTGCAAATAAAGTAAACAATCACCATGCACTAATATTGAAATTTGATTCATACATTGTTCAAAGACAATCTAATATAGTTGAGGTCTTGAATACACAATCTAGTCTCTAAACATGATGTAGAGCATGAAAGAACTTCAGATCTAAATGATTGGATCATCTAGGTAGATGACACCCCACTAGGTAATCCTTGAGAAAACCTTGAGCTATTCCTTAGGCTGATCTTCTTAGGGCTCTATCCTTGATGTTGCTTTGTACATGTGGGCATCACACCCCCATCCATGCATCAAACAAATTGGTAAGTGGAACTATACATATAATATATTTAAGAAACCATGTAAACTAAAAATAGACCTTTAAACATTTGACATAGAAAAAGGGACACATTGCTTTTAAATCATTTCTTTTATCTTGACTTATATAATAATCCTCGAGTTTTGCACCAAAGTGCCTCTTCTCTTATGCACTGAAGTTCCTCTTGGGTTGCAACGAAGTGCCTATTCTCTAATGCATTGAAGTGCCTCTTAGTTTTTCTCTGAGGATCCTCTTGGTGAGGATCTTATATAAGTCATTGTTTATTATCCTTATCTTGAAAACCTTACTTAGCTCTAGAATCTTAATCTTGACTTTACTCTTAATGTGCATGAAGATGATACAATAATACTGATGATAAGCATTACATTTAGTTCATCGTAAATTTCATTGACTTTTAATAATTGAAATAGAAAATAATACATTCTTATCATCCATTGTACATAAATATATGCAATCAATCAATTATTTATGATCAAAGTGCATGGACCATTTGGACCATTTACCTTTCTCTTAGAGAATATCTAGTTGCTCCTCCTAGATTTATGAAACCCTAATCACAATGTTAGGGTTAATTGAAACCCTAATTAAAGTAATTACCATTCATTAATAATTTGTATTCAAGTCGATTTTTAAGGTTTCATGGTTCTTGGATGAATGAGAGAAAATTTGGAGTCAAATAGGCTTTAAAAACATCATTATGTTGTTTCTTATTCGAAACCCTTCCAACAAATATTTTTGCAATTTTTTCTGATGTGGGTTGATTTTTTATGAAATTTTAAAATACTAGCCAATCACAGAGCATGCTAATTCCAAGCTGGCATTATCAAAAACCAGTGGTTAACCCAGGAGCTGGGCCCGCTCTAACATGGCCCAATGACTAGTTGACACAACAAAAAGACTCATCTCGAGACTATGCACAAGGCACTAACCAAAATTAAGGCAAAAGCGCAACATTGCCTATGGCAATCAACTCAAAATTTACTTCACCCTGGGGCTAAAAATAAGAAAAGCAACCCATCATCTTCTCTTTTGACCAATAACTACAAAGGACAATTATGCATCAACTACAAAATATAAGTCCAAAGCCAAGAGATCGAAAGTATGATCTTCCACCCATCAAGGATATCTTAGGTGTTGGGCACCCTCCTAGGGTCGACCACCCTAGCAAACCCAAACAAGGGCTACCAAGAGCATACATGATGGCTTCCTCCATGAGAGCATCTGCAAGGAAAAAAAAGTCAGCAAGAAACAAAACACACGACAAAATGACAGATACACATGACTTTGTAAACTAAAACTAAAAGTAGAGAATTTGGGGCAAACAATAGCAAGGTGGTCGAGAATTGTCGTTTAGACAAGAAACACCAAGGAAATTCAATTCTCACTGCAAAATAGGTTGAAATGATGGTTAACCAGGCTCCTTAGAGACTCTTTGAAGCTTTCCCATACCCTAGAGTCTATCCCTATGGTATAAGGGTCGACGACAAATAAGGCTTGGTTGCCGACTGGGGGCAAGTAGGGAAACATGGAGTGAGGGTATTAGAGGGAACAAAGACAAATTAAAATAGTTCACTAATGTCTGGAGATAGATTTCGAGGGGTCCCTTTATATGTTTGGGGGTCTGGGTGGAGAGAGAAAACTTTGGAAGTGGAAATAGGGTAAACTTGGGGGATTCTAGTCGACTGGAGACTCTAGGGCAGAAAACCCTATCATCTCAAGGATAGATCTATTCTAAAGGATGAGAAGATGGTGAGGGAGTGATTTATCCAGAGTAGGACACGTAATAGAGGGAAAGACAGGAAAGAAATTTCCGACTTGTAGAGTCCTACTGACTCATGGACTCGAGCGACGATGACAACCTGGGGGGTGACCCGGGTCCACAAACCTAATCCGGGTAGGATTCCCTTAAGGAAGGAACGATATACATTAATTGCAAACCATAGGCTAAAGCGATTGAAAAAAAAATCAAAATTCCTTGAAAAAGATTTAAATAATTGTATTTATCTTGCATTTATCATTTGGGATAATAATAAATATAAAATTGAAATGAAACTTTGCACATAGAACAACCAAATGTGTAGATCATGATTCCTAATTTAGATTTTAATTTTGAGGCTACCCTAAATGAGTTTCTATATAGTCAGGTTTTAACTTAATTATCTTAATATTAATTATTAAACATCACCTTAAGTATAAATATCTGGGATTTCCAATCCATTTGTCATTGTATTACTCCCATTATAGTTATGTGACAATATTTTACTTGAATTATGATACTTTACCTTAATTAAGTTCATTTTCTCTATAATATAATATTTTTCAATATTACCATTATCATTCATTAATTAGGGTCATATTCAATTCCCTATTTTTATCAAAAAAAAGTTATCTTGTATCATTTAGGTTCATTTCTTATCGAAAGATATAAAAATTAATTTAATTAGTTTTTTTTTATTTTGAGAGAAAATATTAATGATTGTGATGTTATTTAGAAGAGAGGGAAAAGTGTAAGTAGTTTATTTATATGCGTTGAAATCATTTGAGAAAGAAGAAATACATTGTGTTCTCTCTCTTCATATCATATTTTAGATGAAGTATTCATTGTTTAGATAATTTACATCAATGTCCAAGATTTTATATTTATTAATGGAATTTTTTTATTAAAACCCTCATCTTATTTAAATTAAATTTTGGGATGTCATAGATAATCTCTCTAAAATTTTGATTCATGTGAGGAACTTTCATATTGATGTTCTATACATGTTGTCCTTGATTCTCGATTGCTTTATTCTTAAATAAGGTTGATGTTGAAATTAATGATGGTATATATTATTGGATTACATATGCGATACGATATATGGATTGTGAGGTCCCAACCTCTATTGAAGAATTATGCTACTTTTGAGGATGACATTTCCTTTTGAGGGGTGGATGTGATAAAGGGGATATTTATCTCTCTTCAAGTGTGTAACCTCTATCCCTAATTTTATATTTTTTATCAACCTTAACTTGAAATTCATTATTGAATGCATTTTGAAGCATGATTGGATTATCCTAAGTACATGTGTCTAGTGGTGACACTCAATTTAACTTTAAACCTAATTTTCAAGTACATCGCCAACTTCCCTTCTAAGTTTATTTTATCACCAACTTCCCTTCTAAGTTTATTTTATCTATGTACACCTCACTATCATATTATTGTGTTCAAATTGTACATGTATCTCTCACATTTCCAACACATCTAATTTTTCTCAGATAAGATCTCAAATAAAGGAGTTATGCCTAGTTGAAAATCCCTAATTTCAAATCTTTCTTTGTATTTATTCCCTACTATATTTCTCAGTCTCATTGAATGTACCATGTGTATGACCCTTCTCTTGCCCACTGTTTGGTGATTGGTTTTCTCATTTTAAGCATTTTCTATTTTTTGGCTCCATAGACATTGTTCCCTATCGATTGATGTGCTTTGCATCTTCTATCTCCACTACCCAATTTCTTGAATTATGTTTGATAAGAACTCTTCAATTTTATTTTACAAGAATTGTTATGATGGATGAATGTGATGATTGTATAGAATTGTTATGATGCATGAATGTGATGAATTGTTATGCTTTATTTTTTTGAATAATATGTAAGCCCTAAGAAGTAACTTGGATGTTCTTAGTCTGATATGAGTTTTGAATTGGTTATTTGGTTTGTTTGAATATTATGTTTGAATAATATGTAAGCCCCAATATATAAACCGTAAGTTGTGAATTATAATATGTAAACCATGATTTATAAACCCTAATTTGTAAATGCTAATATATAAACTCTAATATATAAACCCTAGATTCTAAACCCTAATTTCTAAACCATGTTGTTGGCCTAGAAACCCGTCCAAGATTTACTTATTAGGAGTAAACCTTAGATAGTCCCCATTTTGGGACTGTTCCCGAGTACTACATCTCACTTAGGATGTAAGTGTATATAATGCGTGCTCTATTTCAATATATTTTGACAACATTTCCCCTTTTGTTCACTGGGTATATACGTAGGTCGGTATTTAACCATCTACATTGGTGACTTAAAGAACTGTGGGGAAATGCTGTCAAGATTTATTGAAATCCGACATGCATTATACACATACTAATGAGATGAAGTACCCAAGAATGGGATAGGTGGTACACATTCATCAATTTTTATGCTAATAGATGATTATGGCTCAATGCAGACATATTTTATTCTGAAATTAACTTATTAGGAACACTTGAGGAGCTACTCCTCTCCCATCTGTTCATAGAATGGACATATCATGGATGTCTAATCCAAATCATTGCACTCTGGAGTTTATTAATGGTCTTGTTCAGTTTGTAGGATTTGCAGAGGAACATAGAAAATAACATGGAGAAACGTTCTATTGCCCAAGTAGGAATTGTAGTAACAACTTGAAAGTTGATGTTGTTGACCTGATAAAAAATCATATCATGTGCAATGGGATTATATAGGGCAATACAAAATGGTACTAGCATGGAGAGATTCCTAGTATGAGATTTACAGATGTCGGTAGTGGTAGTTGAGTTGAAGAAGATATGACTAATGATGATGATGCAAATGAACCAAGTCCAATAGACATGGTTAATGCGGTGCTAGATAGTTGTGGGGTAAATGTTACAGACCCACCTACCTTATTTAGAAACATTGTACATGATTATGAGAAACCATTATACCTAGGTTATACTAAGTTTACAAAGTTGAACACTATGTTGAGTTTGTATACTCTGAAGGATAACAATAGATGGAGTGACACAAGATTCACTTCTCAGTTGTCTTTAATGAAAGAAATTATCCATGAAGGCAATGAGACTCCAATATCAACATACAAAATGAAAAAAATATTGTGTCCAATGGGAATGGAGGATAAGAAGATACATGCATGCCCAAATGATTGTGTGGTGTTTTAAAAGGAGTATAATGATATGAAATAATGTCCAAAATGTGGGGTGTCTAGGTACAAAAGAATGAAATTGGGTAAGACCAAAATTGAATCTCCTACCAAGGCGATGTGGTATCTGCCTATAATATTACAGTTTCAATGCTTGTTTGCTAATACTGTAGATGCACAAAATTTATCTTGGCATGTAGAGATAAAGAAAAAAATGATGGTATGCTATGACATGTGTCTGATTCCCCGTAATAGAATAAGATTGATTTATTGTACAAAATTTGGCAAAGAAGCCAAGAATTTAAGACTTGGACTTCATACTAACGGGATGAATCCACATGGATCATTAAGTAGCCAACATATCATTTTCCATGTCATGATTTTTATGCACAATCTTCCTCCATGGTTGTGTATGAAGAATAAATACGTCTTGCTATCCTTACTGGTATCGGGCCCCAAACAACCTGGCAAAGATATTTATGTTTACCTTGAACCTCTAATTAACGACTTAAATAAACTTTGGGTAGAAGGTGTGATGACTTATGATGCTTTGCATGGTGAGATGTTTGATTTATGGGCTATGTTGTTTGAACTATTTATAACTTTCCAACTTATGGAAACTTGTATGTATATTACCTAAAAGGATCCAACACATGTCCAGTATGTGAGGAAAATACTAATTCAATCCAACTAAAGCATGATGGTAAGACTCTATATCTTGGTCATCAAATGTTTCTACCAAACTTGCATCCTTACCTAAAGTTACATAAAGCATTCAATGGATCAACTGAGGAACAAAGTGCCCCTAAAACTATGTCAGGGAAGGATGTCTATGCAAGAGCAAACAACATTGTAAATCATTTTGGTAAGAGACCATGTACTACTCCTGCAAGTGAAAAGTCTTTATTAAAAAAGATGTCAATATTTTGGGATCTTCCTTATTGGAGTTCTTTGATAGTTCTACATTGTATAGATGTCATGCATGTTGAGAAGATATTTATAATAGCATCATCGATACTCTTTCAATCCACTAAGAAAGACTAAAATGGCATCAAATCCAAATGGACCTTGTTGCAATGGGTATAAGGAATGGAATACCAATAGAAGTTAGCAAGGGTTGTCACACATATTTACGTCCTTCTTGTTACACCTTGGATAGATAAGAGAAGAGAACTTTTTGTGAGTAATTTTTTAATGTTAAGGTACCATAGGGATACTTAGTAAATATCCATAAATTTGGTATCAATGAAGGATCTAAAGTTGATAGGTCTTAAATATCATGACTGTCACACGCTAATGCAACATATATTGCCTATGGATATTTGATCTATCCTTCCTAAGCATTTAATGTTTTGCAATCACTAGTAATTGCTTCTTCTTCAACACTCTATGCAACAAATTCAATGATCTTGAGAATCTAGATATATATTATATTTGCATTATGTAACATGTTTCTTTTTCATATATGATCTGACTTTTTCATATGTTTAGTTTTGATTTTATAGATGGCATCTGACCAGGAGCACAACGAACCTGAGCGTGAGAATCCTGTTGGGCCTCCTGACTAGGGTGATGACAATAATGTTGTATATACACATAAAAGATGGATAACTTTGATAAAAAAATCCTCCAATAGGGACAAAGGGAAGAAGGGCGTCATTGAATTTAATGAAGTAGCCATGCCGATTACTAAAGAGTTTGTTAGCTACTGTGGGGTCCTTAGTCAAAGAAAAATTCCTCTATGTATTGAGGATTAGAGACACGTGGATCAAGACACTAAAGACCTTATCTGGAGGGAGTTAGAGGTGAGATATATGCATTTACCTTTATATAGTCCTTTCCTATTCTTTCTTTTTACATTTCTAAAAGTAGTTAATGTTGAACCTTTTCAGGGCTTGTATGATCTTGAATGAAAAGTCACATTGCAAGAATGTTATGCATGTGTTCATGTTAGTATATAAGAAGTTGTTTTGAAGTTAATTTTTGATTCAATTTTTGATTTGATATAACATGGTTTGTGGCTTCATATGTTGCTATTCACCATAGTAGTTTTTAAGATCTGGCCCTTTGATGTTTTTTTTTCTTATTTTGGTTTAAGGCATCCACCAACATTTGGGTTTTGTGGACTGAGACCCCTTTGGTGAGTTGGTGGTAATTGAAGTTAGCTAGGAGGCCCATCATGAGATGTGAGGGATGGCCATTTAATCATTGTAGCTTATTTTATGGAAAAGGACAACTACCCTACTCGCTGTACTTTCCACTTTCTAGTACTGGAGTTTAAGGTGAGTTGTGACCTCAAGCATGTTTAAGCTTGTCTAATGTCTTCTATGAATAGGTTGGTTCTCCCCTAAGGATGATCATAGGCATATGTGTCTCTAGGGGAAGATTCATTTAGGGTGGATTTGATTCTCCACTGGCTCTTGATTTCATTCTTATATGACTCAAGTTGTGCCATGTAGTGAGTATTGAGTGGCAATTACCTACCCAGTTGTGTTAATGCAATGGGCATCAAAGATACCCCTATGGTATCCATTCTTTACACTTTTTGGTGTATGAATTTTGTCACAAGCATTTATCCACATTGTTACGTGTCATTTGGACTTAATTATTCACATTGTTGGTCATTTTGCATTTAAGTCCATAAAAATTGTTTCTCAGAACTTAGGGTGGGTGTTTTTGACTCCCAAAAGAGAGTTTTTATGATCCACATGTCGTGGATGTCATGATTAGTATATGATTATCCACAAGCATTCGTCCAAGTTTGGGTGCCCTTTGGAATTCACAATTAATGTATATCTATTTAATTCTTTGATATTGTGGGTAGTGATGCTTAGAGCCTTAGTATGGCAACTTGAACTGTGAATTAATGGGAGTTTCCAGACGAGGGTTCCCCATTTGTGGTCCCCATAATAGATCATGATGGAAAATGGTGAGACATGAATAGTGTTGCAAGAGATCCAAATCTCCTTATCCTCCAATTCACCTGTTTCTATGTTGTCCTGAGAGCATGGTTGTTGTCATGTTTAATCATTAAAGCTCAACTATGGAGTGACCCATAAATTTGTTTTTAGGATGTCTTGACTTGTTGGGTCTATTACAACTCACCTCTATTGTGCTCATCATTAGAAGAACTAGAATAGGAAATGTATTGATTTTGAGATGTAATGTCAGCCTACACTTTTAGCTTTCAATGATCCCATTGATTGAGTGATTTTTAAGGGTGAGACTAGGTTTGTGAACCGTTGGGTCCTCAACATAATGACTATGCTCAATATATCTTAGGCCTTAGGATTCTACTTTGACTCTTCTGCTTCAGGGTGCATAGGAGGACACGTCCAAACACTTAAGTAGGTTAAGTAGATTTTTTTTGATTTCAACTTTTTTCATTGTCTTTGTGTTTTTCAATTAAAAAACTTTGATAATTTTTTTCTCATTTTGAATTTGAGTTTTCTAATTTTCATTTTTGATTTTTTTGTCATTATGATTTTTTTTTCATTTTGATGTTTTTAGCTAAAACAATCAGGTTGATCCTTCATGCTCCCCGATTGCTTTAAGGGTCATGACTACTATGTCTCTTGGTGTTCTATTGCAGACCTCTACCTCGAGTGGAGATCTAAGTGAGTTTGAGACTGCATCTATTTGTGTGTTCTTGTTGTGGTATGTCTTGAGTAGGGATTCAATCAATTATGTGACTGCATCTAGCTCTTCGACAACAAGCTCTAGAGTGAATTCTGTAAGGGCATCCACTTGGACCAAACTTGCATCGATTAGGTCTTGAACGCTATGCTTGAGGTCTAGACATGACTTTGTTTTGTGTCCCTTTTTGCAATTGAAATTGTAATAAGCATTGAAATTGTAGCTCATTGTAAGAGGATAAGGAGGCTTCCTTATAGATGGGAATTTAAAAAGATGCTTGACCGATGGGAAAGCCTTACTAAGTGATATCCCTAATGGTGTGAAACTTCTCATTGGATTATGTGTAGGTGTCTCACTTTCACTAGTGGGAGAAATAGTCGCTTGTGAATATGTATCCCTTTTCCTCATGTTTTTGAAACTAAGGTTTGTTATCTTCTAGTGGTGACCTCTAAAGGTTTCAATATTTTCTATATTGACCTATACATCTCCTAGTTTCTGTAGGATTTCTCCTCATAGTGTGATCAAAAGCACAAGGAGGCAACTATAAAGAGATAGGAGCAATGTGTGGAGTGAGCAATGTTCCAGTAAGGGATAAGACTTTGAGATTCTTGTTATGGGTTGGTATTGGCAAATGACAATGGATCTCTGAGCAGATTACAACTGTGAATACTAAAACTAAGCCTGTATGAGGTGGGTACCCGTAAGGTCCTAGAACTAGAGGATAGTTCCAAGGTGGAGGTGAAGGATACATTGTGGGTGTTGACTGTATCTACATCTTATTCTACACTATAATTGAACTCTTCTAACCTTTTTTTAACTATTGGATTTCTTCCTTGATAAGCAATGACTTTTGATTATTCACTAGATTCTTCTATCTGATCATCCACTTGGCTATTCTGTGGGGTGACTATTTGTGTCATAGATAACTCATGTTATAGATTCTTCTATGTAACATTCTTGCGCTAGTATACCCTTGGAGAGAGTAATACAATATGGTGTAGTTGTTCACCTTGTCAGGCGTACAGTGATGATTGTATTGCATGACCTACTGATAGGTATTTACTATACGCCCTAAAACACAAGTGCACAGTATCAGAGTAATATAGGCCAATGAGGGTCGTATAGAGAACACGGGGATACGTAAATCCAAAAACTATTACTAACTTTAATGTGATCATCTAGACCGATTAAAACTTGGTTGAATGGTTTAATTATCGAAGGAAGGAAATAAATCTAAATTACTGGTTGTTAATCTCAATCAAAGTGAATTCCTTAGGATTGTGGTTTCACCATAGTTAATATTGCAATTAACAATCACAACATTAATAATTATCTCTCCTAACCCTGGACGAAGAGCCTGTAGTGAGAATTGCCTGCTCTCACAGTGTAATTCACTACCTAATCTAATACCAATCTCACTCTCGTATCGATTGTGTTATTAGTTAGGTGCTTTATCGAAAACTCTGGGTAATCTCTTCACATTCGTAAGCCACCTTTCTCAAAGGGCGATATAAAACTTGTATTTCTATGATTTTCTAACTGTTAATTTCCCTTTTCAAAGCAATTAAAGGTCTATTTAACTACCTATGGTGATCAAGCATGGATAGTTCATGACAATCTTGTAGAAATAAGTCCAGAAATTAAGAGAAATTGATATATTAATGCATACAAGTCAATTACAATACATAACTGGGCTAATCCTTGGTCCTAAGGAAAGAGGGGTTTAGCTCTGCATGGTTTCCATTATTAAAAATAGTGGAGAGAAGAAGAAAAATGTGGGAAACATTAGTTAAACTAAAGAACCCCTAAAGAAGATGGTTCAAATGATCTCCTCTCACACACGTGCCGATTTGCTACCTCCCAACTACAAATCCGTCCACTAGAAGTGCCCGGATCGTCCAAAACGTGGCCTTCTTCTCCGCTTTCTCCTCTCCTTGTTCTCAACAACCGTCCAACAGAATATAATGATATTGATATGGTTGGCCAAAATCCCTCTAAATCATATAAGTGACTTAGGGTATAATTTATTGCCAACCGTTGGATTAGACTTAGATTTCAAATCTTCCTGATCCCACCGTGTTGGTACTACCGACTGGGTGTCAGTACTACCAACACCTTTTATAGTTGCATGCATATGGGCATCCATCGGTACTACTGAGTTGAGTGTCGGTAGTACTGAGATTCCTTGATTAATCTTAAATCCATCACTGTGATGTTTTTAGTATCATCAATTTCTAGGTTGGTACTACTAAGTCTTCTCAATTTTTCTGTGTACCAAACTTAGCATGTGTCGGTACCACCAACTCCAAAGTCGGTAGTACCAAACTGTATGGATTTGTGTAGATTTCCCTAAAATATACAAAAGGCAAACATAAGCTCTTGAAATTTGTTAAATCATTCAGAAACATTAAAATTACAATTTTTAATGCAATTGAGTATCAC
The DNA here is from genome assembly GCA_963693085.1 of Alisma plantago-aquatica. NCBI lineage: Eukaryota > Viridiplantae > Streptophyta > Magnoliopsida > Alismatales > Alismataceae > Alisma > Alisma plantago-aquatica. Next base: position 1,272,403,223 of record OY856411.1, read on the forward strand.
ATGCTAAAAAGAGTAAATACTACACTAGTCAATATGAAAATGAACAAACAGTGCACAAAAATCCATATTAAATAGCTTGTGAAAATAACATTTATCCGATGCATCAAACTCCCCTAAGCTTAAATGTTGATCGTCCTCGAGAAACACACCCTTAGATATGTTTGAGACAAGTCAACAAAAGGAAAAATACTACGAAATTCATTCCTCAACCATCCCCACCTGAAGGTCCCAAACTGACCTTTACTGATCACTGAACAATCAACTTCTCTATAGCGACAAAAATATCCATAAAAGCTGTCCAGCCTTAGATCAATGAATACTATTAAGAGAGCAGTTAATATCATAGACAATCAGACATTCACTTGGTGCATCATGTGATTTCCTATTCTACATTTCTCTTTACTAACTACCAACTACTTGGAAACAGTTCTCCTTATAAAAATGAATGAGGAGAATAATCATTTAAGTGTTCTACAAATAAGAGAAATGGATGATATGAAATAGGTGGTTGTGAAGATTCACAAGAAACATCCAAACTATTTATGCAAAAAGAAAACATGATGAACATATATGGTGAAGATAATGAAAAATGCATGAATCCTAATGCCTAATATTTATTGGGTGAAATGATGCATGTATCAAAAATCTCATCAAATGAATGAGAATGAACAAAGAAAAGAATGCATCATGTGGACTTTTCTATATCTTTGTGAAGAGTTTAGGGTATCCTTTCTCCCACTTTCTTCAAAACATTTATTTTTTCATTGGTCCACTATTTTAGAATGATGGAAAATTATGCTTGTGCTTCACTAACATATCATTCATTTTTTTTCTGAGGGTATGGATGTGTATCCCTGCACTCATATTTTGAAGGAAGATGATACCCACATGATATAGAAATGAATGATGACAAATGCATGTAACCTACACGTAATTATTATGCAACTAGAATGATATGCACAAAAGTTTTTTATGCATAATAACACTTCTTTTCATTTTGTAACTAATGCAATCAAAGGGAAACTAACTAACATGTTACCTATTATGCCATGCAATGCAAACAAGAGGAAATAATTCAAATTGCTTAATTATCTTAAGGTGGTGGATCAAAATGAATGGAAAGTGGATGGAATCACATAAATAAGAGACAATGCCTTTCATGAATTATGATGTGTCCCTCTCTAATGACATGTGAATAGGGTAAGCTTATGATTTCTTTCTTAAACTTCAATTTAAGATCATGTTAATCATTTGATCAATTTACCTCAAACTCCATCTTCATCAACATTACATGAATAATTAAGATGTCCATTTATATTAATTGTCCTTAAGATGACTATCCCATACACTTCCTCTAGGTGGTGTAACTCAATAATTTTGCAACTTAAGCAAGAATCTTTCAATTTTTAATTTTCCATTGCAACACAAGTGAGAGCACATCATAATGACAGGAATCATAACAAAGCTCCACTTTTACACTAGATAGATCGTGGATCCTACAACTTGAAAAAAATAAAACTAAAAGCAAATAAAGACTAAAATAAAAACAAAAACTAAAGGATAGAGATTGTTCCAACTAAACTCCTAAGCTTGAACTTGACTATGTCCACATAGTCAAAATTCTAACTTAAGAGGTGGAACAGTGGCAATGATCAGAACGGTGGTGGTGGTGAATGTGAAATGCTAGGATCAAAGGGGTAGAATGTATCTCGAAAATTTGGCGACTCCTGTGGCATTGGTGGAGGTTTTGGATAACCACCAAAGTATCCTGGGTTCCAATAGTGGTCAAAGAACGACTTCTGGTATCCCTCCATCTGCTACAGGCACGTGTGCATGTTGTCCAAGAGAATTTGCTCATTCTCAAAGATCGCTTGTTGGTTATGGTAAAGCCATCCTTGGACATCATGGATTCTAGCCAAGGTCGATGTATGTTATTGCTGCCCTTGGTGTATCTCATACAACATCTCCTACACTCCCGCCATGGAATATGGATCATCATCTTTTGTAGGTAGTGGTGTAGAAGAACTGGAGGCTCCATATGGTCTTGTTCACTTGTGGGGAACCTGCCTCCTTGTGATGAGGATGGTGGGTTCCTCCTCCTCTTTGTCCTGTTGTTCTTCCTCAACATTGTTGTCTTCCTCTTCCTCCTCTGAAGAGCTATCTATAGGCCATCTCATGAGGTGGATTCCCTACAAGTTGAATATTGCATCAGGGAGCACCCTCTCCTTGTATTGGCCGCCTGTTGTACAACATGCGTACATTGTACCCTGACGTGTGTTGAGGAGGCTGAATCTCTTGAAGTGCTTCATGTCTAGCTTTAGAACAACCTTCAAGAACCTGGAGTTGGATAGATCAAGATTAAGGTGCAGTGCTATCAGTGAGATCAGTCCTCCAAAGTGGATAGGAGGAGTCCTCTGCACCAGTCTCTTCACTCCCATCATATGCTGGAGAAAGAAGGCACCAAAGTTCAAATTCCTTCCTATTAATTCCAACAACTTGTAGATAAAGTAGAGGTTGACCCTCTGCGTCTTCCCCTACACTTAACTTGATTTAGCAAAGAGGGTGTTGGTGAGGAGGCGATGAAGAATTCAAGAAAAAGGATGCTCGATGTCAGTGATGGAATTTGAGTGCCAACTAATATGACAACCTTCTGGCACCTCTATCAAAAGCTCTCATGCCGCCTTGACATTGAAGTTGTTGGGGATGAAACGTTCTTCATCATCCGACCATCCATATATGGCATTGAATTTCTATAACTTCATATGGAAGTTAGTGTAGAAAAGGCAAAATTTTATGCGGCCCTCACTCCCTCCATCCATACCCATGCTCATGGATGATGCAAATATCTAGTGATGCTAGGAACTTGCAAATAATTTCTGGGAAAGTGGGCCAGTCACTGAAGAATGGGTGAGCACCCACCAACCCTTGACACTCGCATACTTGGCACATCCTGTCAGTGAAGCCCAAGGAGGCGATGAAGGCACGGTTAACATATCATGTTGCCACCACATCCCTCTTTTGTAGGTCATCATAAATCTTCCTCAAGTCGGTGTTTCGATGGGCTATGTGGCTAGACTTTGGGATCATCCCAATCTGCCCCGCCGACGAATAAGCATTCCTCCTAGATGCCATGATGATGGTACAAGAAGGAGATGGAGAGAAAAGATGCTCAGAGTAGACTTTAACGCCCATGTATGCTTTCTTCAACTTGCTTGGAGAAGATGTGAAGAAGGTGTAAAGAGAAAATGAAAACAACCCCTCCTTATATAAGCCCCAACCAGCCTACTGCCTGAGCATCGTACTTACTTTTCCTCCACTATCTGCGTGACTCGGTACCATTGACGACCCTTGTGTGCCAAAGTCAGTTGATGTGGATCGCCATGTGTCAGTAGCACCGACGGGGGGTTGGTAGTACCGACTTGTTCAACAGATTGGTAGTACCGACCGTCAGTTTCAAGCATTCTTGATCGTTGATGGCGGTCCCACAGATTCTATCTTTTCTGGTGTTAGTACTACCGAATTGAGGTCGGTAGTACCAAGTCGTTCAAACTTGTCAGTTCTTCCGAGCGGGAACTCTATGTTTCAAAAGTGGAGCTTTCATTTCATTGGTACTACTGACTTTTGGTCGGTAGTACCAAGTCCTTATCAGCAAACTTGGCTCCCTCTATGCAGAAAGTCGGTAATGCTAAAACAATGGTTGCCAGCACCAAGTTGCTTTATATTTTCAACCGGTCTCCCTGTGATTTTGTCGGTACTACTGACTTGGTGGTTAGTAGTACCAAGTTGTACAATCAAAGTTGATCCTTTTCCCTGTGACTCCATCGGTAGTACTGACTTTAGGGTCAGTAGTACCAATTGGTACTCAGCCTGCACACCACACAAAATTCATCAAGCACCTTTTTTACATAAAAACTAATAAAATGAAAATTAAAGCTATGAAACTAAATTTTTGAATGTAAAGTACAAAAATGATGGTTGGGTTGCCTCCCAATAAGCACCCTTGTTTTACGTCCTAGGCTCGACGATCAAGCACAAAAGATCATTGACGCATAATGGGCTTCAACTTTTCTTCTTTCCTCACCACATCTTCCCCAAAGTAGTATCTAAGCCATTGGACATTAATAAGGAACGACTCAGCCCCATTTCTTATCTCTACCACCCCGTTGGGAAAAGATTTAACTACCTCAAAAGTCCCACTCCATATATACCTCAATTTACCAGGATGTAAGTATTTAACAGAAGAACCTTTTATCCTGGAGTGAAGACTCTATGTAGGATATGATGATCATGGAACTTTTTGGTTCTCTCCTTGTAAATACTTGAGATTTCATAGACATCAAACCTAAGATCATCTAACTCATTGAGTTCCAACATTCTCTTAGTCACTGCATTGTCTAAATTGTAGTTCAATTTCCTCAGGGCCCACTTAGCCTTATGCTCTAACTCAATGAGTAAATGACAAGCTCTCCCATAGACTAACCTAAAAGGAGTGGTTCCTATAGGTGTTTTATAGCCTGTCCTATATGACCAAAGAGCATCATTGACCAACATGCTCCAATTAGTCCTATTAGTTGAGACTGTCTTTTCTAAAATTTTCTTGATCTCTCTATTAGAAACATCAACTTGACCTTTGGTTTGGGGGTGATATGGAGTACCTACCCTAAGTATCACTCCATATTTTCTCAGAAGTGACCTAAATTTCTTATTGATGAAAATGTATCCACCATCACTAATTATCAATCAGGGCACCCCAAACCTACAAAGATGTGTTCCTTCACAAATCTGCACAACATAATTGGTGTGGGTTGGAATTGCTACCACCCACTTAGGCACATAATCAACAACAATTAAGATGTATAAATTATAATTTGAAGACACAAAATAGACCATAAAATCAATCCCCAATAAATCAAAGAGTTCAACTTCCTAAAAAACATTCAATGGCATTTAATGTCTCTTCAAAATATTACTCATACATTGACATGAGTGACAATGAAGCACAAAGTTATATGTATCTTTAAACAGAGTAGGCCAATAGAAACCACATTATAAAACCTTAGCCTCCATCCTAGAACTAGCATGATGACCCCAATAGGTAAGGAATGACAGTGTGCCAAAATACTCTCAAATTCACAATTGTTCCTCAAAATGCCATCCCTACATTGCTTAAGCAAAATAGGATCATACCAAATGTAATACCTCAAAGAGTGGAAGAATTTCTATTTCTCCTGATATCCCCAATCCTATGGCATTTCTCCACGCACTAAGTAGTTTACTATATTTGCAAACCAAGAATCTTTGCTTTTCATAACAAAGAGCTGCTCATCTGGGAATTCCTCCACTATAGGTATATTTATGTCCTTTTCATCCACCCTTTCAAGCCTAGACAAGTGATATGTCACTACATTCTCAGTACCTACTTTATCTTTATTTTCAATATCAAATTCCTAAACCAAAAAAATCCATCTTATCAACCTAGGCTTTGCGTCCTTCTTATGCAACAAAAATTTGATTACCGCATGATCTATCCATACAACCACCTTATCCCCGATCAAATACTCACAAAATTTCTCAAAAGCAAAAACAATCGAAAATAATTCTATTTTTGTTGTAGTGTAATTTGATTGGGCATCATTAAGAGTTTTATATGCATAATAAATAACAACAAGAACCTTATCTTGGTGTTGGCCTAGAACATCCCATATTGCATAATCTGATACGTCACACATAAACTCAAAAGGTTGGCTCCAATTTGGAGCTTGGACAACAGGTGCAGAAACCAATTTCTCCTTTAACACATCAAATGCCATCAAACATCACTCGTCAAAATTAAAATCAGCTTCCTTTTCCAACAACTCAGATAGTGGTTTGGTGAGTTTTTTTCAAAAATATTTTATAAATCATCAATAAAATATGGCATGTCCTAAAAAGCTCCTAACTCCCTTCACCGATGACGTTGGAGGTAACTTGGAGATGACTTCTATTTTTACCGGATCGACCTCCATTCCCTTATTGGACACCTTGTGTCCCAAAACAATCCCTCACTCACCATCATGTGACATTTTTCACAATTCAAAACTAGGTGAGTGTCCTCGCATCTATGCAAAACCTTATTTAGATTGTCAAGGCAATCATTTAATGATGCACCATACACAAAAAAATCATCCATGAATACCTCCAGAAATCGCTCCACCATATCTGAAAAGATGGCGATCATGCATCACTAAAAGGTAGTTGGTGCATTGCAAAGACCGAACAACATCTGGTGATACACAAACGTGCCATAAGGGCAAGTGAAGGTTGACTTCTCTTGATCTTGTGGCTCGATAGAAATCTGATTGTATCTGGAATAACCATCAAAAAATGAGAGCGACCAGAGAGCCACTCAAGAATTTGATCGATAAAGGAGAGCGGGAAATGATCCTTCAAAGTGGCAGCGTTCAAATGTAGATAATCAATACAAACACACAACCCAATCACTAACCTAGTATAAATACCCTCATCATTAGAATTCATTGTACCCCCTTTCTTTGTAACCACCTGGGTTGGACTAACCCCGTTTGAGTCAAAAATACCATATATTATACTTGTAGGTAAAAGTTTCACTACCTCTTTCTTTAATACCTCAGTCATGATGGGGTTGAGTTGCCACTGAGGTTGCACGACTGGCTTGGCTCCTTCTTCTAGTCTAATCTTGTGTTGGAAGAAACTAGGGGAGATCCCCTTTATGCCTTCCATAGACCATCTGAACATTGCATGGTGGTTTTTCAAAACCAATAGGAGGTGATCCTGTTCTTGACTTCTCAATGAATCCAAGATGATGACCAGAAGCTTCACTTATGCTTCCAGGAACATATACTTAAAGTGCGGTGGCAATGGCTTCAACTCTAAATCCGGCAGGCTCTGGTGAGATGGGATCAATGGTGTGGCCCTAGGTCCTCAAAGTGTCTGGTTTAGTAACATGGTAGTGCCTTGAGAAACAAGACAAACTCCTTCAAGGAATGAGATCGAATGAAGTCATCCATCAAATTCATGAGACACGCTTCTAAAGGCATCTGTGGATACACCTGAGCAAGAGTGGAAGAAGCTACCTCCTCAATTGTTGTTAGCCAATACTCTTCCTGTTCATCATCTAGATATTGAACTGCCTCGACCAATGAAACTTACTTTGTGTTCTCCAAGATGTCAACAGACAGAGTGCCTTTGTGAACCCGTATCATCAAATGAGCCATGTATAAAATGACCTCCCCAGGAATAAGGACATCTGTCCTTGGACTTGCTGTAGCTTGTGACACTGTGCATTCTTCTCAGTTGATTGTGCAGATTTAGGCATAATGATTTCAAATCTATCTTCTTTGATCCCCAATGTCAATCTTCCTCTACCCATCTCTAAGATCATGCCCTATATGGTTTGAAATGGCCTCCCAAGTAGTAATTTGTTGCCTTGACCATCTTACATCTCCATGGTGACAAAATCTGTCAGAAATACAAATCTGTCCACTTTGACAAGAACATCCTCACAGATACCATATGGCATGAGTTATTCGCTAGATGTATCACTACTACAGAAATGGCTTATAAAGCCACTTTTCAAGGTGTCGGTTGTTTACAAAAACCGACACCTAATGTCTACAATGTCGGTTGATAACATAAACCGACATCCAATCTGCTTAGGGAGCCCAGACACGGGTACCGCTTTTAATAAGTGTCGGTTAATTAATAAACAACCGACACCTAAACTCAACCGCCAAACCCAAAATTCCAGCGAAAAAATTGGCTCCAAAATTTTACATATGGCGTCGGTTCATAACTAAATAACCGACACTATAGGCTTAGTTGTCGGTTTTTTTAAATAACCGACACTTAGTATAGGTGTCGGTTCGTAACTAAATAACCGACACTATAGGTTTAGCTGTCGGTTTTTTTTAAATAACCGACACCTATTGTGAACTTAATAGCTCACCAGCGACCGATTCTTCCCCTTTCCCTGTTTCATTCATTCCCGATCGATTTCCCTAACCTCCTAACCTCCGGCGATTTCTTGCTGCTCCCTGCCGCCGCCGCCGCCCCTCCCTGCCTGTCGCCGCCGCTCATTCGTCGCCGTCATCGCCGTCGCTGTGAGAAGCTGTCGCCGCCCGCCCGCCCGCTGGCCACCCTCTCTGCCGTCGCCGGTAGCAGCTAGGACCGGCCGCTCCTCTCCTCGCCTCGCCGCCCTCTCCGCCGCTCCTCTCCTCGCCGCCGGCAGCTGCTAGGACCGGCCGCTGCTCCTCTTTCCTCAAGGTGCCCGCCCTAGCCTGCATTCTTCTTCTTCCTCTGCTCCTCTTCTCTCAAGCTGCCTGCCCTGCTGCTGGGTGTTTTTTTTAATTTATTTACTTCTCTCAAGGTGCCTGCCTGGTCATACACATATTGATGTACATAGAATAAATGCTAAAAAGGTGTAATTTTAGGGTTTAGGTACTGATTTTGTGCTTCTACTGAGCTGAATCCTCTATTGTCTATACAATATATACATGTTCTATGATAAGCCTTAGTTAATTTAATATGCATACTTTGTATGTAAAACATAGTAATCGGGTACTGCTGTATATCCAAGTAAATTACATGTAACTAATCATGACATAGATTTTAGAATGCATACTTTGGTTAAATGTACTGCTGTAATTTTTGATCAAGTGATGATATGTAAATGTAGCAATAAGTTAGTAAGGTATCAATGATAAGTCTGTTGTAATGTGATGCAAAATAGTTATTGTATCATGCATATATACTTAATAATTTTTTGTTTTATAGTTGTATAGGGTGTTTTATGTGTGGCAAGTCTATTGTTTAATAGTTTAGCTATAATCATTGTTTAATAGTTTAGCTATATTCTTGGTGACAATCCTAATCACCCTTCTTTTGCTTAATGATGAACTGTAATGCATACATGTGACATGCTTGGAATGTAAATGATGAACTTTTCCTAAATTGCCAATCATGCTTTTAAAGACTTCAATAATCACCCTAACTTGAAGAACTAGGATTTTAGGTATAAGAATGACAACACATTATTTGTTGGCCTAGAAACCCATCCAAGATTTACTCATTAGGAATAAATCTTGGATAGTCCCCGGTTTGGGACTGTTCTTGAACACCTAATCTCGCTTAGGATGTAAGTGTATATAATGTGTGTTGGGTTTTCAAGAAAATTTTTGCAGCATTTCCCCGTTTGTTCTCTAAGTACATATGTACTTGGAGAACAGCGGGGAAATGCTGCCGGAATTTTCTTGAAAGCCCAATACACATTATACACTTACTAGTGAGATTAGGTATTCAAGAATGAGATAGGTGGTACACATTTATTATATATAAGAATGACATCACATGTATTTGTTAACCCTAGACCCTAATCTTGTCCTAATATATACTTGTTTTCTCTTTGATCATAGAATGGATAGATCATGGATGTCCATTCGCAATCCCTGCACCCCAGAGTTTATTTCTGGTCTTGACCAGTTTATTAGATTTGCCGAGGAACATAGGAAACAACCTGGAGATAGGTTCTACTGTCCATGTAGGCATTGCGGTAACCACTTGAAAGTCAACACTGGTGACGAAATCAAAACTCATGCCATGTGCAACGGGATTATACAAGGCTATACAGAATGGCACTGACATGGAGAGATTTCAAACCCGAAACCAGTGGATGTCGATAGCAGTGCTTGTGTGGAAGAAGAAATTGCCTACGATGACGTAGATGTGAATGAACCATTTCCAGTAGACATCGTTGATGCGATGCTGGATAGTTGTGGGGTAGAGCACACTGATCCACCTCCCATTTTTAGAAACATTGTGCATGATGCTGAGATGCCGTTATACACATGTTGTACTAAGTTTACGATGCTTAGCGCTGTGTTGAGATTGTATAAGTTGAAAGCTAACAATAGATGGAGTGACAAAAGCTTCACGTCATTGCTGTCTTTGTTGAAAGAAATGCTTCCTGAAGGAAACGAGCTTCCAATCTCAACATACCAGGTAAAGAAATTGTTGTGCCCAATGGGAATGGATGCCAAGAAGATACACGCATGCCCGAATGATTGTGTATTATTTCAAAAGGACTATGCGGATTTGAAAGATTGTCCAAAATGTGGTGCGTCACGGTATAAATTGACGACTTCGGGGGAGTCCAAAACTGGTTCTCCTTCCAAGGTGATGTGGTATCTACCTATAATATCACGGTTTCAACGCTTGTTTGCCAATCTGATAGATGCGAAAAATTTGAGGTGGCATGCAGATGTTAAGAAAAATAATGATGGGATCCTACGACATGCGTCTGATTCCCCACAGTGGAAGAGGATTGATCTATTGTACCCTGAATTTGGTGAAGAAGTCAGGAATCTAAGACTTGGGCTTTGTACAGACGGGATGAATCCGTACGGGACATTGAGCAACCAACATAGCACTTGGCCAGTCATGCTTGTTATATACAATCTTTCTCCCTGGCTGTGTATGAAAAATAAGTATGTAATACTGTCGTTGTTGATATCGGGCCCTAAACACCTGGAAATGACATCGATGTTTATCTTGAACCTCTGATTGATGACTTAAAGAAACTCTGGGGTGAAGGTGTGATGACCTATGATGCTTCATGAAGAGAGACATTTTGTTTTCATGCTATGTTGTTTTGCACTATTAATGACTTTCCAGCATATGGGAATTTGTCTGGATATAGTGTCAAAGGAGCCAAAGCGTGTCCTATATGTGAAGAGAACACTGATTCAACAAGACTAAAATATGGCGGTAAGAATGTATATCTCGGTCATCGAAGGTTTCTTCCAAAATTCCATCCGTATCGTAGGAAGCGCAAAGCATTCAATGGATTGAATGAGGAACGGAGTGCACCTAAACCTATACCAGGGGAGGTTGTTTATGAAAGAGTAAAAGACATTGTCAATGAATTTGGTAAGAGATCACAATGTACTACACGGAGTGACAATTCTTCTTTCAAGAAGAAGTCAATATTTTGGGATCTTCCTTATTGGAGTTCTTTGACAGTCAGACATTGTATCGATGTAATGCACGTTGAGAAAAATGTCTGTGATAGCATCATTGGTACTCTGTTAAATATACCAGGTAAGACTAAAGATGGGATAAAATCCAGACTGGACCTACGTGAAATGGGAATAAGGTCAGAATTAACAGAATTACGTGAAATGGGTAATAAAAGAACATACTTACCTCCCGCTTGTTACACGTTGTCTAGAAAGTAGAAGAAAGCTTTTTGTGAATGCTTGGTAAATGTTAAGGTGCCACATGGTTACTCATCCAACATCCGTAGTTTGGTATCAATGAAAGATTTGAAGTTGATAGGTCTTAAATCTCATGATTGTCACACTCTAATGCAACAAATATTGCCCGTGGCAATTCGATCTATATTTCCGAAGCATGTAAGGTTTGCAATCACCAGACTTTGTTTCTTTTTCAACAGTCTCTGTAGCAAAGTTATTGACCCTGAGACTCTCGATAATTTACAAAGAGAAGTGGTTGTTACCCTATGTCAGCTTGAGATGTATTTTCCTCCTTCGTTCTTTGATATCATGGTACATCTTGTTGTCCACTTGACTAGGGAAGTGAAAATCTTGGGACCGGTTTTCTTGCATTGGATGTATCCCTTTGAACGATACATGAGCATTTTCAAAGGTGATGTTCGAAAAGGCTATCGACCTGAAGGGAGTATAATTGAAGGTTATGTGGCAAGAGAGGTTATGGATTTCTGCAATGACTTTCTCAGTGGTAATGACACTCCTGATAATGACAAGAATATTGACGAGCTATTTGGCAAAGGAATTTTGGGTTCACGTGTGAAAGTAATCAGTCGTGAGCAGTTGGAACAAGGTCATTTGTATATTTTACACCACATGGACGAAGTGAACGTTTATATCGAGGAACATACCAATTTCATCAAAAGACAATATCCTCGATCGAATACAATGTGGCTTGCTAGAGAGCATAACAAGACTTTTATTAAGTGGTTTGAAGATAAAGTCTTACATCACCTATCTCAAACACCAGATGATATTACTGAAACTATCAAATGCCTCGCCTTTAAACCAAAGTTGACTGTTATGTCTTATGAAGGGTATGACATTAATGGATTCACATATTACACAAAGCGCCAAGATGATAAGAGTGTCGTCCAAAACAGTGGGGTCACCCTTCAAGCATCGACTATGTTTTTTGCACGTGCAAAGGATAAGAGTCCACGTGAAGCTAAAATGTCATATTACGGTGTCATTGAAGACATATGGGAATTTGACTACATAGATTTCAGAATTCCGCTCTTCAAATGTAATTGGGTTGATAACACCAAAGGAGTTATAGTGGATGAATTGGGTTTCACTTTAGTGAACTTTGAAAAGATTGGCGAGAAGGCTGAACCATTTATATTGGCATCACAGGCGAAACAAGTATTTTATATCGATGATCCTGCAAATGATAAATGGTCGGGTGTTCTTCATGGTAAAAGACAGTTCGTTGAAGATCCTATAGATGAAGAACAGTACTATGATAAGTATGATGACTCCAGTCCATTCTCAGTTGGGTTGCCAACACCAACAAATATTGAAGCTAATGATGACTTGTATGTGCACGTAGATCACCATGAAGGATTGTTAATTGATAAAAAATCGCAATATTAGAGGTATATATGTTTTGTTTTATATGTTTTTATTTTTTCTGAATATGTGAACTTTACAATGTGAGCTTAATTTATAATGTGAGCTTAATTTTTCTCTTTGATCATAGAATGTATACTTTACAATTTGAATTACTTTACAATGTGAATGTGAACTTTACAATGTGAGCTTTAATGTGGATATGTACTCATTAGCCTAGAACCCCATCCAAGATTTACTCATTAGGAGTAAATCTTGGATAGTCCCCGGTTTGGGACTGTTCTTGAACACCTAATCTCACTTAGGATGTAAGTGTATAATGTGTATTGGGTTTTCAAGAAAATTTCGGTAGCATTTCCCCGTTTGTTCTCTAAGTACATATGTACTTGGAGAACAGCGGGGAAATGCTGCCGAAATTTTCTCGAAAACCCAATACACATTATACACTTACTAGTGAGATTAGGTGTTCAAGAATGGGATAGGTGGTACACATTTATTATATATAAGAATGACATCACATGTATTTGTTGGCCTAATCTTGTCCTAATATATACTTGTTTTTCTCTTTGATCATAGAATGGATACTTTACAATTTGAATTACTTTACAATGTGAATGTGAACTTTACAATGTGAGCTTTAATGTGGATATGTACTCATTAGCCTAGAACCCCGTCCAAGATTTACTCATTAGGAGTAAATCTTGGATAGTCCCCGGTTTGGGACTGTTCTTGAACACCTAATCTCACTTAGGATGTAAGTGTATAATGTGTATTGGGTTTTCAAGAAAATTTCGGTAGCATTTCCCCGTTTGTTCTCTAAGTACATATGTACTTGGAGAACAGCGGGGAAATGCTGCCGAAATTTTCTCGAAAACCCAATACACATTATACACTTACTAGTGAGATTAGGTGTTCAAGAATGGGATAGGTGGTACACATTTATTATATATAAGAATGACATCACATGTATTTGTTGGCCTAATATTGTCCTAATATATACTTGTTTTTCTCTTTGATCATAGAATGGATACTTTACAATTTGAATTACTTTACAATGTGAGCTTTACAATTTGAATTACTTTACAATGTGAGCTTTACACTTTGAATTACTACTTTACAATGTGAACTTTACAATTTGAATGTGAATTTGTAGATGGCTGACCATTCTCCCGATGACCATGCTGATGACTACCGTGAGGGTGAGGACATCAATGCGCCGCCTCACAATGTAAGTTTTAAAAATATATCATATATTTATATCTATATGTCCATTTATAGTTATATCTTGTAAATGTGAATTATTTTGTCAAATTTTAGGTTGATGATGCACATGTACCAGCTGAAGCACTTGAGGCACTTGATCAACAACACCAAAAAGTTGACAAGAGAAGGGGCATCACTATGATGAAGAAGTTAATTTCGTAAAAGGGCAATGGACCCAAACTTGTTGTGGATTTCGATAATGTAGGAAATGCATGTGGTGTGAATCGCAATTCATTTATTTCATATCTTGGGTTTGTTACTCGTAGCCATTGCGGTTGTCGCTTAGATTTTTGGCATAAAGTTTCTAAGGAGAAGAAAGATTTAATATGGAGGGATTTATGCGTGAGTTATTATTAATTTGCAATTCTATTTTGTAGATTACTAAATTTTTGGATACTAGTTAATAGCAATTCTATTTTGCAGAGTATATTTGAATTGGATAAAAAGCTGCATCGTAAATGCGTGATGCAACGCTGTGGGAGAGTCCTAAGGAACTATAGGACAAATCTCACCAGAGAATACATAAAAGAAGCCGACAAGAGGAAGAAGACAACCACTGAATAATGGAACTTCCTGGACAAAGAAGAATGGGACGCGTTTGTCGCTTCAAGACAAACTGATGAATTCAAGGTATTAGGCGTCAATCTCATTACTTAATATATGTTGTATTCACTTATTCAAGATTAACATTTAGTGTTACTAACCAAATCATTAATTTGCATACTAACTAGGCCCTCAGTGAGGCACAAAGATCAAGGCGTGCACTGAATGTGCATGACCACACAATGGGTCCAAAGGGGTATGCAGGCGTTCGCCAAAGACTACAGGCTGAGGCTACTGCTGCTCAGTCTGCTGCTACTCATGAGTCCTCTACCATAGGTAGCACACCTCTGCCTCGCCATGATGTCTGGATAGCTGGGAGGCAAAATAAGAAGGGAGAAATACCTAAGGCCGCAACTGCTGAGGCGGCTGCAAAAATGGTAAAATACAACTCTTACAACAATCATTCGAATATTGATTATTTGTGTTGTTTACTTAAGTACAAATTTTTGTTTTGGCGATTAGCGGGAGCTGCACGAGCTGAGGAAACAAGGAAAGTTCATCCCTGAGGGAACAAAGGATGAATTGACAGTTGCTCTGGGTAACCCAGAGCATCCTGGACGTGTTAGGGCTGCAGGCGCTGGTGTGGGCATCAAATCTTTTTTTGGGCCATCCCAGCGCAAACATGTCCCACAAGTGGGACTTTCACAAGAAGAGGTAACATATTCTTTCTTTATAATGTTACTATAAAAGAGAATTCAAAAATTAGAATTTGATGTTTCTTTTATCCATGTATAGGTGGATAAGCTATTTGACAGGAAACTCGAAGAAAAACTCGAAGAAGCAATGAAAAAGTGGCAGGCATCTCAGACTGCCACTTACCAGACAATACCTACTGCAGACTCTATTCCTACTCCTAATGCAGAGGTTGGGAGTAATCCTGTAGAACCACCACCTAGCACATCCACTGTAAGTATTTTTATGACATAGTAACTAGTTTTTTAATTCAAGATGATACGTATATATGAAATTGTAGTCATTTAAGAAAAAGATGATATGTATATATGTATATAACATTCTTTACACAAAAATTTGTAGGGGTTGAAGCCATGCCGTCTAAAAAGTAAAGAATATGTCGTGGCAGAGGCGTCGACTTACCCATCCCTACCAGGGGAAACATGTCACGGGTCTCCAGTACCAGCTGGTTGGATTCGGGTGAGTCCGATACATATATTCCCCCAGTGGATGGATCTTCCATTGCCATATGCCCACTCCGATTGTGAAACGCTTAGTGAGGCAGTAGGCGGAGTGATATTATGGGAAAAAGTGTATGTCTTCTTTACTGAAAAGGTGCGGTAAATTTACATTACGTTCAATTGTTAGTGTGTGTGTATGCTGACAGTTGATCTGAAATTTTATATATATATACAGGTTAAAAAGAAGACACCCACATCATCTAGGCCTCCACCTCGACCTCCTGCATTACCTAGTTGGGTTCCACAGGACCTACCTGTCCCGTTAGGTCCTAACTGTAGGGGTATGGCAGTATGGTTAGGGGAACATGATATAAACTCCCCTATAATTGTTTCTTCTGATTCATATTCTACAGGCCAGTCATATGAAACAAAACTATTTATACAAGATATTTTGGAGTTGTTTCGATATGATTGGCTAAATACATCTGTGATAGAGCTATGGATAAGGTGAGATATTCTTTATACATCCATATACCTTGTGTATGATCTGGTGATCTGGTTTCTTATTTATTAATACATGCATAATTAATACATATTTTGCAGCTACTTAGACAACATATGTGCAAATTTTGGATTCGAACATGTAGGGTTTTTTATTCCATCCTTGATTAGTCTAGTAGCTAAAGACCCTACATCAGTTCAACAATACTGCTGTGAGGCTTTTTCAATTTTTGCTGTAAAAAAGAAGACGGTGATAATGGCTCCATTCAATGTAGAGTAAGTTTACTTTGCTTATTATAATTTGGACTTAAGAAAATTAAATTTTATTGTGGATTTTGAGTTATTAATTTTTAACTTTTTTTCCTCTAGGGGTAAGCATTGGGAGTTATTGGTTATTGCCCCCGAGACGTTCACTGTGTATTATCTAGATCCTAAGGGGGGTAAATTGAATACAAGATTTGGACACATAATGAAAATGGCAATATTTCAGTGAGAAATATTTCATTTTTCATATCCGTTAACATATGTTATTACATTACTATTTAATTGCAATATTCTGTGTTACATTAACATGTAGGGGTTTTGAGGAGTACAAAAAGGCTGGAGGAAAGGTCCCCACGAAAAAGAACCATCCAATAATTTGGAAGAACGTGAAAGTAAGTTCCCGACTGCAATATATGTATATATTATTTATGTGAACAATGCTTAATTAGTTGTATTTGTTAATATTTTGTATGTTTGAATTTATAGTGTGCTACACAAGACAACGGATGGGCATGTGGATACTATGTCATGCGATATATGCACATGATTATCAAACATGCCGCACTGGATATCGAATGTATTGCTCAGGTATTATATAGTCTCATTAGATAATATGATCGAAATATATCAATCTTATTTATAGCTCATTAATTATATATATACATCATTCTCTTTACAGGTGTTTAAAGCTGACCCCATTACAGGAAAGGACTTACCAAATGTTAATGCTCCCTATACGATGGGAGAATTAAATGAAGTAATCGAAGAATGGGCAACAGCCATACAATTAGTGGGGGCTTTAAAATATAATTGGGATCCTGATAGCGAATAATGACTAAACAATGATACTTTGTAAATGAATTTCTAAAATATAATATATGTGTGAATGTTTCTACATGTCTGGATGTTTCTACATGTGTCTGAGTGAAAATGAATGAAAGTGTTCGTTGCTATATGAATGTTTCTACATGTGTGAATGTGAATGAATGGAACTACAGATTGCTAGCATGTGTGAATATTTATAAATGTGTGAATGAATGGAACTCTTTTATTGTTAATTTTGTAGGTTTGTAGCCTGTTGTCAGCTGATATCAATGGATGTCGTAAAAACTGCAGTTCATAACTGAACTGAACATGTTTCTCATCCTGCGACCAGCCACAGCAGGTCTGCAGACTGACAGAAAAAAAAACAATAGGCATCGGTTATTTGTAAATAACCGTCACATAATGATATAGTGTCGGTTTTCCTACAATAAACCGACGTCTATTTCCTTAACAACACGGCCGTACTGGACAGCACGGCCATGGCCAAGATGGTGCGGGTTTGGGTGTCGGTTATTTGTAAAAAACCGACACATAATGTTATAGTGTTGGTTTTTTACAAATAACCCGCGTCTATTTCCTTTGGTGCGAAGATATATGGCGTCGGTTATTTGTAAATAACCGACACTGATAGTGGCCAATATGACACCCTTTCTGTGGTGCGAAAGTTTTGGGCATCGGTTTCTTATCTAATAACCAACGCCTATAGTCCCCTGATGGCGCGCTTCCGGTGGCGCGCGAAGAGTTTGGGCGTCGGTTTTGGAACCGACGCCTAATGGGTGGACTTTTAGTGTCGCCCACATAGGTGTCGCTTAGAAACCGACACTAAAGGCTTTAAATAACCGACACTAAAGGTAGGTTCTGTAGTAGTGTATGGTCATGTTTCTCCTTCTAGATTCTCTAAGACCCAAGTTCTTAAAGGTACTCAAGGGATTTAGAATGATTCTTGCCCCAAAATCGCATAGAGCTTCTCCAAACCTTGATTTCCCGATGTAACATGATATGTTGAAGTAGCTCAGGTCTTGCCTTTTTGGTGGTAAAGTTCCTAAGATAAATGCACTGACATGCTCCTTCAATACCACTATATTGTTTTCAACTATTCTCCTCTCCTTCAAAAATTTGCCGTAAGAAGGAATTTGTTCGATTTCATCTATAAGAGGAATGTTCACATGCAACTTTTTGAAATCACCTAGAAAATTGTTGCTCAGCCTTAGTTTCCTTCAAGCTATTTGGAAAGGGCACTGACCTCACCTACTTCCTTTGATGTGGTGGAATATATGCCTCCTTCCATGATTCCATTGGTTTCTCAATTTCTTCATCAACCTCTTTGTCCTCTGCGAGAGTATCACGTTCAACTGTAATAGTAATCACTGTCGACCCAGTGTCTTGAACTTTGTCCTCTAGATCTCGAACTATCCTCTACTCATTCAACAACTTCTTCCCTTTGCATAACAACACAGCCTTCACCTGTTGGTTGTTAGCTGGCACATTTGTATTTTGTGGAAATCCTTCCTATCCTGATTTCTTTAAGGATGCAATCTCTACTACAATATGAGAAATCTGAGTCTCAATGCTGTGAATATGTGCTCCTTGATTATGTAGTTTCCTCTAGGTCTGTCCAATGAGTACTTCATTCTGGTTGACCAGTTTACCGAGCATGTCCTCGATGTGATCAATCGTTCTAGGGCCCCTTTCATGATGTTGTGGATTTGCTTGATGTTGTACTTGTGATGGGTCCTACTAAAAATTATTTGGGTCCTTTCATGATCACTTGGGATCTTTCCCCCAAGAATAGTCATTGCCCCTATAGTTTTGTTGCCGTGCAAACATGGACTCCTCATCCTATCTTCCAGAAGAGCTTCCATCCTTCTGACATAACTTCCTGGCGATAAGGTCAAGCTTCTCATTCAGTGCACTGATGACCTTTGATTCTCCAACACTTGTAAGGCTTGCTGGATGCTCTCTTTCTTCTCCCCAAGACTGATTCTTGGCCATGTTCTTCAGAATCTCATGGCACCTAGATGGCTTATTGTTGAGAAAAATCCCGATCTGACACTATCAATGTAGTTCTTTCTTCTTTGTGCATCCCATAGTAAAAAGTCTTTGCCTGGACATATAGATCTATTCCATGGTGTGGGACTATCTTGAGCATGTTCTCGAATATCTCCCATGCTTCAGAATAGGATTCTTCTTCCTATTATTTGAAGTTAAATATTTTGATGACTAAATCATTCATCTTCTGAGGTGGGAAGTAACGCTCAAAGAACACGTCTATCATCCCCTCCCATGTTTCTATTAACTCAGGTGGTAAGTCAAGAAACCAAGACTTTGAATTGTCCACTAGAGATGAGGGAAACAACTGAAATATATGACTGTAGCTGGAACCCTATCAATTTTAACCATATCACAACATTCGACAAAATTATTGATGTGTGCCAACGGATCCTCTGTGTTGTAACCATGCAATTGTTGTGACTTGACTAATCCCACTAGGACCAGATCAATCTTGTATATGCCTACATTTATTGGCTATCTCTTAATTGGGCCCAACTACACTGTTGCAAATGAAGCCTTGATCTTCTCCCAAATTATCTACTCTTCTTCGGGTTCAACCATCTCAGTTGGTTCTTTTAGTGGAGGTGTAGGCATTAGTGGTGGAGTTTGAATCAGCCTTGGTGTTGAGCTGCGAAACTCTCTTCCTTGGTGTAAGAGCTCTTCCTAACTAAAGCCCTACCGAGACGAATCTCTGTATTCGTGAGCTATAGTGTGTACCATGCACTAGTACTTGAAATTGTAAAAGACAATGTGAGAACGAGTTCTAATGATTGAGTAAATGATATTTGAAATTCAGCTTTAAAAGGATGAAAATAAAAATAAAAGGTGTGGCCTAGAGTGGCCGATTACAACACTCGTAGTGCTGGATTTGCCATTTCCCCAATAATGGTGCCAAAAACTTGATATGTATTTACTATACGCCCTAAAATGCAAGTGCACGCTATCAGAGTAATATAGGATAATGAGGCCTGGATATCAACATGGGGAAATGTAAATCTAGAAACTATTATTACTTGTAATGTGATCTGCTAGACCGATTCAAACTTGGTTGAATGGTTTAATTATCTAAAGCAGAAAATAAATCTAAATTACTGGTTGTTAATCTCAATCAAAGTGAATTCCTTAGGATTATGGTTTCACCACAGTTAACATTCCAATTAACAATCATACCATTAATAATTATCTCTCCTAACCCCCTGGACTAAGTGCATGTAGAGAGAATTACCCGCTCTCACAATGTAATTCACTATTTAATCTAATACCAATCCCACTTTAGTATTGATTGTGTTAGTAGTTAGGTGCTTCATAAAAAACTCTACGTAATCTCTTCACGTTCGTAAGATACCTTTCTCAAAGGGCGATATAAAACTTATATTTCTATGATTTTCCAACTATTAATTTCCTTTTTTTGAGCAATTAAATATCTAATTAACTAGGATCAAGCATGGATAGTTCATGGAAATCTCATAGAAATATGTTTAGAAATTAAGAGAAATTGATATATTAATGCAAAAAATCAATTGCAATGCATAACTGGGCTACTCATGGGTCCTAAGGAAAGATGGGTTTAGCCCCGCGTGGTTTCCATTGTCAAAAACATTAGATATAAGAATAAAAACATGGGAAACATTAGTAAAAATAAAGAACTCTTGAAGACGATGGTCCAAATGATCTCCTTTTACGAACATGCTGATTTGCTACCTTCCGACTGCAAATCTATCCACTGGAAGTGCCCGGATCATCCAGAACATGGCCTTCTTCTCCACTTTGTCCTCTCCCTGCTCTTGGCTATTGTCCAACAGAATAGAATGAGATGGATAATGTTGGCCAAAATCCCTATAAGTCATATAAGTGACTTAGGGCATAATTAATTGCAAATAGTTAGATTAGACTTAGATTTTAGATCCGCCTGATCCCTCTGTGTACTACCAACACCTTTGATAGTTGCGGCCATCTAGGAGTCCGTCGGTATTACTGAGTTGTGTGTCAGTAGTACCGAGTTTTCTCAATTAATCTTGAATCCATCATTGTGATGTCAGCTGTATCGACTTCTGGGTCGGTACTAATAAGTCTTCTCAATTTACTCTATTCCACACTGAGCATGTGTCGGTACCACCGACTCCAAAGTCTTTAGTACCAAGCTGTGTAGATTTGAGTAGATTTTCTTAAAATACACAAAAACCAAATATAAGCTCTTGAAATTTGTTAAATCATTTGGAAACATTAAAATTACAATTATTTAATGCAATTGAGTATCACAAGCTAATAAGAGTACATACTACATTAATTAATATGAAAATGAACAAATAGTGCACATAAATCCATATTAAATAGCCCATGAAAATGAAATTTATCTGATGCATCACCTGCAAAGGGTTACACCTGCATATGTGGCTTTGACCAACCCCTTCTCACTTTGACCATCTGCCTTCCACTGACCTCAGGGGACTCTGTGACTTGTAGTTCATCATCATATCATGACTTCTAGAGGGATCCTATGTTGAATGGAGCCTTTGATTCATCATGAGTGTCTTCAGCCAGTGCCATCATTATCTCACTAATGTTGGACTGTACGTTGGTGCTCATCATCTTAAGAATCTCTTTCCAAAACTATCAGTAAGAGTTCTGGTGCTTGAGACTTTTATGACTCCCTCCTCTATGTTTAAGGTAGAATGATTGGTTGTTAGGATCAGGAGACCAGTGGGGAACCTTCCCCTTGTGTAGAAATGGTTTGAAAAGGTAAAAAACATGGTAGTAAATAAACTTCCCACTGCATTAGGCAAGAGAATTCAACAGACAGAATCTATGTTTTTAGTGTTCCCAACCTTCTCAGTATTGTTCAACAAGAACTGCCCCTTGTATGGAAGAGGGTGTTGAAAATCATGATAGAAAAATGCAACCTTCCCCTTGCATGAAGAAAGGAATAAATATCATGTAGATATATGAAAGGTCACCCTTTTTGTAGAAAGGGATTGTTCATGTTTTAGCTTAGATTGTATAATGATATGAAGAGTGGATCATGCCCCTAGATTTAGTGATATGGAAGGATTTTTCCAGTCTTGTCATGAGATATGTCAAGTAGCACCATAATAAAGAATGTAGATTAGGGTTGTTGATTATAGAGGGTAAGTTAGGATGGTATCCAAGGACAAGGTTGCCACTCAGGATTAGAGACTATGGTTGGGGATTGATGTGTGATGTTTCTCTCTCCTTAGGGGATATTTTATGAGAGTAACATTCATAAAGGAATGGGTATCCAAGGACAAATTGACACTCTTGGGGCCAGAGGCTATGGTTGGATACAGGTGTGTGATATTCCTCTCTCCTCGAGGGAGACATTATGAGAGAAATTCTAAACAAAGGATACGCAGGGACAAGGTGACCCTTATGGGGCCAAAGACTATGGTTGGATATGGGTGTGTGAAATTCATCTATTCTCAAGGGGGATATTTTATGAGAAAAATACTCACAAAGAAAAGGGATATCTAGGGACAATGTGACCCTTTTGGGGCCAAAGATTGTGGCTGGATACAGACGTGTGAGATTCCTCTCTCCTCAAGGGAGATTTTATGAGAGAAATACTCACAAGGTAAATGTTATATAAGGACAGGGTGATACTCTCAGGGCCAGAGACTGTGACTGGATATGGGTGTGTGGGATTTATTTCTCTGTAGGGGTAATCTAATGAGAGAAATACTCATATGAAAAAGAGTATGAAGGGATAAGGTGACCCTTCCAGGGCCAGAGATTGTGCCTGGATACAAGTGTGTGAGATTCCTCTCTCCTTAGGGGATATTTTATGGGAGAAATACTCACAAGATAAAGGAAAATGGATATCCAGGGACAACTTGACCCTTTTGGGGCTAGAGACTATGACTGGATATGGTGTGTGAGATTCCTCTCTCTCAGGTGAGATTTCATAAGAGAAATACTCACAAGGTAAAGGGTATCCCTGGACAAGGTGACCTACTCGGGGCCAAATACTTTAGCTGGATACGAGTGTGAGATTTATCTCTCCTCAAGGGAGATCTTATGAGAGTAATTCTCACATGGTAAAGGATATCCATGGACAAGGTGACCCTTAAAGGGCCAGCGACTGTGGGTAGATATGGGTGTGTGAGATTCCTCTCTCCTCATGGGATATTTTATGAGAGAAGTACTCATAAGGCAAAGTGGTGTGTTTTTGTAGTTTTAGGTCATAGTCCAGGATTATGTGAAAATGTGTATAGTGGGGTGATGTTCCAATTTTAGGTCTTGGTCCAAGACCGTATAAATATGAAAGTGAAGGTACAATGATGACCTAGTTTTAAAATATGGTATGGGATTGTCTAGATATGAAGTGAAATGGTGATGGGCTAGTTTTAGGTCATGATACGGGACCATGGTGTAGGGTAGGCAAAGATGGACAAACCATATGTTGGGAAATCATGGCACAAATAAGGTAGCACACACAAAATTTTTAATGCATGATTCCCAAACTAGCAAATTGCATCAACAACAATGTATCTAGGAAAGAGGATTAAAAGAGATATACATGGTCCTAGAGAAAGTCCATCGAGAACTTTTGCAACAGTCACAAGTTGCACACAGACAACTGTCGGGGCAACACCACCACAAACGATAGTGGTTTTCCTCCTCCTAGCGGGTGGCAATGACCTCCTTGCCTCTATCGTAGTCCATACAGACCATTAGGAACTCCATGTTGTGTTACCAGAGCCAATAAGAAAGAGTTGTCTCTTCAAACATCAGGGTGCTAGTGCTAACTTGCTCTCCCTTGTTGTATCTCCCTCACCGTCCCTCCCTTTTACGGGTAGGACTTTCTCAGGCTCTCTTGGTTACCACAACCATAGAGGACAACAATTTTCAAATCTTATTGTTGTGTCTGGGAAGCCCCCAATACCCCTCTATTTATAGGAGGGACAAGGTCAGGGTTTCTAGTCCATTTGGGAGTCGAAGAGATAGAATTTATAAATTTTGTGGAAGTTGCAAATGGTGAACTGGTCAGTTCAACACTTGAACATGTCGGCTCATATGCTTTCCTATTTTCATACATACCAACATTCAATATTTGATTAATGCACAACCATGACATTGATATCAATCCTTGATCCAATCAAATTGATCATTGAACCGGGAAATCCATATGATGAACATGTCATTTCACTTTTGAAATGGTCATTTCATATCATGAAACAATCGTTTCACTTTTGAAATTCATTCTTCCATCTCAGGTAATATTCAACCAATGTAGTTAGAATTGACCTAACACTAAATCAATCAGTTCAACACTTGAACCGGTCAATTCACAGTCCATTTAGTCAATTTTTAACCTCAATTGTTTAAATTGAATAGGTAAACACTTTAGTAATTAAGTTAAACATCATTCATGAATAAAATCCTATTCCAGGTGCATTCTATGTGTGTGAACCTATAGGTCCCAATTTACATTGACAGTGAATGTCCATAACTAACTTATGACATCACAAGCAATGAGAGGTATCTCGCAACACATCATTGCTACCCAACTAATTTGAAAAGTTGGAGAACAACTTCAACCTACAATTCGTGATCAATGTTACTATGATCGTATAGTTCCTTTACCTATGATATTCATATTGAACTCGAGGCATGGAATTGTCACCGTCTTCAACATTCAATCCACGTTCCTTAAACTAGAGTAGATTGTCTAAGATGCATGTGAGCTCACATATCACGTATTGAGTCACATGAGTATGGCCATACATTTATCAGTCTCGTTTATGAAGTGGTATGGATAAAAATCTCTTGTAGGAGGGACAAATCGCATATGATATCTCCAGATTTTCAACACCCTGACCACATGTGGGACACTCCAATTGAAATCCTCACCTCAGTGAAGATCCCAATTCAAACACCTCACACTAGGCCAAGAAGGAGAAAATAAGAGGAAGTCAAAAGGAAACAACAGTAGCACATCCACATGAAAAAGAACAAACCATACGACACAAGCTCACCATTCAACATATAATTATAAAATGAATTATTATAAATTGATATTACACATTGAACAATAAACTTTACATATGCACATACTATATTCTAAATAAGATCTTTAGACAATAGGTCTACCTGTACATTTTCTCATCACACAACTCTCAACTATCCTGGTCTTCAAGAGCATATGTCGGAAACCTAAACAACATATTACATGTGGTACACATCATCACAATATTCTAGAATATTGTACTAAGTATGCCTATGTGTCTTTTTATATACTTCTTTCAAACTATGACTTGGAAAAAAGGTAAAATTAATACTTGGCAGTAATAAAAAAATATAACAAAGTCATACTTGAACAAGATGTTTATTAACAAAAGAGAACACATATTTAATTCTCATTTTCCATTATATCATCCATGCATTTGCCTATCAAATGGATAAATGCATTAAGGCCTTATGATCTTCTTACCAAAGAGATAGATCATTATACAAGGTGATCTTATTACCAAATAGATAGATCACTCAAATCACTATG
Source organism: Alisma plantago-aquatica (assembly GCA_963693085.1). NCBI lineage: Eukaryota > Viridiplantae > Streptophyta > Magnoliopsida > Alismatales > Alismataceae > Alisma > Alisma plantago-aquatica. The sequence continues at coordinate 1,272,429,031 of OY856411.1, forward strand.
CTTACCTAAGAGATATAGTTCTATGATATAATGGATCATATAGATTATTTTTCATGTGATCATAACCATATGTATGGAAAATAAAGCAAGATATCATACATGAGAAATCATTTCATTCAATATCATATGCTTAGTATTTTTACACACATAATACAACCATACTAAATAATAGGTTAAGTAACAAGTAAAGTGTACCTTCAATCGAGATAAGGCTAATCATCACATTCTTGGAGTCAACCACCACTCTTTTTCGACTCTTTATCAAGAGAAAATTACATGTCCCATCATTAGATTCTCATTACCTTATAACTCACCTTAACCCTAATTATGTCAACTAGGGTTTTACTTAGTCATTAGGATATGTGCATCATTACTTGTCTCTACTTCTTGAGAGTAGGTTATTGGTCTTAGATTCTAGATTAGGATATAACATTTGAACATTAGGTTCCATGTGATTTTGTGCAGACATAAACCCTAGGTTATAGACATCAATCCAATTAGGGTTTTAAACTTTAAATTATGGGTCATAATAATATAACATGCATTTCATACATAAGACCAATACATTAGTTAAACATTATGTTCCATATACTTTTATGAACATATTCTAGAAATTCCAACATTTATTGACATCACATGTAATTTCTACATTTTATTTAGGGTTATTAACCCACATTAGTAAAATCAAGCAAATTTCATAATTTCATATCCAAACATGATCATATCTGACATTATATGGCTTATATATCATATTTTAGAGTTACTGATGAATTCTCATAATTTTAGATCATCGTTTGATATTTATTATACATGATATGAGCATTTCACAACTTACATGATATTTTTGACATTAGTGCATCAAAAGCTTGATTTTACAATTTCATTGTTACACATATTTTTCTAAGAATTTTGGTACTTTGTTTGCAATTTTCTAATAAGGGAGCATATTTACTATGAATTATAGAAGATCTAGGGTTTATCTAATATTTTCTTACCTTTAGACCAATCCAGATCTGCCATGTGTCTCTTAGATTGGGTGAAACTCCTTACTTGGGTCGACCAATCTGGTTCACTGGTCTGGACCCAGTCTGCTCTGGTATCAGTAAGTTTAGGCTCACTTCCTCTCCTCTCACATTCTCAGCACTAGATGCTTGAGTTTGCTGTTTGGGCGCCACCGTGAAGGACTATTCTGAGGAGCAATTGATGGCACTAAGGTGCACTTTGTTAGCATGTAAGAGCTCCCTTAGCTCTGATGACTTTAGATAGACCTCCACTAAGGGTACTCATCTTCTGCTCCAAAGTTCCTCATCCATGAGCAACCAGTGATGGCCACCTCTGTGGTGTTGGGAAAGAGGCATCCTCTATCCCCTTTCGTCTCTACAACCTCAGTCTATTGTGATCACAATACTCTAATTATTCTTCATGATGCCACTGAGGCTTTGCTCCACACTTGGAATCCTCTACAATGATTCCACCAGCAACAACTACTACTGTGTGGCAGAGTGAAAAGGGCAAAAAACTTCTCCTCACACCAGGACTAGACCAAGAGGCCTCTACAAGGTGAGAACAAATCTCAGAAGCTCACACCATGCCCTAAAACCAAGGTTCTAAACACCACATATGCCCATCCTCCTCTCACACGACTTGGGGTTCTTCAACCACCTTCTTATTGTTAATTTTAGGTTTATTTTGTTACATGCGACAACAATAGGTGCAATAGATTAACAGGTTCAGGCAAGATCCAGATAAGAAGCAAAAAAATTAACCATGCGGGATAAATAAAAACAAAGTTAGGAACACATACCAGATCATTCGTTGAAAAACAAATGTGTTATTTAAAGAAATTAGCGGCCCACAATTCAGAAGGATAGGCGTTGTTCTTGTAGTCGACCCGATCACAAACTTGACGAAGGTTGTTGTCTAGCTCCTACTTGACGACATTCATTTACACTACCAATGGTGCCCAACGATCACAGGAACCATCGCATGACAGACCACATCTCTGAGGAGAAGAAGGGACTTGATGCTCATAGGAGAAGAACGACTTTAAGAAACAACACATTCCTAAGGGTTTGTAAAACACAAACAAAATAGCTGCCGACTGACATTTGTTTTAGAGATGTTTTTAACCCTAATGACGGAAGGCTAACTTATAGCCTTACACACACCAAAATCCTATTCTTATTATAATGCAATTACTTGATCTCTCTTGTACACGTTGCAAAAAATTCTGCAAGGAAAGCACTTTCCAATTAGGATTAATAAATCTATTTTGGAAAGAAAGAATTAATTAAATTTATAATTAATTAAATAAGTAGTTGTATCCTAGTTTAAAAAGAAGATGGAAGATGGAAGATATTCTCCACAATCCACAATCCACAATCCACAAGGCACAAGCCCGTACCCATCCTGGCCCAACTAGGCCAGGCCAGGTGAGGTGTGGCGTGGTGCGCATGCATGCATGTGTGTGTGTTGTGGTCACCATACCCACCAAGGAGGTGAGCATACCCACTCCTAGGACCTTTGGATACTAGTGTCACATGTGATCCTACATATAAGGACCACAAAAGTTTTAGGAGGGAGCAATATGGGATAAAACTCTTCCTCATATGCACTAGACACAAAACTACACTTCCTCCATGTACTAGCCGCACTATATTGGGCTTAACCCATGCTATATACATGTCTTCTACAACCATATATGTAACAATCCCCCACAAAGTCCAATGTGTAATGTTCTCTACTATTCAGTCCTCCATACTGTGCTTTCAGTAGATACCTTTCAGTTTGAATCTACCTAAGTTATCCAACTATGACACCCGCAGGAACTAGGTGAACAAAAGTCTTGAACCTGAACCTTGGGTGTAAGAGTATCAGTTGGTAAAAACACAATAAAGACATGGTAGAAAAGAAAACAATGCATTAACACCATGCATACAAAGTATATGTCATGATTGGTATCAAAGAACAACCCAATTCTCCTGTTGTGGCCTACACAACATCAATCATCTAGTTGGAGTCTCCAAGGATATACTTCTAACATCATGTCCTAAGACTTGACACCATTTAGAGACTAATCTCTTACTAACTTGTAATCATGACACTAATATGTTTCCTATGGGATAGACACACATATGCATGAATCATCAAAGTAATTACATAGTGTCATCTAATTCATCTGACAACTTGTTATTACCACATTGAACACAATTTGTGGGATCTCCACTCTGTTGGGTTAGGTTGCTACTGCCTACAAATCTAAAGGGGATTCAGTCCCATCCCCAACCGAGATTTTTCCACTAAGGCCAAGGTAAGTCCTTTAGTGAAAGGATAAATTGTATTATATTTGGTACTAACGTAGTCCACAACAATGACCCCATTAGACACTAACTCCCTTACAGACATAAGTCTTACTTGGATGTGTCTATGCTATTTTTTATTGTACTTGGAACTCTTTATGTTAGAAATAGTTGTAGTTCTATCACAGTGAACTGAAATTGTAGGAAGCGGCTTCTTTACCATATGTAAACTGGATATAAGTCCATGTGGCCTGTGACGTCCCCGAATTTTCTAAAACTTAATCTATTATGAGACGTCCAAATTGAAACCTCACCTCGGCGAGAATCCCTATTTAAACGCCCCACACTAGGCTAAGAAGAAGAAAATCAGAGGAAGTTAAAAGGAAACAAACGGTAGCACATGCACATGAACAATATTCAAACCATACAACACATGTTCACCATTCAACATATAATTACAATATGAATTGTTACATCATTTGATATTACATATTAATCAACAAACTTTACATATACATGTACTACATCTAAACAACAGGATCTTAAGACAACAGGTCCACCTGTACATTAGCTTGCCGTACAACTCACAACTATCTTGGTTCTTCAAGATCATATATCCATAACCTAAACAAAAGATTACATATGATACACGTCAGCACAATATTCAAGAATATTGTACTGAGTACGCTTATCTGTCTTTTATATACCTCTCATCATATCTTGGCAATAAGATAAAACTAATACTTGACAGTTATAAAGAAATATAATAAAAATCATATACTTGCACAAAGATGTTCATTAACAAAAGAGAACACATATTTTAAACACAATTTCCATTATATATCCATGCATTGACCGCCGAAGGTTTTGATGCATTCTCTTGACTCTTAAGGAGCTCAAGATTAAGGCCTTTATGATCGACTACCAAAGAGTTAGATCATATGTACAATGTGACCGACTACCAAAGAGTTAGGTCACTTCCAAGCATTGTACTACCAAAGAGTTTAATGCTTTCATATAATGGAACAAATATATTATGTTTGATGTGTTCATAGTCATAAGTACGGAAAATCAAGCAACATATCATGCAAGAACAATCATTTCATCCAATATCATATGCCAAGCATTTTACTACACATATAACATAAACATATTGTATAATAAGCCAAGTAAGAGGTAATGGCGTACCTTGATCACAAATATCCTAATCACATTCTTGATGTCATCTATGTCTTGGTCAAACCCCTGGTTAAGACAAGATCATATATTATCATCCGATTCTGATCATCTTAACCCTAGTTATATTCATTTTAGGCTTTACCTTAGCTCATTAAGATATGTGCATCATTACCTGCATTCTTGTCTTAGATTTATCTTATTGATGTCATTTTCTAGATTATGGTTCATTATTTAAACATTAGATTCCCTATCCTTTTTTGGCACATATTAACCCTAGTTTATATATATACCTTATTCAAATTAGGGTTACAACCCATATATTAAGGGTCATCTTCATATAAAACGGATTTCATATATAAAATTGATCTTAGATTTACATATTATCTTGTAGTTACTAATATGTGGGTTTTCTATGAATTTCATCATTTATTGAGCACATATGTATTTATTGTATTTTATTTAGGGTTAAAAGCCCTAATTAGCCATATGGAGCAAATTACATGATTTCATGCATCACCATCATAATCACTGACCTTAAATGGATTATACACATAAATATGGATCTACTAACATTTTATCATAATTTTAGACCATCGTTTGATATTTATTATCCATGAGATAAGTATTTCACAACTTACATGATATCACTAGGATTAGTACATCAAAAGCCTAATATTATGCTTTCATCTTGTTCTACTCATTTTTTCTGAGAATTTGGCATATTATTTGTATTATTCTAATAAACGAGCTATTTTATACGAATGATACAAGATTCTGACATTTATTGAAGATTTACCTTTGTGAGCCAATTGGTGGAAGCCACATGGCCACTAAGTGTGGTTCACTCCTCCTCTTCCCACGCTGAGTCGCCCCACTTTTCTTGGTTTGGCTGGGTTTGGCTGAAGCCGGCCGGTTCGTCGGGTTTGCCCCTGACTCGAACACCCGCTCTCCCTTCTCTTTCACCCTCACGCACGCATCGCTGCGCGATCTCCGCTACGCCGCCTCTACAGGGGAGATCTCCGGTGAGCGATCAAAGTCATCCAATGTCTCTCCGTCAAACGAAACTACCAACAATGTGTTCACAGAGCTCAGGAGATCTAAAGAGGCAAGCTTCCCATGACCATATGCCCTAGGAGCACTAGAGCCGTCTTCACGCTGTTGTGCCGGCGGAGCTCCATGGTCAGAATTAGGCGTCAGTGCACCAGGGCCTCTCAGCTCCCAGAAGAAGTATCTAGGTCTGTGGCCACCCTCTAGTAACTTGACTATGCTCTCCATATGTCGTTGGATGCACTCCTTGCAGTCCGCCAAACTCCATGTTCATCTTCGGTAAAACTGGGTTGGTCGACAATGGAAACAACCATGGGAATCGGTTGTTGTGTGTGGATTCCGTTCACCAGACATCTCTCTTCGTTCCTGATTTCATAGAACTATACAAGATGCTTTCCTCTCCCTTCTCCTACCTCTGCCTTTCACATGTAAGTGGTGGTGGAGAACCCATGGAGTCGGAGCTCCCAATCTCACTTCCCTCTTGACTGAATGACGACTATGAGAGGTTGGTGTAATTCTCCCACTTCTTTGATTCTAACTTCTTAGTTGAAAACGTGCCCTCACACATGAACAACCGGCTAGGAAATGTGGGTTGAAGGCGGCTCACATCCAATGCCACTACCTCGACATGTCGCAGGTAGAGGATGACCAAGTTATTAGTAGATCAAAATCTAAGGGTCCAGATCTTTATAGCCCGAGTACAATCCGTGGCTCACATAAGTGGACGATCCCAGCCAGTAGATTAGTTGTGAATGGCCAAGAGGTCTCCACACGGGCCGCCCGAAACTAAGGGGCATTCGACGCCCAAAATGAATAACAACTTAGGCTCTACTTACATAATGTATCAATTATTTGACCAGTTTCACACTCAAATTTCTCCTTCTAGGAACATCAAAATATTACCAAAATTTAACTATAGCTTTATCACAAGTCGAGATTCATTGTACTCCAAATTGGTGCCAAAACTCAATTGTTGAACTTATCAAATAAATACTTCAAAAGGGCATAACAAATTAGGATCTCAATCATGATGTCAACACCAATAAGCATCTATATTTTGTCAAAGCACTTGGAAACTCTTAATATAACTCAAACACATGAATTCACTTATGTCATTAGACATTTAAGGATTACAAAATTCCACTCCATCACATCCATTCAACTTCCAATCCAGTTTCATCTAAAGCACACAACTCTACCTCAAAAGTAGAATGAGACAATATGGTCTGTTTCTTAGACCTCCAGGAAACAACTCCTCCTCCCAACAAGAATACATATCCTGAGACACCATTACTCCCAGAGTTCATGGAAATCCAACTTGCATCACTATATCCTTCGACTACAGAAGAATGTTTGCCATAATGCAGCCCAAGGGAACAATTTCCCTTGATATATCTCAAAACTCTATCAAGAGCTTTCCAATGGGTCTTGTCGGGACAACTGGTGTATCTACTTAACTTGCTCACAACAAACACAATATCTGGATGTGTGCAGTTCAGAAGATACATCAAACTTCTGATGATCTGAGAGTATCCTGATTGAGACATTAGAACTCCAGTCTCATTCTTAAACAAGGCCTTGGATGAATCATATGGAGTCTTAGCATGTGTACATGATGTGTACTCAAAACTCTCCAGTTTCTTCTTGACAAAGTATGATTGAGAGAGAGTTATACCATCAGTACACCTTATGATTTTAAGCCCTAAAATCACATCAGTGATACCTATATCCTTCATCACAAACCTACTACACAAGAATGACTTTGTCTCATTTACTACTTTCATATCAAAACCAAAAAGTAGGATATCATCGGCATATAAGCATAATAAAATGTATCCATCATTGACAATTTTGTAGTAGAGACACTTATCAAATTCATTAGAAACAAAGATAAATGATGAAATCACAAAATCAAACTTCTCATGCCATTGCTAGGGCTTATTTCAATCCATATAATGACTTAACAAGTTTATACACTCTAGACTCATTGCCACGACCCAAAAATCCCTTAGGTTGTTCCGTATATATCTCTTCCTAAAGATCACCGTGTAGGAACACAGTCTTCACATCCATCTGTCGGATACATAGGTTATAAATAGAATCCAATGCTATAAGCACTCAGATTGTGGTCATAAAGGAAATAGGGGAATAAATATCAAAATAATCCATTCCTTCTCTCTGTGTGTAACTCTTAGCAACTAGCCTAGCCTTATACGTATTGATTGTCCTGTCTGCATTAAGTTTCTTCTTAAAGATCCATTTGCAACCAACTAAAAAACTATCAGGAGGCAAATCCACCAATCACTAGTACATAACCAGCCTTTAGTGTCAGTTATTTAAGGCATTTAGTGTCAGTTTCTAAGCGACACCTATGTGGGCGCCGCTAAAAGCCCAACCTTTACGCGTCGGTTCTCAAACCGACGCCACAACCCTCCGCGCGCCACCGAAAACGTGTCGAAAATGCGCCAGCAGGGGGTATAGGCGTCGGTTATCCGCTTTGAAATCGACACTATTGTAAACATATATCATCGATTTTATACATATATCCGACACGTATTTTATGGCCTCATTAGGGAAATCGACGTCGGTACTAGTACGAAAACCGACACTGTAACCGTATGTCGTCAGTTTTATACAAATAACCGACGTCTATGATTTGATTTTTTTTTCTGTCAGTCTGCAGACCTGCTGTGGCTGGTCGTAGGATGAGAAACCTACAGTTCAGTTATGAACTACGGGTTTTATGACATCTATTGATATCAGCCAACAAAAGGCCACAAACCTACAAAATTAACATGATGGACAAATTATTATATATTGTGTGTGGGCTCTGATCTCCAAAACACAAGATAAACATAGCGGAAGCGATTCGATTAACAGTGGAAAACGAAAAATCACGAGAAATTAAAACCTTTCGAAAACAAGATCTCAAAAAAAAAAACCTGAAACTCCTTTTATAAAAGTAAGATGAACTGTTTACATCTCTGATAAATCACTTCTCGAGTGATTATATACGTCATGATACAAAATCTCAAGATTTCAAAATTCTCAGATCAACAAACTCCTAGGACCTGAGTGTACAGAGACGACATAAGACTATTATGACTACAAGACTAGACAGCACAGTGTTTCCACCTGAAATCACTGCTGCTCCTGAATTTGCTGTTGTTGCTGCTGTCCACCTGCAGATCGGTTCCTTCGACCTCGACGTCCACCTAAAGGTAGAAATCTACGGGGTGAGACAATTTTAAATAATTGTCCCAGCGAGAGTTATAACTCTCCGCCAGAAACTTTGTTAAAAGCAATCAAAGGAATATCATGAGCAGGTAACTTTAGATTATTCATATCAGGCTTGATAACAATTACTCATCTTTATTAAGGAATATGAAGAACATGTATACTAATACTTGAATAGGATATTAAATGCAAGCAATGTATTATCAATCAATGTTCCTCGTAGTTCAACCTAAACAGTTATGCTACGCGGTTGATTATGTTTTACAAATATCATTATGCCCTGCGGAGATGAGGTATACCGCTCATACTCCAACCGATCACTAGTAAGTCGCATCGGTATCATACTTGGTCATCGAAAGAGCCGGATTCTCATGACCTTCAACTACCTCAGTCAGATTGAGGATAAACATGCAGGACACCTAGTGTCTCTGCTAATATAGCTCACCAGGGTATTCTGGTACTTCACTATTAGAGTCACAGTGGCATTCTGCACTCTCTTCGCTATCGAAAGATTTCATGTTCATCTCTCATTGATGTGGTATAAAAGATTCCTTTGGGAGAATAGTGTTACATCATCCCGGTATAAGCATATAGTGAAGGGTTGATGGATTAAGATACATCCACATCAACTCCTACACTAGGATGTAAGGATATACACATCCATATTCCCCCACATACTCTAAAGTATGTGATCCAGGAGTTCCCTTAGGAAAACCTGTTTCACCATCATTTAAACTCTGACAATGATGGATCTATGATCAGGGCTCTACATGATATGATTATACTTGATTATTAGGTACATTTCAGTATTCTTTTAGCATCATACATGTTTCCAAACATTCAAGTACTAAACATGGCTATAACAGAAGAATACTAAATGTAAAAGGTATTACTCATATCAGTTATCAGATGAATATCAATTCTTAATCATTTTATCACTATAATTCAGGAACATGGGTGTTCATACCCTTATATCATCATAACACTTGATATCAAATGTCATGTCAGCATCAAGTCATCTATTAGCATGACCTTGATGTCATTCATGGCCCTTAAGGCATATCAGTTTCATATGATGCCATTTGCATCTAGGAAACATAGTTATTTCTGTTCATAAGCTATTGACATGCTTTCAATGAATATGATGTCGTGATCCTTACATGGATATGATTATTTTCTTATAAGAACCTGCATGATTAAATCAATTGATAATAAACAACAATTCATAGTCAGATCAGCAGTCAATAAGACAGAATTAATCCTTCAATTCAAAGGTTATACTTTTATGTCCTTACAAAGGGTAAGATTCCCTTGTTTACATCATTTAGGGTCATTCAACCCTTTCATTATGATTAGGAATAACGATTCCTCATCTCATATTTTGATAATACAATTCATGCTTAAAGGAATAACATGAGTTTAGGGTTTATTGTTCATTTCAACATATTACTATGAACTAGGGTTTACTATTCACATTACTCATGATTACCCAAGAATTAGGGTTTACTATTCACATTACTCATGATTACCCTAGAATTAGGGTTTACTATTCACATTACTCATGATTACCCTAGAATTAGGGTTTACTATTCACATTACTCATGATTACCCTAGAATTAGGGTTTACTATTCACATTACTCATGATTACCCTAGAATTAGGGTTTACTATTCACGTTACTCATGATTACCCTAGAATTAGGGTTTACTATTCACATTACTCATGATTACCCTAGAATTAGGGTTTACTATTCACTTCTCATAGCATCATCATGAATGAGAAACATCATCATTATTGATGCTTTCAAATTAGGTTAAGACTCATCAATTATTTTAATTATGGTTTTCATGATCTCTCATAAGTGGATCATACCCTAATCCTGCATATTCATATACATTGAAGGTACTTTATTTGAGTTTTAACCATAAATGGTACTTTCTCTCTCTCCTTCCTAATGAATGGTGATTACATCACTCTAGATAGAGTTGGATTAAGTCCTTATTGATTAACATAAACCAAATCACCACTATCATGTCATTATGGTTTACATAAAACAAGGTATCCTTTAATTGAACCCATTTAAGCTTAAACAAGTATGGACCCACTTGAGCTTAAATGAGTGTGGACCCATTTGAGCTTAAACGAGTATGGACAAGTTTGAGCTTAAACGAGTGTGGACCCATTTGGCTTAAACGAGTGTAACCCATTTGAGCTTAAATGAGTGTGAACCCATTTGAGGTGAAACGAGTGTGAACCCATTTGAGGTGAAACGAGTGTGAACCCATTTGAGGTGAAATGAGTGTGAACCCATTTGAGGTGAAATGAGTGTGAACCCATTTGAGGTGAAACGAGTGTGAACCCATTTGAGGTGAAACGAGTGTGAACCCATTTGAGGTGAAATGAGTGTGAACCCATTTGAGGTGAAACGAGTGTGAACCCATTTGAGGTGAAACGAGTGTGAACCCATTTGAGGTGAAACGAGTGTGAACCCATTTGAGGTGAAACGAGTGTGAACCCATTTGAGGTGAAATGAGTGTAAACCCATTTGAGGTGAAACGAGTGTGAACCCATTTGAGGTGAAACGAGTGTGAACCCATTTGAGGTGAAACGAGTGTGAACCCATTTGAGCTGAAACGAGTGTGAACCCATTTGAGGTGAAACGAGTGTGAACCCATTTGAGGTGAAACGAGTGTGAACCCATTTGATAAAGTTGGATAAGGACCAACATAGGTATTAACGCCCTTCATCTTCAACCTTGAAACCAAGGTCTGTTCTTCACGAAAAAGCTAGCAAGAGTGCAAAGAAAGATGGGGAAGAAGAAGAACTAACTATTATTTGCAAAAATAAAAGTATGCATAACAAAGCAAGGTGTAGAGTTATAAAACCCGCCTCAAACGTTGTTCCTAGAGCTCCAAGCTTCGAAACTTTAATGGTGTCTTGAGCTCCACAGGTCATCCAAGGTTGTTTCTTCAAGAAAGGTTGGGAAGGATCGGCTAGGAAGAGAAAGCTAAGTGAATTAACCATGAAACCAACCTTATACAAGGATTTCCTCCATGAATCCAAGCTAGAAGATGGTGCTCTCTTACCTTAGAACAGGTTGGTCGTTTCCCTGAGCTCCAGAGCTTTGCATTGGTCGGTTGAGAAAGATGAGAAGTGAGGAAGTGAACGGAATACGTTTGGTTGTTTTACAAGGAACTAGGCTTATATACTTTAGGTTATTTTCCACCATAAGGACCTCTAAAACATAGATTTCTCATCTAAGTCCCTTCTTATTTCTAAGGCACGTCCAAGCATGATAATCTTATGCAAAGCTCATCAAAACTCAAGATCTAAGGGTAGATAAAACCAACATGCATACTAAGGTACATATATGAAGGGTCTTCTTACTCATACTAGGTGTTTTCACTACAAAGGTCATCCTTCTTATCCAATTATTTAATAGAAGTGCCCCTCTCATACTTTCTTCTCTAAATGATGTAAAGAGTCATAAAGATATTCTAGAAAGTGTATAGCACAAGTTGCACCCCACATTTTGGGTAAATTACACTTTACACCAAAATTAGGGTTTTAAGCATAAGGATTGCTCCACAAGCTGCACCTTGGTGCCCAAACTTGGGAAATCCATCATACCTCATCATATTCCTTCATATGATGTCTCTTTATTATAGGAACATCTTAACCTGTGTAATTTGCAAGTTAACCCCTCTAATTGGGTAATTTGCACATAGGTTCCTGTATTACCAAACAATGCTACAATCATTGTTTAAAAAGGACAGAAATGAAAATGTATGTTCCTTAGGAACTTAATTACATGCCAAAAGATAATCACAAGGATTTAATTACATATTTAGGCAAAACACCTAGGGTTAATTCATAACCCAGGTCAGGGATGTTACAAATTATCCACCCCTTACAAGGATTTCATCCTCGAAATCGATGAAACATATTAATAGAAAAGAGTAGAATATTTCCTTCTCATCTCTTCCTCTAGTTCCCAAGTGGCTTCTTCAACACCACGGTGATTCCAGAGAACTTTTACAAGACTTATCTCTTTCTTCTTTAGCTTTTTAATTCTGTTATCAAGGATTGACACCGGTCCTTCCTCATAAGTTATATCTTCATTCAATTCTACTTCCATAGGTTGTAGAACTGACTCGGTATCGGGATGACATTTCCTTAACATAGAAATGTGAAACACAGGGTGTAGTTTTTGTAATTCTTGTGGTAACTCTAGTCTATAGGCTACCTTTCCAACCCGTTCAATGATTGGATAAGGCCCCATAAATCTAGGAGCTAATTTCCCTTTCCTTCCAAAGCGAAGGACTCCTTTCCAAGGCGAGACCTTGAGATACACTATGTCTCCAACCTGGAACTCCAACGGTCTACGACGCTTGTCAGCATATGATTTCTGCCTATCCTGTTCAGTCTTAATCTGTTGTTGTATTATTTTAATCTTCTCCGTAGTCTGCTGCACAAGATCAGGACCTAACAACTGATGTTCACCAGTCTCATACCAACACAAAGGTGATCTACAACGTCTACCATACAAAGCCTCATAAGGTGCCATATCAATACTATGTTGATAGCTATTGTTATAGGCAAACTCTATCAAGCTTAGGTGCAAATCCCAACTTCCTGTGAACTGGAGAACACATGCTCTCAACAGATCTTCTAAGGTCTGTATAGTCCTTTCCGACTGTCCATCTGTCTGTGGATGAAAGGTTGTACTAAACCTTAACTGGGTGCCTAGTGCCCTATGTAGCTGTTCCCAAAAATGACTTGTGAACTGAGGACCTCTGTCAGAAACTATGGTGACAGGAACTCTGTGCAAACGCACTATCTCCTGAACATATAACTGGGATAACCTTTCAGCAGAATAGGTTGTTTTGACAGGTAAGAAATACGCTGTCTTAGTCAACCTATCAACAATTACCCAAATGGAATCATGTCCTGTAATGACCCCGTCTCCTGATAACCCCCAATTAAGGGAGACTAGAAGGTCAGAGCCGTTATTCAATAAACAGGATCAAAGGTTCGACAAATAATCAATAACAATTATGAAATTCTACTAACTAACTGGAATTTGGTATGAAATTAAAACTTTACTTACCTTTGAAAAACTTGGGAATCTACCTATCCAAGCTTGGATCCACTCTAACTAGTCCTCCTTGCACTTTATGTTTTACTTTCACGATGTGTCACTTTACTGTTTGTTCTTTCAATTGTTCCTAAAACGCCGACAAACAAAACGTCGATCAGTATATCGAAATATACTGGTATGTGGGGTCAACCAAAAGTTTGCACATATGACTAACAATTTAATAATCACAATCAAATTATTTAACAATGCCAATTTACACTTTTCAGTATGACATTCTCCACCGCTTTTGCCCTAACCCTGGCATACCCACCTTAGGGTTTATTTTGCCCATGACTTAAGGCCACCTTCTCAATCCTGAGCTTGGTGCCTGGGGGTCACCACTCATGGTGCCCTCTAGTCATGCAATATTACAGGCCACCTTCTTGGTGCCTGGGGGTCACCACTCATGGTGCCCATTGGTCTACCTATCTGGGCCTGACTCTCTTGGCATCATCCATCAGGGTGGCATGTAGGTGCGAGAATACATACTTATACTATTAATGTGATAATCATAGTGACTTTATGATTTGCAAGTATGAACATCCAAACAGTTTAGTTGCAGTCAATGTGATTAACCATCCGGAAAACACGCGGGAAACTAATGCGGTTATTCATAAGCGTAACCACTTACCTGGCAGACTCAGATGCAGGAATATTCCAAACAAGCAAGTAATCCAGAATCAAGCAAGTACACAATTCAATCCTGAAATATTCATCCAATATTTTCTATCATTGATCATGGCACACAAAACTAATAGATCTACTCGTGCCTTAGGGTTACTAGCCTTTTTAGGGTTTTGACTATAATTAGGGTTTCACTTCCTTTTTATTACTTTTATCTTACTTTTATCAAATATCCATCAAACCCTAATTATCTTGTCTTATTTTCCATTAAAGTCCTTAAGATTAGGTTTGGACCACGAAAACCCCAATTATTCATCTATTCATCACAAAAGATGTTAAGGTTAACATTTAACGATATTTAATCTTATTTTCAGACTAATAACACCATCATCTATCGGTTAAGTCTATCAAGCCTCTTTTCATTAAAGCTACTATTTTAATCCTTTTAATCCATGGCAAACTCATTATAACCATTTATCACCAATTCATAGCCCATTATGATCTAAGTCGCATATGAATTCATTTTGTCATAATTTTACCCTTTTATTCCTGGGAAAACCCTAATTACTACCTTTAGGGTATATATCCAGAATTAATGACTTTTATACTCTAATAGCTTAGATTCAACATGTTTCAACTCCACTCATCAGATTGATCAATTAAAGCCTTTAATAATCTTATTCACTACAATTAGGGTTTCAAGGCCCATTAATGCTTATTTATGCTCATGAACTCTCAATTAAGCTACTAACGTGCAAAACTCATCCTTTTTATTCCTAATGTTTCTTTTTATCATTAACAGGCTAATATCAACTTTAGTCAGCTATTGAACCCTATTAATCACTTTAATAATATCAAAATAGGGTTCTTTATTCACTAAAACAATAAAGATGATATCTTCCATTACTTTTCGAATTGCACAAGGAATAAGGCTTCAATTATATTTTATTTAGATTCCTCTCGATTTTCTGAGCAAAATTCATATATAATGCACATCTATCCGAGCTACGGTTCATTAGATACGAATTTTGCATTAAAACCTCACCTGAGCCAATCCGGTTCTGCCACGTCACCCTGCGCATGCGCGGCTTGCCTTGAGTTTGAGAATATTTCGAAATGACGATACTGCCCCTCCTTAAGTGGCCGGCCCTTCACTACCGAAAAGGGTAGAACGATCCAAACTCAGCCTAGTTGTCTTCAACCTCGGCTCTTGCCCTAGCAGCCGACGGCCGCTAAACAGCAGCTTTTGTGGGCGCGCCCCTCCCTCTCCAGCCTTCAAGGACCACCACCGTTGGGCCCCCAAGCTCCCCTACCATGTTGCTCACCTAGGGTACCGCCTAGGTCACGGTTTAGCTGGCTGGTGCATGGGCACCCGACCTGCCATGCGTGGCCGTAGTTGCAGCCACGTAGCTGCGGTTGTGCGAGGTCGAGGTCGTAGGAGCGGTAGACAATTGATTCTGGGAGGTCGTGGAGGTTCCCCACCGCAAGAAAAGCCACAAGAAACTCCCATGTTGGTCCAGGGATCGAACTACACTCTCGTTAGCTTTTGAAGAAGAAGAAGGAGAAGAAGAGTGGGATACGAGGGAAAGGTCGAGTCTATGGATCCGTCCCTTTTATAGGGATGGGTAGCAGCATCCTAGCATGCCTGCCCATGAGGAGAGCCAATAGGAAACTCCTTTCCTTGATTACCAAGATATCCTCTCTTTTCTAACTATTCCTATTCCTTAGTTAATAGGAAAATCCTAATTTTATCTCCTTGATATTCTTTTATGCTCCAAATCTCAAGATTTCGAAATTAACTTCTTTTATTCTCTTAAAACTTGCCCTTTTTTCTAATGGCACGAAATCCTCTTTCCATTAAATAGGAAAATACTTTCTTTTTACCAAATCCACAAAATTCATTAAGAATGTATCACATTATCTTCATATTTTGCAAATCTTGGTAGTTTCTCTCTCTTTCCTATTTATTGGGGTTCCTTGAATCCCAAGAAACTCAAAGATCTCGAAATTCCTCATTAAGGATACTCATTATCCTTCTAGATGCATCTAAATGCATTATCCTCATTATCTTGTTTTATTTCTTATTAAAATATTTCCTTTTGTGGATTTCTCTTTATTTCTCTCTTATTTTCCTCATTAGTGTTTCTTTTATTATTAGGAATCCTTGGAACACGAAATTCCACTAAGGATTACCCATTTATTCCTCTTTTCACATATTTTCCACATTTCATCAATGTTTTCAATTTCTTTATTAACCAGGAAATACTTAATTGGTATTTTTTTTCCTTATTGCCTTTTCTTTGCAATATTGGACTCCTTGGAACCCAAGGAATCTAAGAGGCACGAAATCTTCTTTGGATTTGCCTTCTAGAGGTTTCCACACCTTTCTCATCTCAATTCTCAGTTATTCATTAATTAATTGAATATCCTTGTTATTGGGCCCAATAGCCAATAAAACCCTCAAATCAAACAACAAGGCTATTCTAAATGAAATCCATTTATTCAAAATAGATTATATCATTTATTCGTTCAAAAATCTTTAATATGAGAAATTATATTTCTCAGCAAAAGAACCCAAAATTGGGGTTGTAACATCCTTCCCCTCTTATAAGAATTTTGTCCTCAAAATTCCATCAAGCAAGCAAACAAACAGGATAATCCATTCTTATGTCCATCAGGGCTACCATGTGGCTTTACCCTATCCATGGTGCTTTCCAAGAACCTTCATTATCTCATATTCTTCCATCTGAGTTCTTTCTTACCTTGGTATATCGTACCCTCATAGGTGACTCAGGACATTTCAGCCTCTCAAAAGCTGAATAGGTTCAGGGCTTAACACATGGCTTGGGTACCTCACATAGTGCTTCTAGATCGGACTCATGTAACATATTACACATCACGTTATCCTGTGGGGCAAGGCTAAACACAATCATACCCACCAATCCATCTCAAATGGACCCATATATCGGGGATTCCGCTCTCTCAGCTGTAGCTTAGAGGGGTCGGATTTTCACATTATATTCCTCCACAGTGAACTGCATGTCAGTCTGCTTTGCATCAGCTCGTGACTCATGTCACCACTGGGCTCTCTCTCAGCCATTGCACGATCAAAGCGACTTCATCTGCACACACCTGGGGTTCTTTTCTGACCTTCGCGAGGCCTCCTTCACCAATCATCATAATGAAGTGGTGACCGACACAACCTCCCTATAAAACTTCTTGCATCCCGATAAAGGCTATGGTGGTTAACATCACATCTTTAGAACTACTTCATGGTATCACCCTGAATAAGCACACTTGCTCTCGTCAGACCATCTAGTCTGGATCATACGAACCATTAGTATGGGGCGATAAACTGTACAAACACTGAGCTCTTCATGTATCTACTTCCACCTCATGGAAGTGAACCCTTAGGTCACATCAAAAACTTTTGAATTCACATCATGGTGTAGTTGAACCATCTCTTTCATATGTAGTTCAACCAGATCTGTCCCTTGACAGAACTCTTCCTTTCTCATGTCATCTAGGTAAGGCGATCTACCATAACCCATATTGTATCTTGACCTTCTTGGTCTAGGAGAGACTCACAACATCCATAATGATGAACTCTCATTCCTTCTCGGGAACTCTTTATACTTTACATCCATGCACTGGGTTAATGGTGTTCGTCCTTCACCTCCTGTCTTGCATGGCCACATGCTACATGCAACTTTGTTTTAAGCATCCAGAATACTACCATCACTTATTATCTTTGTAGTATCAAGATGTATCATGATCTTAAAACCATGATCTTCTGTAAGTCATGATTCCTCGAGATCGATACCTTAGAAACCCCAAACTACTTTCATCAGGGTTTCATTACATTCTCTTCCAGAGAAGAGAATCTGAGGCTCTAACCCATCCTTTCATTACGTCAAGGACTAGACCAGCTAACCCAACAATCATTAACTTGTTCAACCTATCTCATTACATCTGAGTGTTAGCCAAAACACATCTTCTTTCCAAACTTAGGGTTAGCCAAACAACCTCCACTTCTTCTAGTTTCCCGCTAAACTAGGCAGCTATACTTCAACCAGAGTATTCATTACCACTTTACCTCCTTAGGTGTCAGGTAATGTACACCTCCATGTATTATACTTATCATCTCATCTCAAACTCTACGTTTGTCTTTATCAAGAAATTCGGAGCTCATCCTCATGGTGATCTCAACTTTGCATAACTTGCAATTTCCACATAGCTCATGATAAAACATCCTTACAAGATGATTTCCTTAATACTCTTAAAGTTAGTAAACCATCCATGTACCATTAACTTCACAAGGGTATGTTATCATCTCTTTCTCTTTCAACATACCTCATAGCAACGTTCCAACTCGCAACATCTTTTATCCTTGGTGTAAAGCATGCGTATTGTCCTATCTCTCATTCCCATAACAAAAGGAAATAAGTATTTGGCTGCAGTCCAAATACAGAGTTCCTCCTGTTCCAAGAGTAGAGATGGTACAACCCACCTTGCCCGTACACTTTCAAATCCAAGTCGAAACGTGCAGCTTATGTCTCTATACTACAAACATCATGATATCCACATAATTTCCATGGAAACTGGTCTCGAACTTACTTGGTCTGAGCACAATCCTTGGTCATCTCCCGTAGGTCTATAGGGTGCCGACACTTTTGGGGTCCTCCCTTTTCCCTTATGCATCCAGAGAGTGCCCTACTCATCTGTCGTCTGGGTCCCATGAGTTTATGAAGGTGATCAATCTCCTAACCCATGACCCTCGGACAATGATAGCTGTTACCTCCCGACCCTATGGTCATGTGCAACTAGGGAATTAGGCAACTCCTTCTTCCATCGGTCTTATCCCTCCCTGACCCTAGGATAGACTTAGGATTATATCATAGTACATGTTCAACATAGAACCTTACCCAATCCTTCATCATCTCTCTCTGCATTCTTGACTGACTTTCATCCCTTCATCGGGGTCATGGAAACCTGCCTACCTTGGTCAGGTCCCATACCGGCTACCTCCATGGTAACACATCCACATGCACTTAGAGATGGTTATCTATGGGTTTATGGTTCATTCTCGTACCATGTACTTTTCACTTAGCTTCTCAAGATCCTATGAAACCTCTTTAGGTTACCTTAAAACCAAAAAAACTGGTATACACCCTACCAAAGGGTCCCTCTCCCAGGATGGAAGGAAACTACAACTCTTGACAAAAAGGTCACAACTGCCCTTAGGGTTTTACATCCACATGAGCATGCCTAAACCAACAACTATTACAAGCGTACCTATAAAACCATGCTAGGTCGCACTTGTGCACATCCTCAACATTACATCAACTTAGTTGTGAGGGGTTCATCAAACATACCCTTTACGTAAGGGATTTCCTTTGCCTTTACACCTGAGGAGTACCATGCTCGAAACTATAGAGACTCAAATCTCACCATGAGCAATGGATACACTGCTTCCCCTCTTAGGCCTAGGAACCCTAGGTTCACCGTTGAGCATCCAACTGCATGCTCATTCTCTTAATCAGGAATCCAGCATGTCCAAGATATGTCATGTACTCCCATGATCTTTCTACTCAAGCAACACTTCAGAGTTGATTCCTCTTCCCAAACAACTACTAGGTATAAAGCCTCACAACTGGTGCCTTAACCTCCTCAGGGTCTAAAGCACTCTTTATCTCATCTTAGCAGGTAGTTACTTATACCATAGGTACTAGAAGCATCATCCTCTCGCTAGGGTTTGGTTACTCTCAAGCTAACCAAGACATCATCATCCTCCAGGGATCAAACATAAGGCAACCACTATCATCCACTTAGGTCGCATCATTCTCGACTCCCACTGTTTCTCAAGTTTAGGCTTACAACTTTCTTGGCCGAGGTCTGCTCCCTCTTTCTAGAGCTAATCCTACAACCAACCTCTCTATAAGAGGTCCTGTCTTTATGAAGGATCAAGCTCATAAGCATGTCCCTACCTGAGTGAAACCTATACTCGAACTTGTGTTTACTCAAGGTTATCCATAACCCCTTATGCTTATCTCATCATGATCCCTGACTAGGGTTTCATCAAACTATACCCTACCTGCCTATGCCTATAGGGTAACTATAGGTTCTCCTCTAACCTCATCGAGGAAGGAGCTATCCTTCACTCTAACATGCATGAACCTTTCCAGGGTTGGGTTGCCATAGGTACTTGATCATTCAGACTCTTATGGCATCCCAAAGGCGTGTCCAACCAACACTCGACCAACCATGATATCTAACTCATCGTGTCATCTTTCTCTCTAACCTATACTTAGGGTTAGGGTTACCATCATCCTCAAAGGATGTTCTAGGTTTCTACCTTTGATGGAGGTCTCTACTTCCAAGACTAACTCTCTCTACTCATCCTCCTGCCAAGGAGGTCTATCCTCAAGTCTCTCTTGAGGGCAATGACAACTCATGTCATACGACCTAAGCAGGTATCTATTCCTTTACGCTTATTCTATTAAGCTTATGTCCATGACATCTTATTTACATGCTTTTTATTAATTTGATGGAGGATTCCTTAATCCTTATCAACCGTACCCATACCTCGAGAGGGTGAGGAAAAGAGAGAAAACCCTAATCCTTAAGGTCCTTAACAGAATTTGAGTTGAGAAAGGATGAACGAGATGAGAGAGTCCTAAAAGGTATCTTATTTCGATTCATACCCTAAGACTTTGGCCAGGCAGTCACACGGATCTGGGAGTCCTCGTATTCCGACTAGCGGTGCGGAGGAAAATAATTCCAGCCCCCGGTCGTGATCCTTTTCTAGACACCTCTGTCCTTCGGATAATCCTCTAATAACTCCCTTGGGTTCTACGGAATTTGTAAAATTTAATAATTATTAAAGATTAGATGAGGAACCTATGCTTTGATACCAATTGTAACGACCCCGTCTCCCGATAACCCCCAATTAAGGGAGACCAGAAGGTCAGAGCCGTTATTCAATAAACAGGATCAAAGGTTCGACAAATAATCAATAACAATTATGAAATTCTACTAACTAACTGGAATTTGGTATGAAATTAAAACTTTACTTACCTTTGAAAAACTTGGGAATCTACCTATCCAAGCTTGGATCCACTCTAACTAATCCTCCTTGCACTTTATGTTTTACTTTGACGATGTGTCACTTTACTGTTTGTTCTTTCAATTGTTCCTAAAACGCCGAAAAACAAAACGTCGATCAGTATATCGAAATATACTGGTATGTGGGGTCAACCAAAAGTTTGCACATATGACTAACAATTTAATAATCACAATCAAATTATTTAACAATGCCAATTTACACTTTTTAGTATGACATTCTCCACCGCTTTTGCCCTAACCCTGGCATACCCACCTTAGGGTTTATTTTGCCCATGACTTAAGGCCACCTTCTCAATCCCGAGCTTGGTGCCTGGGGGTCACCACTCATGGTGCCCTCTAGTCATGCAATATTACAGGCCATCTTCTTGGTGCCTGGGGGTCACCACTCATGGTGCCCATTGGTCTACCCATCTGGGCCTGACTCTCTTGGCATCATCCATCAGGGTGGCATGTAGGTGCGAGAATACATACTTCTACTATTAATGTGATAATCATAGTGACTTTATGATTTGCAAGTATGAACATCCAAACAGTTTAGTTGCAGTCAATGCAATTAACCATCCGGCAAACACGCGGGAAACTAATGCGGTTATTCATAAGCGTAACCACATACCTGGCAGACTCAGATGCAGGAATATTCCAAACAAGCAAGTAATCCAGAATCAAGCAAGTACACAATTCAATCCTGAAATATTCATCCAATATTTTCTATCATTGATCATGGCACACAAAACTAATAGATCTACTCGTGCCTTAGGGTTACTAGCCTTTTTAGGGTTTCACTTCCTTTTTATTACTTTTATCTTACTTTTATCAAATATCCATCAAACCCTAATTATCTTGTCTTATTTTCCATTAAAGTCCTTAAGATTAGGTTTGGACCACGAAAACCCCAATTATTCATCTATTCATCACAAAAGATGTTAAGGTTAACATTTAACAATATTTAATCTTATTTTCAGACTAATAACACCATCATCTATCGGTTAAGTCTATCAAGCCTCTTTTCATTAAAGCTACTATTTTAATCCTTTTAATCCATGGCAAACTCATTATAACCATTTATCACCAATTCATAGCCCATTATGATCTAAGTCGCATATGAATTCATTTTGTCATAATTTTACCCTTTTATTCCTGGGAAAACCCTAATTACTACCTTTAGGGTATATATCCAGAATTAATGACTTTTATACTCTAATAGCTTAGATTCAACATGTTTCAACTCCACTCATTAGATTGATCAATTAAAGCCTTTAATAATCTTATTCACTACAATTAGGGTTTCAAGGCCCATTAATGCTTATTTATGCTCATGAACTCTCAATTAAGCTACTAACGTGCACAACTCATCCTTTTTATTCCTAATGTTTCTTTTTATCATTAACAGGCTAATATCAACTTTAGTCAGCTATTGAACCCTATTAATCACTTTAATAATATCAAAATAGGGTTCTTTATTCACTAAAACAATAAAGATGATATCTTCCATTACTTTTCGAATTGCACAAGGAATAAGGCTTCAATTATATTTTATTTAGATTCCTCTCAATTTTCTGAGCAAAATTCATATATAATGCGCATCTATCCGAGCTACGGTTCATTAGATACGAATTTTGCATTAAAACCTCACCTGAGCCAATCCGGTTCTGCCACGTCACCCTGCGCATGCGCGGCTTGCCTTGAGTTTGAGAATATTTCGAAATGATGATACGGCCCCTCCTTAAGTGGCCGGCCCTTCACTACCGAAAAGGGTAGAACGGTCCAAACTCAGCCTGGTTGTCTTCAACCTCGGCTCTTGCCCTAGCAGCCGACGGCCGCCAAACAGCAGCTTTTGTGGGCACACCCCTCCCTCTCCAGCCTTCAAGGACCACCGCCGTTGGGCCCCCAAGCTCCCCTGCCATGTTGCGCACCTAGGGTACCGCCTAGGTCGCGGTTTAGCTGGCTGGTGCATGGGCACCCGGCCTGCCATGCGTGGCCGCAGTTTCAGCCACGTAGCTGCGGTTGTGCGAGGTCGAGGTCGTTGGAGCGGTAGACAATTGATTCTGGGAGGTCGTGGAGGTTCCCCACCGCAAGCAAAGCCACAAGACACTCCCATGTTGGTCCAGGGATCGAACTACACTCTCATTAGGTTTTGAAGAAGAAGAAGGAGAAGAAGAGTGGGATACGAGGGAAAGGTCGAGTCTGTGGATCCGTCCCTTTTATAGGGATGGGTAGCAGCATCCTAGCATGCCTGCCCATGAGGAGAGCCAATAGGAAACTCCTTTCCTTGATTACCAAGATATCCTCTCTTTTCTAACTATTCCTATTCCTTAGTTAATAGGAAAATCCGAATTTTATCTCCTTGATATTCTTTTATGCTCCAAATCTCAAGATTTCGAAATTAACTTCTTTTATTCTCTTAAAACTTGCCCTTTTTTCTAATGGCACGAAATCCTCTTTCCATTAAATAGGAAAATACTTTCTTTTTACCAAATTCACAAAATTCATTAAGAATGTATCACATTATCTTCATATTTTGCAAATCTTGGTAGTTTCTCTCTCTTTCCTATTTATTGGGGTTCCTTGAATCCCAAGAAACTCAAAGATCTCGAAATTCCTCATTAAGGATACTCATTATCCTTCTAGATGCATCTAAATGCATTATCCTCATTATCTTGTTTTATTTCTTATTAAAATATTTCCTTTTGTGGATTTCTCTTTATTTCTCTCTTATTTTCCTCATTAGTGTTTCTTTTATTATTAGGAATCCTTGGAACACAAAATTCCACTAAGGATTACCCATTTATTCCTCTTTTCACATATTTTCCACATTTCATCAATGTTTTCAATTTCTTTATTAACCAGGAAATACTTAATTGGTATTTTTTTTCCTTATTGCCTTTTCTTTGCAATATTGGACTCCTTGGAACCCAAGGAATCTAATAGGCATGAAATCTTCTTTGGATTTGCCTTCTAGAGGTTTCCACACCTTTCTTATCTCAATTCTCAGTTATTCATTAATTAATTGAATATCCTTGTTATTGGGCCCAATAGCCAATAAAGCCCTCAAATCAAACAACAAGGCTATTGTAAATCCATTTATTCAAAATAGATTATATCATTTATTCGTTTAAAAATCTTTAATATGAGAAATTATATTTCTCAGCAAAAGAACCCAAAATTGGGGTTGTAACATGTCCTTTGTTTGTTCTAGGTAGACCAACAACAAAGTTCATGGTTACATGATCCCACTTCCACTGTGGTATGGGCAAAGGTTGCATTGTTCCTGTAGGCTTCTGGTGTTTAACTTTAACTTGCTGACACACCAGACACCTCAGAACAAACTCAGCTACATCCTTTTTCATCCCAGGTCACCAATACATATCTTTCAAGTTTCGATACATCTTGGTGCTTCCTGGATGCATAGCATACATAGAAGAATGAGCTTCCTCTAGGACTATCTTCCTCAGGTTATCCACATCTGGCACTATCATTCTCCCATGATAGCATGCCACTTGATCATCTGATTCATGAAAACCTTCTCGCTTCTCATCACCATACTCAGATCTGATCTGCTGCACTGCAACATCAACTTGTTGTGCCTCCTTAATCTGCTCTCTTAGGGTGGGTTTGATATGCATCTCAGCCAACAACCCGGCAATCCATGACACCTTCATCTGTACATTGTCTTGCCTTAAGGAGATAAGCATATCTCTCCTAGGGCATACTAAAGAGTTTAATTGTTCCCTATCGGAGGATGATGTTGCTGATTTCCTACTCAAGGCATCTGCAACTACATTGGCCTTTCCTGGATGGTAATCTATCGTACAATCATAATCCTTGATTAACTCCATCCAGCGACGTTGCCTCATGTTAAGGTCATGCTGAGAGAAGATATACTTAAGGTTCTTATGGTCTGTGAAAATCTGGAAGGTTTCTCCGTAAAGATAATGTCTCCAGATTTTCAAGGCATGAACCACAACAACTAACTCTAAATCATGTGTCGGATAATTCTCCTCATGTTTCTTAAGTTGTCGAGAAGCAAAAGAAATCACTTGTTTATCCTGCATCAACACACATCCAAGTCCATTCTTGGAGGCATCACAAAAGATTACATATCCTTTTCCTTGCTCAGGTAGCACAAGCACATGTGCACTTGTCAACCTCTCTTTCAACAGCTGAAAAGACTATTGACACTTATCACTCCAGGCAAAAGGAACATCTTTCCGGGTCAACTTCGTCAAGGGTAGGGCTATAGAACTGAAGTTCTTAATGAACCTTCAATAATAGCCAGCCAACCCTAAGAAACTACGAATCTCCGTCGGTGTTTTCGGTTGTTCCCACTGTAGAACAAATTCTACCTTTTTAGGGTCAACACGAATTCCCGAGGCAGATACCACATGTCCAAGAAAAGATACCTCCGGCATCCAGAACTCACACTTGCTAAACTTAGCGTATAGCTTATGTTGTCTTAGCAAAGTTAGAGCCTGATGAAGATGTTGTTCATGCTGTTGAGCATCTCTACTATAGATCAGGATGTCATCTATAAAGACAACAACACATTGATCGAGGAAAGGTCGGAAGATTCTATTCATGAGTTGCATAAATGCAGCTGGTGCATTAGTTAGTCCAAACGACATAACTGTGAACTCATAGTGACCATACCTTGTCCTGAAGGCAGACTTGGGTATGTCACTGTCCTTAATACGAAGTTGATGATATCCAGACCTCAAGTCTATCTTCGAGAAGACGGTTGCACCACGCAACTGGTCAAAAAGATCATCAATTCTCGGCAGAGGGTACTTATTCTTTATCGTTACTTTATTTAGTTGTCTGTAATCAATGCACAACCACATTGATCCATCCTTCTTTTTAACAAACAAGACTGGAGAACCCCAAGGTGAAGTACTCGGTCGGATAAAACCTTTCTCAAGCAACTCTTGAAGCTATTTCTTGAGTTCTGCCATCTCAACAGGTGCCATCCTGTACGGTGTTTGTGCTATAGGTTGGGTATCTGGGATCAAATTGATTTCAAAATCAATTTCCCGAGGCGGTGGCATACCTGGAAGTTCTTTAGGAAATACATCTTCAAATTCCATGACTATAGGAACTTCAGCAAGGTTAGGACTCTTCATGGTGGTATCTATCACATGGGCCAAGAATGCATAACATCCTTGCCTCATCAGCTTATCAGCAACCATAGCAGACACAAGACAGGTGGGTAGAATCTTTCTCTCTCCTTGAAAGATCCATGTGTTGCTCTTATCAGCAAACACAGCCTACTTGGATTCACAACCCAAGACAACTCTATACCTTTCTAAGGTATCCATTCCAAGGATTATATCAAATCCTTGCATATCAAGTGGTATAAGATCCACTTGAATGCGATGATCAGAAAAGAAGAGGATGCAGGGAGAGCATACTTCTTGCAAAACAGCAGAACCTCTCAACGGAGTTTCAAGCAACAAGCTATCTGCCCTATGACTAACTGTCATATTACAGTTACGAATCACTCTTCGAGTGATAAAAGAGTGCGTAGCACCCGGGTCAATCAAAACAGATACCACACAGGATTTAGACATATCAGAATATAAAAGTTCCATCTGACCTGCCACAACCCGTCGATTGACCACTGCTTCTGGTGGATTCATAGCATAGAATCTCGATGTCGCCTGAGGTTGAGTTGGTGCTGACGATCCAGCCTGAGACACTTGCCCACGTCCTCTAGCTGCTCCTTGAGACTGCCTTCTCTGTGATCCCTGTTGATTCTGCCTCAGAGGCTGTGTCACACTGACAGGCCTAGACCTACAGTCCTTCATCAGATGTCCCACCTTCCCACAGTTATAGCAACTCCTTTCCAGTTGTTGTGGTCTTGGCGGTCCTGTGACCGATATTGATGCTGAACTGTGAGTCTCTCGTGGCGGTAAACCTCGTCCTCTACCTCTACTTGGGGACCACTGAGTCTGAGAACTCGATCTGGGTGGTGGAGGTGTAGGTGCAGAGAATCTAGGCTTCTTAAAGTCTCTAGATGAAGATCCCTGGAACTGTGGATATCTCTTTTGGGTTTGCCTTTTCTCGACTACAGATCTCTCTATCCTTCGGACTGACTCAACGAAGGTAGAAAATCTCTCCCGGTTTTCTAGTGCAGACACGGGAGTAGTCATGTTGGCATTCAAACCCTTCTCAAACCTCCTAATCCTTTCTTCATCTGTGGTAGCCATATGCGGATAGAATCGCAACAACTCCATGAACTTAGCCTCATACTCGCTAATGTTCATCATACCCTATCTCAGTCTCTCAAACTGAGAGATCTTTTCATCCAGGAAGGTTTTTGGAAAATATCTGCGGACAAATTCCCGACGAAAGTCTTCCCACGAGATCTCTATTCTAGGCCTCTTCTGCTCTTCCATGGTCCACCAGTGACCAACACTACCTTTGAGAAGATAGACAACATGTCTAACCTTCTCACCTTCGGGGATGTTAAGGATTTTGAAAGCTTTCTCCAACTCAGTTAACCACAGATCAGCATCAGCAGGGTCAGCTGTTCCAAAATATTCAGTTGCTCTGACCCGACGAAGTCGCTCAAACGTTTTATCGATACCTTGACCCTCAGACTGGACAGGTTCCCTAGGTGCAGGCATGGGCATCCTGTCGGTGATATGTGTCATGGCAGTCATAAACTGCCCAAACATAGTTTGAACAGCTGGGTTTCCCATGTCAGCTGGGTCAAACTGAGGTGGCTCCATAGGTGGCTCAGGTACATGTTGCTCTATTTCTAGGTTCCTTGCACCTTCTCGAGGCGCAGCAACACTACTTTCGGCCTCATACTCCTCCTGTGGTCCAGACATCCTTAATTATCTTCTTCTCCTGAGGAGCAGAAGACTCTATTAGATAAGAAAGAAGTACTAAGGATAGACTTGACACTCTAAGTCCTATGTCTCTGTAGACTCAGCGAACCTAGAGCTCTGATACCACTAATTGTGGGCTCTGATCTCCAAAACACAAGATAAACATAGCGGAAGCGATTCGATTAACAGCGGAATACGAAAAATCACGAGAAATTAAAACCTTTCGAAAACGAGATCTCAAAAAAAAAACCTGAAACTCCTTTTATAAAAGTAAGATGAACTGTTTACATCTCTGATAAATCACTTCTCGAGTGATTATATACGTCATGATACAAAATCTCAAGATTTCAAAATTCTCATATCAACAAACTCCTAGGACCTGAGTGTACAGAGACGACATAAGACTATTCTGACTACAAGACTAGACAACACAGTGTTTCCACTTGAAATCACTGCTGCTCCTGAATTTGCTGCTGTTGCTGCTGTCCACCTGCAGATCGGTTCCTTTGACCTCGACGTCCACCTAAAGGTAGAAATCTACGGGGTGAGACAATTTTAGATAATTGTCCCAACGAGAGTTATAACTCTCCTCCAGAAACTTTGTTAAAAGCAATCAAAGGAATATCATGAGCAGGTAACTTTAGATTATTCACAGCAGGCTTGATAACAATTACTCATCTTTATTAAGGAATATGAAGAACATGTATACTAATACTTGAACAAGATATTAAATGCAAGCAATGTAATATCAATCAATGTTCCTCGTAGTTCAACCTAAATAGTTATGCTACGCGGTTGATTATGTTTTAAAAACATCATTATGCCCTGCGGAGATGAGGTATACTGCTCATACTCCAACCGATCACTAGTAAGTCACATCGGTATCATACTAGGTCACCGAAAGAGCCGGATTCTCATGACCTTCAACTACCTCAGTCAGATTGAGGATAAACATGCAGGACACCTAGTGTCTCTGCTAATATAGCTCACCAGGGTATTCTGGTACTTCGCTATTAGAGTCACAGTGGCATTCTGCACTCTCTTCGCTATCGAAAGATTTCATGTTTATCTCTCATCGATGTGGTATAAAAGATTCCTTTGGGAGAATAGTGTTACATCGTCCCGATATAAGCATATAGTGAAGGGTTGATGGATTAAGATACATCCACATCAACTCCTACACTAGGATGTAAGGATATACACATCCATATCCCCCCACATACTCTAAAGTATGTGATCCAGGAGTTCCCTTAGGAAAACCTGTTTCACCATCATTTAAACTCTGACAATGATGGATCTATGATCAGGGCTCTACATGATATGATTATACTTGATTATTAGGTACATTTCAGTATTCTTTTAGCATCATACATGTTTCCAAACATTCAAGTACTAAACATGGCTATAACAAAAGAATACTAAATGTAATAGGTATTACTCATATCAGTTATCAGATGGATATCAATTCTTAATCATTTTATCACTATAATTCAGGAACATGGGTGTTCATACCCTTATATCATCATGACACTTGCTATCAAATGTCATGTCAGCATCAAGTCATCTATTAGCATGACCTTGATGTCATTCATGGCCCTTAAGGCATATCAGTTTCATATGATGCCATTTACATCTAGGCAAGATAGTTATTTCTGTTCATAAGCTATTGACATGCTTTCAATGAATATGATGTCATGATCCTTACCTGGATATGATTATTTTCTTATAAGAACCTGCATGATTAAATCACTTGATAATAAACAACAATTCATAGTCAGATCAGCAGTCAATAAGACAGAATTAATCCTTCAATTCAAAGGTTATACATTTATGTCCTTACAAAGGGTAAGATTCCCTTGTTTACATCATTTAGGGTCATTCAACCCTTTCATTATGATTAGGAATAACGATTCCTCATCTCATATTTTGATAATACAATTCATGCTTAAAGGAATAACACGAGTTTAGGGTTTATTGTTCATTTCAACATATTACTATGAACTAGGGTTTACTATTTACATTACTCATGATTACCCAAGAATTAGGGTTTACTATTCACATTACTCATGATTACCCTAGAATTAGGGTTTACTATTCACATTACTCATGATTACCCTAGAATTAGGGTTTACTATTCACATTACTCATGATTACCCTAGAATTAGGGTTTACTATTCACATTACTCATGATTACCCTAGAATTAGGGTTTACTATTCACATTACTCATGATTACCCTAGAATTAGGGTTTACTATTCACATTACTCATGATTACCCTAGAATTAGGGTTTACTATTCACTTCTCATAGCATCATCATGAATGAGAAACATCATCATTATTGATGCTTTCAAATTAGGTTAAGACTCATCAATTATCTTAATTATGGTTTTCATGATCTCTCATAAGTGGATCATACCCTAATCCTGCATATTCATATACCTTGAAGGTACTTTATTTGAGTTTTAACCATAAATGGTACTTTCTCTCTCTCCTTCCTAATGAATGGTGATTACATCACTCTAGATAGAGTTGGATTAAGTCCTTATTGATTAACATAAACCAAATCACCACTATCATGTCATTATGGTTTACATAAAACAAGGTATCCTTTAATTGAACCCATTTAAGCTTAAACGAGTATGGACCCACTTGAGCTTAAACGAGTGTGGACCCATTTGAGCTTAAACGAGTATGGACCTGTTTGAGATTAAACGAGTGTGGACCTATTTTGCTTAAACGAGTGTAACCCATTTGAGATTAAACGGGTGTGAACCCATTTGAGGTGAAACGAGTGTGAACCCATTTGAGGTGAAACGAGTGTGAACCCATTTGAGGTGAAACGAGTGTGAACCCATTTGAGGTGAAACGAGTGTGAACCCATTTGAGGTGAAACGAGTGTGAACCCATTTGAGGTGAAATGAGTGTGAACCCATTTGAGGTGAAACGAGTGTGAACCCATTTGAGGTGAAACGAGTGTGAACCCATTTGAGGTGAAACGAGTGTGAACCCATTTGAGGTGAAACGAGTGTGAACCCATTTGAGGTGAAACGAGTGTGAACCCATTTGAGGTGAAACGAGTGTGAACCCATTTGAGGTGAAACGAGTGTGAACCCATTTGAGGTGAAACGAGTGTGAACCCATTTGAGGTGAAACGAGTGTGAACTCATTTGAGGTGAAACGAGTGTGAACCCATTTGAGGTGAAACGAGTGTGAACCCATTTGAGGTGAAACGAGTGTGAACCCATTTGAGGTGAAATGAGTGTGAACCCATTTGAGGTGAAACGAGTGTGAACCCATTTGAGGTGAAACGAGTGTGATCCCATTTGATAAAGTTGGATAAGGACCAACATAGGTATTAATGCCCTTCATCTTCAACCTTGAAACCAAGGTCTGTTCTTCACGAAAAAGCTAGCAAGAGTGCAAAGAAAGATGGGGAAGAAGAAGAACTAACTATTATTTGCAAAAATAAAAGTATGCATAACAAAGCAAGGTGTAGAGTTATAAAACCCACCTCAAACGTTGTTCCTAGAGCTCCAAGCTTCCAAGCTTCGAAACTTTAATGGTGGCTTGAGCTCCACAGGTCATCCAAGGTTGTTTCTTCAAGAAAGGTTGGGAAGGATCGACTAGGAAGAGAAAGCTAAGTGAATTAACCATGAAACCAACCTTCTACAAGGATTTCCTCCATGAATCCAAGCTAGAAGATGGTGCTCTCTTACCTTAGAATAGATTGGTCATTTCCCTGAGCTCCAGAGCTTTGCCTTGGTCGGTTGAGAAAGATGAGAAGTGAGGAAGTGAATGGAATACGTTTGGTTGTTTTACAAGGAACTAGGCTTATATACTTTAGGTTATTTTCCACCATAAGGACCTCTAAAACATAGATTTCTCATCTAA
The DNA here is from genome assembly GCA_963693085.1 of Alisma plantago-aquatica. Classification (NCBI taxonomy): domain Eukaryota; kingdom Viridiplantae; phylum Streptophyta; class Magnoliopsida; order Alismatales; family Alismataceae; genus Alisma; species Alisma plantago-aquatica. The sequence goes on from OY856411.1 coordinate 1,272,461,402, forward strand.
GTCCCTTCTTCTTTCTAAGGCACGTCCAAGCATGATAATCTTATGCAAAGCTCATCAAAACTCAAGATCTAAGGGTAGATAAAACCAACATGCATACTAAGGTACATATATGAAGGGTCTTCTTACTCATACTAGGTGTTTTCACTACAAAGGTCATCCTTCTTATCCAATTATTTAATAGAAGTGCCCCTCTCATCCTTTCTTCTCTAAATGATGTAAATAGTCATAAAGATATTCTAGAAAGTGTATAGCACAAGTTGCACCCCACATTTTGGGTAAATTGCACTTTACACCAAAATTAGGGTTTTAAGCACAAGGATTGCTCCACAAGCTGCACCTTGGTGCCCAAACTTGGGAAATCCATCATACCTCATCATATTCCTTCATATGATGTCTCTTTGTTAGAGGAACATCTTAACCTGTGTAATTTGCAAGTTAACCCCTCTAATTGGGTAATTTGCACATAGGTCCATGTATTACCAAACAATGCTACAATCATTGTTTAAAAAGGACAGAAATGAAAATGTATGTTCCTTAGGAACTTAATTACATGCCAAAAGATAATCACAAGGATTTAATTACATATTTAGGCAAAACACCTAGGGTTAATTCATAACCCAGGTCAGGGATGTTACATTGTGATTCACACTCATGTATAAGAAATTTAATTCATATTATTTTTTCATCATACACATGTAGAAACTAATAGCAACCTGCAGTTGCATTTATTTCATCTCTTTTCACATTCAGACACATGTAGAAACATTCATGTATTGATGATTTTCACACACATATGACAATTCATAAAAATTCATTCACATTCACACAAAATTAATTATGAGAACAAAGTTATTCTTTATTCATCATCATCATTGTCATCAAAATCATATTGAAAAATTCCCACTCTTTGCATGGCTTTTGCCCAATCTTCTCTTACAACATCTAATTCATCTCTCGTATAGGGAGCATGTACATCGAAACACTTTGCACCTGTGTTGAAGTCCTCAGTTTTAAAGACCTACAAAGAGAATGACGTACATACATAATTATAATAATATATAATAAGATTCATATATTTCATATTATCTAACGAGACTATGTATAATACCTGTTGTATGTTGTCGATTTCCAATACAACATGTTTGATGATTAGGTCCATAAATCGCATCACATAGTAGGCACATGCCCAGCTGTTATCTTGTGTAGCACACTATAAATTGAAACATACAAAATATTCAAAAATACAAATAAGCACACTTCACATAAATAATATATACATTGGAGTCAGGAAATTACTTTCACATTCTTCTAAATGAGTTGCAGATTTTTTTCCTGGGGACCTTTCCTCCAGCTTTTTTGTACTCTTGTAAAGCCCTATATATGTTAATGTAACACATTAAATTGCATAATTAAATAGTAATGCAGTAACAGATGTTAACAGATATAAAAACATAAAATATTTCTCACGAGAATAATGACCTTTTAATTGCATGTCCATATACATCCAACTCACTCCCCGCAAGATCTAGATAATAGATGGTGAATGTCTTGGGGACAATAACTAATAACTCCCAATGCTTAGAACTACAGATAAGAAAGTAGAAAATTAATAACTCAATATCCGCAATAAAAATGTAATTTGCTTAAGTCCAAATTACAAAAAAAGTAAACTTACTCGACATTGAATGGAGCTATTATCACCGTCTTATTATTTTTACCAAAATATTCAAAAGCATCACAACAGTATGAAGTAACTGAACCAGGGTATGTATCTACAAGACTAATAAAAGATGGAACCAAAAATCCCACATGGGAAAACCCAAAATCTTTACATGTCTTGTATAAGTGGCTGCAAAACATGTATTACGTATGCATTAATATATAAGAAACTAGATTGCCGTATATAAAACAAGGTATATGTATGTATAAACCAGATTGTCGTATGCATTAATCTCACCATATCCACAACTCTATCATAGATGTGTTTAGCCATTCATACTTAAACAACTCCAAATTATCTTATATAAATATGTTGTTTCTGAATGTTTTACATGCATTAATACGTATCCAGAACTTCTATTACGTATGCATTAATACGTATGCTAAAGTTGTATAAATAGATTGTTATCATATGATTTACCTGCAGCATTCTCCGGAATAGTAACATTTATAGTGCAATTTGGATTATGTTCGCCGATCCATACTGCCACACTCCTACAATTAGGACCTATCGAGGCGTGTAGGTCCCTTGGAAGCCAACTTGGTAGTCGAGGAGGTGGAGGCCGAGATGTAGCGGGTCTCGTCTTTTTGACCTGTATATATAATTTCATATCAATTAACTCATATATATATATATACACACTAACAAAGTAAAGTAATGAAAATTTATCATACAATATCAGTATAGAGGACATCCGCTTCGGGCCACATTATCACTCCACCTACTGCCTCACCAAGTGTTTCAGCATCTGGGTGTGCATGAGGCAGTGCAAGATTCGTCCAGCCAACGATTATATGTATGGGGCTCACACGTACCATGCCATCTGGTATTTGACTCCCATGAAACATGCACCCTTTAAGGGCTGGGTAATCCGATGCATCTGCAACGATATATCCTTCAATTTGTAGTCGGCATGGCTTCAACCCCTACAAATTTATGTAAAGAATGTTATATGCATATATACACAAACATATCATCTTGAACAAACTAGCTATTATATATGCCATAAAAATACTTACAGAGGACGTGATAGGTGGGTCCATAGGATTACTCCCAACCTCTGCAGTACGAGGAGTAGGAGAAGAGAGGTTTGCCACAGGTACTATCTGAGTGGCAGGCGTCTCTATCTGAGTGGCAGTCTGAGACGCCTGCCACTTGTGAAATACTTCCTGGAGTCTTTTTTCAATTAAGGAATCTACCTATACATGGATAAAAGAAATGCTAGTTTCTGATTATTGAATTCCCTTTCGCAATAACATTCTAAAATAAGAATAAGTTACCTCAGCTTGTGAAAGTCCCACTTTTGGGACAGGTTTACGCTGGGATGGCCCAAAGAACGCTTTGATGCCCACACCAGCGCTTGCACCCCTTACACGTCCAAGATGCTATGGGTTACCCATAGAAACTGTCAGTTCATCCCTTGTGCCCTGAGGGATGAACTTGCCTTCCTTCCTCTACTTGTGCAGCTCCCGCTAATCACCATCAACAAAAATTCATAAGTAAACATAACAATAATCAATATCGATAGATTGCTCTAAGAGTTTGATTTTTACAATTTTTGCAGCCGCCTCAGCGGTTGCGGGCTTCAGTATCTCTCCCTTCTTGTTTTGCCTCCTAGCTATCCACATAATATGATGAGGCAGAGGTGTGGGAGCAGCAGTAGAGGACTCTGTAGTCTCCTGAGTAGCAGTAGGCTGAGTAGACTCAACCTGTAGTCTTTGGCGAACGCCTACATATCCTCTTGGACCCATTGTGTGGTCGTGCACATTCAGTGCACGCCTTGCTCGTTGAGCATCGCTCTTAGCCTAGTTAGTTAGCACATTGATTTGGTTAGCAACACTAAAGGTTAATCTTGAATAGGTAAATACATAAAAGCGTATATTAATTAAATTGGGAATGGTGGCGCTTAATACCTTGAATTCGTCTATTTTTCTTTGGGTAACAAACTCCTGCCATTCTCTGGGGTCCAAGTAGTTCCATTGCCATGTGGCTTCCTTCTTCTTATATTTATTTTTTAAAGAGAATACAAACAAAAATTATTAGTGTAAAGTTAGCGAAATACTGATCAATGTCTAGAATTGGAATCTATCAAGAACCTATTCTCAGCATTGCGTATGTAATCTCGAGTGAGATTGGTCCTATAGTTCCTTAGGACCCTCCCACAACGTTGCATCACACATTTACGATGCAACTTTTCATCCAGATCAAATATGCTCTGCAAATTAAATAGAATTGCTATTAACTAGTATCCTAAAAATTAGTAATCTACACAAATAGAATTACAAATAATAATAACTCACACATAGTTCCTTCCATATGTGGTCTTTCTTCTCCTTAGGAACTCTATGCCATGATTCTAGGATAAGACTGTTATGGCTGCGAGTAAGAACCCCAAGATATGAAATAAATGAGTTGCGGTTCACTCCATATGGATTTCCTGCCTGATCGAAATCCACAACCAATTTGGGTCCATTGCCCCTTTGCTGTATTAACTTGTTCATCATTGTGATGCCCCTCACTTTCTCAATTTTCTTTTGCTGCTCATCAAGTGCTGTAATTTCTTCAGGGGGTACATCACCAACCTAAAATTTGATAAAAAACACACTTACATAATATAATTATAAATGAACATATAGATAGAAACCTCAGGGATATATTCTTAAAACTTACATTGTCAGGCAGTGCAAGCACATCCTCACCCTCACGGTGATCATCAGCACGGTCCTGATCAGCCATCTGATACAAGTATTAATACTCACACTTCAACAATTCATCACATTTGCACCATTATATACAAGTTCTAGCTTTATCACTCATACTCGTCTTAATACTAAACTTCTAGGGTTTTCAAGAAGTCATCCTTTGTTCAACATCATAAGAATTACATAATTCAGTAATCCATCAACACAACCCTAAATAGGGAATATTGCCACCTCACACTGATCCTTATGTATATATCATATTCAATTTCAGTAAGACTCAACAAACACTTGTATAATTCATTCTAATACAATTCAAATATGATTTTATAATGTCAATTCAATTCCCAAGCATATTGACCACTGACCTGATTTTTAGGCAATATTCACATGAAATAGCATAGTCATATATCCATAGAATTTCCCATGGATCGTCAATCAATATAGTATGCAACATGGCCGGTCGAGTTAATATAGGGAATACTCAACCACCACTCCTCTCTATAGAGTTCAAACATCATTAAAAAATTAGGAAAGTTTAACAAGACGTCCAAAATGGAGTTTCCAAAACATAATTAAAATTTCATATCAATTGGATATTCCAATAAAAAGATAAAATTCAAATACTAGACTGCTATATTTCAGTTTGAATACATGGCCGATTGAGTTTATCTTGGGTAAAATCGGTCGACAAATAAGTAAAAAAATTCTTCCAACTAATATCTAATTTCTCCAAACTATGTACAAATTTCAACTAAATCCTAGTTGTATATAAAATGTTGAAAATTATTTAGTACACGACTATACTAATCAAATTTTGTATTCATATGTTACCAAAATCCTAATTTATGTCGATTAGGATTTTCAATTCTCAAACCCTAATTATGTGAATCAAATAATGTTTAAATCTTCTCATTAGTTTTAAAACATAATGATTATATTACCATAATTAATCAAGCTTTAAACAATGTAATAATACATTCATCAACTTGATGAATCTACATATCAAAACTTTTGAGTGGTTGAAGTAGTGAAGATGTAGCTTAAAACTACCTAGAATTCTAAAACTTGAACCGAGAGAGGATAAATAAATATAAAAGGTTATGCATAGATAAGCACATGAAGAACTTGTAGTGCAATATCCCGCCCCCAAATCCCCCACATTAACCCTGAATTGATATGCGAGTATGTTGTAAACGCGAGTAATATTGTGTAGAACAAAATGCAGTTTGTCATAGAAATTACAGAATATTGATGCATGTAAACCACACATATAAAAAGAAAGCACACAGTCATAGCCATAGGATTAATGGGCATTCCTGTGATACAGGAAAAGCAAAATAGGGGGGAAGGTCAGGGGAAAACCTGATAATGGGCGTGCAGGAGGGCTGTTCGTGCTTCAACCGGCGACCCTTCTAGAAGCTCAAAGAGGCGGCCCTGCTGGCTGCTTCAAGCGGCGACACTGCTGGCTGCTTCAAGCGGTGATGTTGTTGCTCCGTGCAGGCGGCAGTGCTACTCCGTGCGGGCGGCGCTGCTGCTCCTTGCCGGCGATGCTGCTGCTCTTGCGGTGGAGAGCTCTCGTCGGGCGGTTGTCGGGCGGAGAGCTATGGTCGCCGTCAGTGGATGGAGGAAGCAGAGGCGGCGAGTGGCGGCAGTGTCGGAGGCGGAGGCAGAGGCAGAGCAGCAGCAGAATTGTCGGAGCAAAAACCCTAATCAGCGGAAATGAATGAAACAGAAGAGGTAGAGTCCGCCTCATGCTGTTAAGTTAACTATAGGTGTCGGTTGCTAACAAAAACTGACAATAAAAACTTTAAGTGTTAGTTTGAAACCAAACACCGACACTAAAGGGAGGTGAAAATTTTCACAGTTATTCGCGTGAAAACACAATGGCGTCAGTTATTGTCACAAAACCGACGATAAAAAGTGAGCAATTTTTGTCTCGTAGAAAACCTTTAGTTGTCGGTTTCTGTCTTAAAAACCGACGATGTATGTCAATTTTTGGAGGTAATTTTTTCGCTGGACATTTTGGTTTTGGCGGTTACTTTTAGGTGTCGGTTTCTTATTAAGGAACCGACACTGAATAAAAGCGATACCCGTGTCTGGTCGCCCTTCACAGATTGATGTCGGCTTATTTTATACACCGACGTTGTATGGTTTACGTATCAGTGTATTAATATAATCGACACCATTAAAAGTGACGTTATAAGCCATTTCTATAGTAGTGAATTCTCAAGTTCCATTCGAGAGAATTGATTGGATTTCATCATTAACGTCTTCTTTCCAAAACTTAGTTTCTGGAGATTTCATAGCTCGTTTGTAAGTTATAGGATCATCCTCAATACTATAAGTGAGAACTCACTTCCAAAGTCCTTTGATGTCCTATGCCATTTACTTCTCCTTGGCTTCAATGATTTCTTCAAAATCATAAAATGCAGAAATAGCATGTTCTGAGTCATCCCCCACATTTGTCATCCTTTCCACGTGATCGAGAATGGAACATGTAGTGAATGAATCCTTTTGAGATACTTCATTGGGAACACACATTTTCATGGGAAACACATCCTCAAAGAATGTAGCATCATGTAATTCCATAATTGTATTGACCTCAATGCAAGAGATATCAAATTTTACAATCCAGAATCTTTAGGCATAACTTATCTCTACATACCCCAAGAAAATGGCATCAACTGTTTTCGGTCCCAATTTCTTCCTCTTGTATTCAGGGACAAGTACCTTATCTAGGAACCCCCACACTCGAAGATATTTTAGACTCGGTTTCCTTCCTCTCCATAACTCAAACAGACTAGTTTCTTCATGTTTATGGGGAACTATATTCAGTATATGGCAATTTGTATTCAAAGACCCCCCCCACATGAAGTTGGGTAGACCTGAGGTTTGGAGTAAAGAATTGACCATATCTATAAGGGTTTGGTTTTTACATTCTGTTATCCCATTGGACTGTGGTGAATACGGAGCAATAACCTCATGAACTATACCATGCAATTGGAAAAATTTTAAAATCAAGTTCAAGGTGTATTCTCCTCTCCTATCAGACCTTAATCATTTAAGTACTTCTCTGATTTGAGTTTCAACTTTTTTCTTATAAATTTTAAATTTATCCAATGTCTCATCTTTACTTCTAAGTAAAAAGACATAACAATATCTACTAGAGTAGTCAATAAAAGTTATAATATAATGCTTTTAATCCCTAGTAACAATCCCATTAAATTCACAGATATCTGTATGCACTAAATCCAATATTTTTGAATTCCTATTCACAGAATGAAAAGGTTTCCTAGGTAGTTTAGCTTGCACACAGATTTCACATTTATTATTGCTCATGACAGATTTAGGGATTAAATTCAGACTCATCATACACTTCATTGAGGCAACATTAGCATGTCCCAAATGTCAATGTCAAATATCAGATGACACATGATTCATGCATACATAACTATTATCATTTAAAATTAAAATGGAATTTAAAACATGCTCAACATGTATCTTAGATAAGTTCTCCATATCACATAGATACCCCTTGCCAAAAAATAAAGAATCACAAAGGCATGTAATAATAGCCTTATTACATTTGCACTCTACTCTAAAACCTTCCCTAAATAAAATTATGCCACTAAGGATATTGCGTCGAATGGTTGGAATGTGCTTGACTCTATGAAGTGTCAGAACCTTCCCCAAAGGGAGCTTCAAGTCCACCGGTCCTTCGCCTTTGAATTCTGCATAGCTGGAATCGCCCAAAGTCACAGAACGACTTCTGGAGGCATGGTAAGACACAAACAAGGACTTATCAACACAAACATGTACATTAGCCCCAATGTCTATTATCCAATAAAGTGGTTAAAAAATAGAAAGGATTTTAGGTTTTATAGAAGCATACCCATCATTGAGGTACAAGGATACAATAATCATATTGACTACAGCCTCCTCAGTTGCAGATGTGGAAGATTTTAATGCCTTCTTTGAAGGACAATCCTTGTTCTAGTGGACAACCTATCCACAAGTCAAACAAGGTTTGTTCTTTGGTTTCTTATGGATATTGGAGGTTTATGTGCATTCTTTGTTTTCTTATCTTTGATTTTAGCAGTAGTAAAATTGATACTAGGGTTTGCATCAGTAGGCACCTTGACTGTCTTATCTTTTAAGTGTTCTTCTTGTATGTTAACATCCCTCATTAGATCATCCATTGACACGTCTCCTTTGCGATGCTTGAGAGTCATGCTAAATGATTCCCATGACTTAGGGAACTTTTCTATGATGGATATAACAACAAACTTCTCAGGAAATTCCACCTTTGCATATGAGAGTTCATGACACATGAGATGCAATTCGTGTGTTTGATCAGAAAAACACTTACTCTCAACCATTTGATATTAAGACACATAGTAATTTTCGGCACCTTGGTTTTCAGTACTAAAATTATTAACTAATGCAAGATTCACCTAAAATGGCTCGGGGGCGTGGAGGGCGAGGGCGTGGTCGAGGGCGCAACCTTAGCGGCCACGGGAGAAGGTCCAAGCTACCGCAGAGCCGTCTTCTATGACTCCACTAGGTTGCCTTACCGTGGGAACTGGTGATGGAGGCAAGCAAGCCAACCTTGGTCACTCAAGATCGCCTGATCAGACATAGTGTAAGGGAAAGGAGGCGGCAGTAGCATCCTCCTCTTCCTCCCCACCTTTCCACCCCGACAAAAGAGCAGCCATTTCATCACGGATTGTTGACTGGTTTCTTACCAGCAGACAAGACTGGGAGGTAGAAGGGATTGCTACAATAAACTACGTCGAGCCAATGCTTAGAGATGGGGAGAAATGTGCCTCTATCTCTAGCCTGGAGTGTCCTATACCAGATTGGGGTGAATTCATCTCTATTCGGTTTGTAGGAAGGAAACCATATCGAGAGAAATTGGCAGGATGGGTTAGAAGGCTATGGTGACCTAGTGGCTCGATTGAGATTTTCTTAGAAGAGAGGGAGGGTTTCATCATCAAGATTCCTTCCCAAATTGAGAGAGATCGAGTACTGGATGAGGCACCGTGGTTCATGGATGGGTCTCTCGTAGTTGCTCACTCCTGGAAGCCTGATACCTCTCTTCATCCTCTATCATTCTCTCAAGTGCCAATTTGGGTCAAAATCAAAAATGCTGGCGTCCCTTGGACTTGCAATCACATCGCTAGTGTTGCTAGTATAATAGGGAGAATAGTGGATTTCGATGATAGATCAACTACTACTGGATGCCTTGGTGCTGCCATAGACTGTGTCGAAGTGAGCAGCGGTTCTGCCTTGCCCAAGACGACAAAGGTTGAAGTGGACTCCGTCATAAAGCAGCTGAAGGTTGAGTTTGTATCAAAGATAGTATCCTGTCTGAATTGTAAGAAGTTTGGTCACAGGGCAACCTCCTATCCGTCGAAGCCCAGGAAACCCCCCTGGACAATGGCCTACATGTAAGATATGGGAAGTAGAGTGGTGTTTGTATTAATGCCTCTACTGAAAAGGTGACTCAAGCTGCAAAAGAATAGTGGGAATCAACGGTGGTGATGTCTGGTAATACTGAAGATGACAATAGCCTACAGAACTTCATTGCTCAACAGATTAAAGAAGTCATCCTCAACACTAATGCCTCATCCCACGATCGTCAACCCAAGACCGCTCCAAATTAGATAAGAGAACTAGATATGTTTGGGTCATCCCTGATCTGCAATCTGGGTAGTCTCAATCTAGAATGGGAGTTGGAGTATACTTGTAGTTGCTCTGATTCGTGGAGGATCAACATGATATGGGAGAGTAGTGGCTTTTCATCCGACTACCAACTGAGAAAAGAACAACTTTTTGATGAAGACGATGGCTCCATTGATGAATCTTATTCATGTATCGACTCTGACCACTTGATTGATGAGTCCTAGGATTTTTAGGATACATGGGCCAACAGGAAAAAGAAAGCAGCAAGGAAGAAAAGAGATGGGGGCTGAGGTCAGTCGAGCTGCTTGGTCTCCTTCTTCTTCTTGTGTTGTTGGTCTCAGGTACTGCATAAGGAAATATCAGTTGACCTCTTAGTGTTGGAGTCAGAGGTTCATTTTGCTCTCTATTTAGCTAATTAGTCCACACAACTTTCAGAGGGATGAGGTTACTGTCAGTGTGCGAGTGATCAGTTAATAGGGGCAATATGTTCTAAAGAACCCAGTGTTTTGGAGGTCCTCTTGGTGTTTTCTTTGCTTTCCATAGACTTTATGATCTAGATGATAGAAGGGAATTATTTCATGCTTTACATCCTCTTGTGGTTTTCAGGCTGCTGAAGATTTGATTCAGCTGTCCATGCCTCACACTTTCTGAGGGATGAGCATACTGTCAGTGCTGGCCTGAGTAGTTTGGATTGTTTTTTCTGCTAGTCTGTTAGCTATTGGAGTTGTATTGTAGGGTTCTTTTCCTCCCTTTTTCTAGATATTAGGCTACTATAGTAGTTTAGTGTGTTTTAGTTTATTGTTTTTATAGTTTTTGGATGTTCTATTCTAGGTCTGTAGTGGGGGCACAAAACTCTTTGTACACAAATTTTTTGGGCATCATCTTTTTAGTAACAAGACTTTTTACCGACCAAAAAAAAATCTTAACTAATGCTTCCCACAGAACTTTAGAAGTAGCATCGGGTGTCTTTGAATAAGAATCATATAGTTTGTTATTTAAACCAAATAGAATCAATCCTTAGCACGTCTTATAACCCTTCTTCTAGTTAGAAATTATATTTGCATTATCAGGGATAGTGTCATCAAATTTAAGTTTAGTCTCTTCTAAGTACTGATCATAACCCACAATATTAAGCCAAATTTGCATCCGACTCTACCAACGGGCAAAGTTGGTATTGGTAAATTTCTTAAGCATACAACTAGTATCAATTTTATTCCTAGAACCAGCATGACTGACCATTTTTAATTAACGACAGATACTGACTTCTTTAATACTATTGTTAATTTTAGGTTTACATTGTTACATGTGCAACAATAGGTGCAATAAATTAATAGGTTCAGGCTAGATCCATATAAGAAGCAAGAGAATAAATAGTGTAGGATAAAATAAAATTGAAATTAGGAACACAGACTAGATCATTTGTTGTAAAACTAATGTGTTATCTAAAGAAACCAACAACCCACAATTTGGAAGGATAGACACCATTCTTCTAGTCGAACCAGTCACGAATCGGAAGAAGGTTGTTGTCTAGCTCGTGCTTGACGATGTTTGGTTGCACTTCCAGTGCATCCCAACGATCGTAGGGACCACCACTTGAAAAACCATGCCTCTGAGGAGAAGAAGGAACTTGTTGCTCATAGGAGAAGAATGACTCCAAGCAAAAACACAGAAGAAACAACTAAACACTCTCCTTAGGGTTTATAAAAGATGAATGAAATGACTGACAACTGATGTTCATTGATATGTGTTTAACCCTAATGACCAGAGACTTATTTATAGCCTTACACGCAACAAATCCTATTCCCATGAAGACGCAATCACTCGATCACTCTTACACACATTGCAAAAAAATATGCAAGGAAAGCACTTTCCATTTAGGATTAATAAACCTGTTTCCAAAAGAAACAATTAATTAAATTAATAATTAATTAAATACGTAGTTATATCCTAGTGCAAAAATAAGATAGAAGAAGGAAAACATTCTCCACAATCTACAATCCATGCTCGGCTCGGCCCGGCCCACCCGGCCAAGCCAGGAGTGGCATGCACGCATGTGTGTGTATGTGTTGTGGTCACCATACCCAACAAGGACGTGAGCATACCCACTCATAGGACCTTTAGACACTAGTGTCACAGTGATCCTATATATAAGGACCACAAAAGTTCTAGGAGTGAGCAATGTGGGATAAAACTCATCCTTATTTGCACTAGACAAAAAACTACACTTCCTCCATGTACCAACTGCACTACATTGGGCTGAACCCATGGTATATACATGGCTTCTACAACCATATATCTAACACTTCTTCAGTCCTAAACTCCAAATCCGATGTGTCATTGTTTAACCTAGGTCTCAAGGATGATTTTCTACTACAAATACCACTTCAAAAGTCTCTTCATATCCATTTCTTAATTCACTTTCAATACCCCTCGACCTCTCCAATCAACACTTGTAGTGCTCGATGGAGAAGCTGGACACACAGGGAGGTAGAACTTCCTCATCTCTATTCTATATGTTTTGAAACTAGAGTAAAAATGGGTGTCCTGAGTGAGGCAAAGATAACCACCCACTCTGTTCCCTTTCTCAGCCCACGACCACAACGTTCTAGAGGCAAGGGTCACTGCCTCCAATTTCACCCCACAATCTCCAGTCTGATTAGAGGTAGTGGATGAATATCTAGCCATATGATCTGGGATCTAAGGCCATTATATCATCATTCAAACTACACGTCTGTGGCTTTTCTCTTGCAAGGACCAGGGCTAGATATGAGATTTAGGGACTGAAGTTAGCCACGGTGTCCCGACTAAAAAGTAAAGGGGCGCGTGACACCAACATATCTAAAAAATAGGCTAAAAATTTCATTTACCTTCATCATCAAAACATTAAAATATCAATTATTTCCCCATATTCAAACCTATATAAATTTCTCTAGGAATGTCCAATCTTCATGAAATTTTAATCATAGATTTATCGTAACTCAAGCAACATCAATTCTACACCAATTTGGTGCCAAAACTCATTTGTTGGATTAGTGAATGAAATACTTCAAAAGGGCATGAAGTTAGGGATCTTAACGATGATGTCAAAATAAATCAACACTCAAACTTCACCTAAACACTTGAAAGTCCCAGTATTACTATAACACATAAATCCACTATACCATTAAACATTTTAAGGGTCCAAAATTTCACTCCATCACATACTACACACCTTAAAAGAAATTTTGTCCTCAAAATTAAGCCAAAATCTAGTCCATCACATCATATATATCTTAAAAGAATTTTTTCCCTCAAAATCAAGAAATCTCTTACTTTAAAAGAAACCAAAGATATTCATTCATATTTAGGGCACCACTCTAGGTGCAACATATCCACACAATACACCTAGAACCATACATACAAAGCACTTCTAAGAGATTTTAAAAGCATCTATGCTGAACCCCTCAACATATACATTGATTTAGATGCTTAGGTTGTACCATATTTCCAATTCAGATTTTTTGTACTCATTTTACCCCAAGCATAAGATTTTAAACAATAGATTATAGATGACATTTTTGACATTTTAGGATTTACATCCTCAGTTTACCCAAGCATCAGGTTCTAACATTATGTCATCGTTTTGGGAAGAGTTATTTATAATTAACACAATTTATCCATATAGATCATAACAAGGTGACATCATCATTATATTGTGTAATTTGTTACAACATAGTCCACATACGTGTTAAGCACTGATATTAATGAATTTCCTATCATATGTCATCTGTCATTAATATGATTTCATATTCCTATCATATTTGGCTACAAACTTTTTTAGTGTTTCTTGATTAACCAACTATATCACATTATCATCATTATTCATGTATATGGTTAACCATATATACATTGTTATCTATTAAACCATTACTAGGTTTTCCATCATGTTACCTTCATGTATCGCATCTCAAGATTAGATCACATTTTGATATATAATATATCATCGTTGTTCTCAGAAACTTATACAAGTGTCTTCTTAAACATATACCAAAACTTTATCCAATCCAACTTAGGTTATCTTGACCCATATCCTAAGGGTATTACCATGCTCAATCTTTCTGAACACTCCCAAATATATGAGTATCATATGCAGAGAACCTTATCTTCCCTCTTTGGTTTAGGGTTTTTTGATGTACCTTGTTGATAGTAGTCAATAGATTTACATGCTCTAGACACATTAGAAAAAAGCAAAACATGATATGAAATTATCTTCATAGATTCTCTACCCACAAAACATTCTTACCCAAAAATCTCTTATGAACAACCAGTAGGGTCCTACATGGAACCACCAACCCGAGCATGAGGCTTTTTAGAAACTAACACAATTACCTCCTCCAGGGTATTGGGACTCTCTCCCTCACCAGATGGTAGGTACTCATATTCATATTTATATTACAAAGAAACCTCTCTCTAACTCTAGGGTTTGGTCCTCCCAAGGACATCTAGTGTTTAACATGATTATAGGAATCATGCATAAAGCAAATCAACTAGTTCATTTAGGAGTAGTATAGTTTAGGACATATCATAACACATATTTATTACAATTATCATATCTTGGAGTTTAGGTTCTCTGACCTTCTCCCTCTGGGTCTCACTCTCTCTGGATTTAAACCTACAACTGGTCCGAACACTAGAGGTCCTCCTTTTCAAAAGAGATGGAGCCTCTTGCTGATTCATATATTATCTTAACTTAACTTAACTTATCTAACTTATGGAAACATGATTACTTGCATTATCAAGACTTATGCCAAATCGTAAAAATTAACCATAATCCTTAAAGACAAATATTGATCATTATAATCCATCTTATATCATCTATATAAGACTTAAATCATCATCTAATCTTATTTCATCTATTCCATCTATCATATTTCTCACAAGGCTTTAGACATATAATCTACAACTACTCTCTCTTCTAGACTAATGTCATTCACTTTCACTTAGGTGGCATGACCACCTCCTACTCGTACATGTGTGGGGGATACATTTTTGTATTTACTTAGATATATAATAAAATATTATATAAAAATTTCTCTGAGAAAACAAGTGTCAGAGAAAACTATCGAGTCTCAATCCAGTTGGAATCAAAACCAAATCATAAAACTGAGTGACCCACACATAGTAGAGTGTCTAGTGCCACATCATTTAGTGAGAAGTATGAGATCATGTATCTACCTGAAACATAGATGCATCATTTGTCAAGGGTTTCTCTTCCCTCAATGCCCATCATATCTGAATAATGTAACGTTCCATACCATAATAGTATAAGGAAAGAATGACATCTTAGGGCTTTCTATACAACAAGCACTAGTCTAGACCTACTTGATAGACATCTAGGTGCTAACCTAGAGGCTATGTAAGATCTAGTCTCTAAAATATGACTAATCTAACCCTAAAGATTTTTAGATTCAAGGTTTTTATTAGCTTCAAGTTGCATAATGAGCAAATGTCAAGCTTTGCTATTGTTCATATTTTGATATCACCTATGACATCCCTAAATTTTAACTCCTTGACCACATGTGTGACACCCGAATTGGAACCCTCACCTCAATGAGGATCCCAATTCAAACACTTCAGATTAGGCCAAGGAGAAAATTAGAGGGGAGTTAAAAGGAAACAACAATATCACATGCACATGAACAAGAACAAACCATACAACATAAGCTCACCATTCAACATATAATTACAAAATGAATTATTACACAATGAACAATACACTTTACATATGGGCATACTACATTCTAAACAAGCTCTTTAGACAATAGGTTCACTTGTACATCTGCTTTCCTCACAACTCTCAACTATCTCGGTCTTCAAGAGCATATGTCCACAACCTAAACAAAAGATTACATGTGGTACACATGATGTGCACATTTTATATAGACTTTTCACCCACTTTTGCACAGACTTTCAATCCATTTTGCACCTCGTTTTGCCTTTAATCATACTTGATTTACCACCCTTTTAGTTGTTTTACTTGTTTCATGATCATGATAATAGGCACATAACAAAGACAAAGAAATGGGGTTAATTCAACCCAAATCCAACCTTAGTTGGATCCTCAAATTATTTGCAATTGATCTAGATGAGTCCTTGATGCTTATGAATAAGACACGAGTGTGTTATTTTATACATGTCGTGCATCATTCTAGAAAAGTTACTCTTCAACGACAAAGCAAAGACATGACATGTTCCACTACTACAGAACCTACCTTTACTGTCAGTTATTTAAGTCCTTTAGTGTCGGTTTCTAAGCGACACCTATGTGGGTGACACTAAAAGCTCACCCATTACGCGTCGGTTCCAAAACCGACACCCAAACTCTTCGCGCGCCACCAAAATCGCGCCTGTTCCCTGTGGCGCGAAGGTATAGGCGTCGGTTATTAGATAATAAACCGATGCCATATACCTTCGCGCCACAGAAAGGGCACCATCTTGGCCACTATCAGCGTCGGTTATTAGATAATAAACCGACGCCATATACCTTCGCGCCACAGGAAACAGGCGTCGGTTATTTATATAAAACCGACACTATAACTTTGTGTGTTGGTGTTATACAAATAACCGACGCCTATTGTTTTTTTTTTCTATCAGTCTGCAGACCTGCTGTGGCTGGTCGTAGGATGCGAAACCTACAGTTAACTACAGGTTTTACGACATCCATTGATATCAGCCAACAACAGGCCACAAACCTACAAATTTAACAACAAAAATATTCACACATGCATTTAGCAATACAACCTGCAGTTCCATTTTATTTTCACACATTTAGAAACATTCATGTAGCTAGAAATCCGTAGTTCCATTCATTCACATTCACACATTTAGAAACATTCATATAGCAACCAACACTTTCATTCATTTTCACTCAGACACATGTAGAAACATCTAGACATGTAGAAACATTCACACATATATTATAATTTAGAAATTCATTTACAAAATATAATTCTTTAGTCATTATTCGATATCAACATCCCAATTATATTTTAAAACCCCCACTATTTGTATGGTTGTTGCCCATTCTTCTCTTACTTCATTTAATTCTCCCATCGTATAGGGAGCATGTACATCTGGTAAGTCCGTTCCTGTAGTGGGGTCAACTTTAAACACCTGTAAAGAGAATGATGTATATATATAATTAATGAGCTATAAATAAGATTGATATATTTCATATTATCTAATGAGACTATATAATACCTGAGCAATACAATCAATGTCCATACAACATGACAGACTAACACATATATAGTACATAACAACAGCAGCGTCGAATTTACATACAACACTAGCTTAGTACATATATAGTGGGACTTATAAGATGACGATCCCAACTGGTAAAACAGGTTACCGACAACTACATGTTACGACTGGGAGGTCATGATTCAACAACCGTATGCATTAGCAGGAGGACAAATAGATCACCATATGTTTGTCCTCCTGCTAATGCATACGGTTGCTGAATCACGACCTCCCAGTCGTAACATGTAGTTGGTAACCTGTTTTAGCAGGTGGTATCGTCACCTTAGTCCCACTATATGTACTAAGCTAGTGTTGTATGTAAATTCGGCATTGCTGTTGTTATGCACTATACATGTGTTAGTCTGTCATGTTGTTATATGAATCTGAAGCACTTGTGTGTGCTGCACTTTATGTATTGTATCTGTATCCTGCTTCTCTTCATTGGGGCTTCTTCCTGCATATCCTGCATAGCTATGTCTATGTTTAGCATTTGTATTAACTAGAAGATAATGAAACATCAAATCAGAAAATGATATTGATATTAAAAAAGTAAACATTTAGCTTCAATAAAAAAATATAAACATGCATGCCTCTAAAATTGTGATCTTTTATCAATTAACAATCCTTCATTGTGATCTCCGCGCACATATAAGTCATCATTAGCTTCAATATTTTGTGGAGTTGGCAACCCAACTGAGAATGGACTGGAGTCATCATATTTATCATAGTACACTTCTTCATCTATAGGATCTTCAATGAAATGTCTTTTACCATGAAGAACAACCGACCATTTATCATTTGCAGGATCATTGATATAAAATACTTGTTTCTCCTGTGATGCCAATATGAATGGTTCATCCTTCTCGCCAATCTTTTCAAAGTTCACTAAAGTGAAACCCAATTCATCCACTATAACTCCTTTGGTGTTATCAACCCAATTACATTTGAAGAGCGGAATTCTAAAATCTATGTAGTCAAATTCCCATATCTCTTCAATTACACCGTAATATGACATTTTAGCTTCACGTGGACTCTTATCCTTTGCACTTGCAAAAAACATAGTCGATGCTTGAAGGGTGACCCCACTGTTTTGGACGACACTCTTATCATCTTGGCGCTTTGTGTAATATGTGAATCCATTAATGTCATACCCTTCATAAGACATAACAGTCAACTTTGGTTTAAAGGCGAGGCATTTGATAGTTTCAGTAATATCATCTGGTGTTTGAGATAGTTGATGTAAGACTTTATCTTCAAACCACTTAATAAAAGTCTTGTTATGCTCTCTAGCAAGCCACATTGTATTGGCTCGAGGATATTGTCTTTTGATGAAATTGGTATGTTCCTTGATATAAACGTTCACTTCGTCCATGTTGTGTAAAATATACAAATGACCTTGTTCCAACTGCTCACGGCTGATTACTTTCACACGTGATCCCAAAATTCCTTTGCCAAATAGCTCGTCAATATTCTTGTCATTATCAGGAGTGTCATTACCACTGAGAAAGTCATTGCAGAAATCCATAACCTCTCTTGCCACATAACCTTCAATAATACTCCCTTCAGGCCGATAACGGTTTCAAACATCACCTTTAAAAACACTCATGTATCGTTCAAAGGGATACATCCAATGCAAGAAAACCGGTCCCAAGATTTTCACTTCCCTAGTCAAGTGGACAACAAGATGTACCATGATAATAAAGAATGAAGGAGGGAAATACATCTCAAGCTGACATAGGGTAACAACCACTTCTCTTTGCAAATTATCGAGAGTCTCAGGGTCAATAACTTTGCTACAGAGACTGTTGAAAAAGAAACAAAGTCTGGTGATTGCAAACCTTACATGCTTCGGCAATATAGATCGAATTGCCACGGGCAATATTTGTTGCATTAGAGTGTGACAATCATGAGATTTAAGACCTATGAACTTTAGATCTTTCATTGATACCAATCTACGGATGTTGGATGAGTAACCATGTGGCACCTTAACATTTACCAAGCATTCACAAAAAGCTTTCTTCTCTTTTCTAGACAATGTGTAACAAGCGGGAGGTAAGTATGTTCTTTTATTACCCATTTCACGTAATTCTGTTAATTCTGACCTTATTCCCATTTCACGTAGGTCCAGTCTGGATTTTATCCCATTCTTTATTCTTACCTGGTATATTTAATAGAGTACCAATGATGCTATCACAGACATTTTTCTCAACGTGCATTACATCGATACAATGTCTGACTGTCAAAGAACTCCAATAAGGAAGATCCCAAAATATTGACTTCTTCTTGAATGAAGAATTGTCACTCTGTGTAGTACATTGTGATCTCTTACCAAATTCATTGACAAAGTCTTTTATTCTTTCATAAACAACCTCCCCTGGTATAGGTTTAGGTGCACTGCGTTCCTCATTCAATCCATTGAATGCTTTCCGCTTCCTATGATACAGATGGAATTTGGGAAGAAACCTTCGATGACCGAGATATACATTCTTACCGCCATGTTTTAGTCTTGTTGAATCAGTGTTCTCTTCACATATAGGACACGCTTTAGCTCCTTTGACACTATATCCAGACAAATTCCCATATGCTGGAAAGTCATTAATAGTGCAAAACAACATAGCATGCAAACAAAATGTCTCTCTTCGTGAAGCATCATAGGTCATCACACCTTCACCCCAGAGTTTCTTTAAGTCATCAATCAGAGGTTCAAGATAAACATCGATGTCATTTCCAGGTTGTTTAGGGCCCGATATCAACAACGACAGCATTATGTACTTATTTTTCATACACAGCCAGGGAGGAAGATTGTATATAACAAGCATGACTGGCCAAGTGCTATGTTGGCTGCTCAATGTCCCGTATGGATTCATCCCGTCTGTACAAAGCCCAAGTCTTAGATTCCTAACTTCTTCACCAAATTCAGGGTACAATACATCAATCTTCTTCCACTATGGGGAATCAGATGCATGTCGTAGGATCCCATCATTATTTTTCTTAACATATGCATGCCACCTCAAATTCTTCGCATCTATCGGATTGGCAAACAAGCATTGAAACCGTTATATTATAGGTAGATACCACATCACCTTGGCAGGAGAACCAGTTTTGGATTCCCCCAAATTCGTCAATTTATACCGTGACGCACCACATTTTGGACAATCTTTCAAATCCACATAGTCCTTTTGAAATAATACACAATCATTAGGGCATGCGTGTATCTTCTTGGCATCCATTCCCATTGGGCACAACAATTTCTTTACCTGGTATGTTGAGATTGGCAACTCGTTTCCTTCAGGAAGCATTTCTTTCAACAAAGACAGCAATGACGTGAAGCTTTTGTCGCTCCATCTATTGTTAGCTTTCAACTTATACAATCTCAACACAGCGTTAAGCTTCGTAAACTTAGTACAACCTGTGTATAATGACATCTCAACATCATACACAATGTTTCTAAAAATGGGAGGTGGATCAGTGTTCTCTACCCCACAACTATCCAGCATCGCATCAACGATGTCTACTGGAACTGGTTCATTCACATCTACGTCATCGTAGGCAATTTCTTCTTCCACACAAGCACTGCTATCGACATCCACTGGTTTCGGGTTTGAAATCTCTCCATGCCAGTGCCATTCTGTATAGCCTTGTATAATCCCGTTGCACATGACATGAGTTTTGATTTCGTCACCAGTGTTGACTTTCAAGTTGTTACCGCAATGCCTACATGGACAGTAGAACCTATCTCCAGGTTGTTTCCTATGTTCCTCGGCAAATCTAATGAACTGGTCAAGACCAGAAATAAACTCTGGGGTGCAGCGATTGCGAATGGACATCCATGATCTATCCATTCTATGATCAAAGAGAAAACAAGTATATATTAGGACAAGATTAGGGTCTAGGGTTAACAAATACATGTGATGTCATTATTATATATAATAAATGTGTACCACCTATCCATTCTTGAACACCTAATCTCACTAGTAAGTGTATAATGTGTATTGGGTTTTTAAGAAAATTTCGACAACATTTCCCCACTGTTCTCCAAGTACATATGTACTTAGAGAACAAACGGGGAAATGCTGCCGAAATTTTCTTGAAAACCCAATACACATTATACACTTACATCCTAAGTGAGATTAGGTGTTCAAGAACAGTCCCAAACCGGGGACTATCCAAGATTTACTCCTAATGAGTAAATCTTGGACGGGTTTCTAGGCCAACAAATAATGTGTTGTCATTCTTATACCTAAAATCCTAGTTCTTCAAGTTAGGGTGATTATTGATGTGTTTAAAAGCATGATTGGCAATTTATGGAAAAGTTCATCATTTACATTCCAAGCATGTCACATGTGTGCATTACAATTCATCATTAAGCAAGATATAAGCAAGTATGTCATATTAAAATAGACTATACAATATGAGAAAATAGTAGTGTAATCATGCAAATGGGAACATTCATGGGAACACACACTTCAGTTATAAGCATTCATGTAGCAACTTTTAGTTCCATTCATTAATCTCTTTTTACATCCACACACAGGGGTGTACCCCTAAACAATAACTAAACAAAGGGGTTGGTGTACCCCTAAACATGTGCATAATTTAAAAAAACTATTAATACAGACAAGTCTAGATAGATAGACAACTAAATACTACACCAACATGGTCCCGCATCAATAACTTCTTTTTGATGATGAAGCTGTGTCACAAAGCTCCTCACTGTATTTAGACGAATCTGAACTGACAGGGGCCTCAGATTCAAATTCGTCCGAGCTGATATGCGATGCCGTGCGCTCATACCGCAGTAGATGATCGGGGGTCTCGCAGTTGCTATTGGTTATCCAAACTTTGATGGAATTATGGCCAACTGGACGGAGAAAAAGCCTGTTGCAACGGACCACATGCATCTCTCCAATCCAATCACGCCAACCGGATTTTGATACAAGATTTTCCACCAAATCATACTCAACCTCGATAACATGTGAATAATTACCAAAAGTTATGGTCACTTTACCAGGCATGTAGTGTCTTCCTTTTAGAAAACGCCAATGTTTGGGTATGACCAATTAGTTTAAGGAACGATCATCTAGGATGATGTCCAATTGTTCTTCAATAGGGAACGTTAACATTGACATCGAGGCCCAGTTCATAGTGACTGTTATGGGTGGACAGAGACTGCACAATATTAGTATTAACAAAGTGTAAGTACATATAACGATGTTATATATTTTCAGAAAAAGTTGTATAACATCAGTTAACCTTTTATTGCTTGTCATAACCAACTTTATTGTGGTAGACATGATAGCTTGAAAAGAAGTCTACATATGTACTTAGAGAACAAACAGGGAAATGCTACCGAAATTTTCTCGAAATCCCAATACACATTATACACTTACATCCTAAGTGAGATTAGGTGTTCAAGAACAGTCCCAAACCGGAGACTATCCAAGATTTACTCCTAATGAGTAAATCTTGGACGTGTTTCTAGGTGCTTACTAAAATAGAACCATTATATGGAACTAATCCTACATTATACACATACTTTTCCTGAGTAAGATAATGTGCACTTCATGGAATTATTAAGATCTGAATATATATAAGTTGTTTCTACCTACTTTGATGGGATTTTATAACATTCGAGTCTTCCATTTAAGGCATTAGATGCATATATTGCAGTCCATTGTGTTGAGATAAGAATCCCATGTGATACACACGATTGAGAATCTTTCACGATACTAGGAAAATACATAACTAGATATTCATTTAGGTGTTAGACATTCATTTAGGTGTTCCTGATAACTCACAGGTATGCACAACTATAAAACAATAGACTTGTCACACATAAAACACCCTATACAACTATAAAACAAAAAAGTATTAAGATATGCATGATACAATAACTATTTTGCATCACATTACAGCAGACTTATCATTGATACCTTACTAACTTATTTCCACATTTACATATCATCACTTGATCAAAATTACATGTATTGTATAGACAATAGAGGATTCAACTCAGTAGAAGCACAAAATCAGTACCTAAACCCTAAACACAAATAAGTAAATAACTTTTAAAAAAAAATGCCCAGCAGCTGCTTGGGCGTGCCTTGGCACCGCCCAAGTAGTCGCCGGAGCAGAGGAAGAAGGAAGAAGGCAGGGCAGGCGGGCATACCTTGAGGGAAGACGAGAGAAGCGGCCAGAGTACAGCAACTACCGGCAGAGGCAGAGGCAAAGAGAGGAGAAGCGCCGGTGAGGACACAGAGCAGCGACAGAGAGGGCACGGAGTAGGAGCACGGATGGCCGCCGGTGAGCACAGAGGGCAAGAGCAGGAGCAGGAGCACGGCCGCCGGTGAGCACACAACAACGGCGAGGGCAGGAGCACGAGCACGACAGTGGCGGAGGAGGAGCAACAATCGGCGGGGGCGAGCAAGAAATCGCCGGACCTAACTGAAATCGGGAATGAAACTGGGAAAGGGGGAAGAGTCGCTCGCGCTGGTGAGATATTAAGTTGACAATAAGCGTCGGTTATTCAAAATAACCGACAACTAAACCAACATTGTCGGTTCCTTTCCAACAACCGACGCCTATACTTGATTATAGTCATCGGTTTTTAACTAAAAGACAACCGACAACTATTCCTGTCTCGCGAATAATCTTTGGTCATCGATTATTCATTTATAAACCGACGCCATATGTGAAATTTTGGAGGTAATTTTTTCGCTGGAATTTTGGTTTTGGTGGTTGATTTTAGGTGTCGGTTGTTTATTAATTAACCGACACTTAATAAAAGCGGTACCCATGTCTGGTCGACCTTCACATATTGTATGTCGGTTTATGTTATAAACCGACACTGTAGAGTTTAGGTGTTCGTTTATGTATACAACCGACACCTGGAAAAGTGACTTTCTAAGCCATTTCTGTAGTAGTGTTCTTCCATAAACATGACATGTCCAGTCAATTAAGAAATCGATAAAGGTTGCTATATCAAGTCAGCACGTCGTGTGTTGAATAACACACATGTGTTTTATTCAATAAGGTCGACCTCAAATGGTAGCTACACACCTTGTCTTTTGGCAACACACTGTGAACTCTTCATGAAAGCAATTCTAGCTAGCAGTTACAAGTAGCGACATGACATGTCTATCATTGTACACACTATGTCTCCTTCAGTTTTTGCAAAATTCAAAAAGAACTGCCCCTCATTTTAAATATGTGGACACACATATGGGGTGGTTATCTCTCTTCATATGGAAGCACATTTCATCCAGAGAAGAGTCCAAAGCAAGGAGGAGGCAGTTTTGGGGAGGAAGAGGTAGTTTATTGGAAGAGAACATCCATTCTTCTCCATTCTTCTTGAAGGAGTGCAGTAGGAGCTCCTCTGCTTCATCTAGACCTCTTGGGAGATAAGGTTGTCCAAGAAGAAGCACCAGCATAGGTGGGATTTTGTTCTCAGATCAGTTTTCTACCTTGTCCTTCTCCATTCTTTGGATTTTCCTTGTTCTTTCCTTCTCTAATCATGTCAAACTCTGAAATTTGTTGCATATTCCAATGTTTCTTCATTATGGATGAGTAGTTCTCTTTTTTCTTGGGCATGGAAGAGTAGCTCCCATGCAATTTCTCATGTGAACTTATAATTCTTAATTTATGTTAGTTAACTTGCATCTCTAAGATTTTCTACAGTGTGAATTGCTTGTATGTTTGGTTGGCCATCAAAAATGCATGTTTTATTCTTCTTTATACAATTCAGGAGGATGTGTAGAGAAGAAGGGAGTATCTCTTCTTGGTAATGAATCCTTGACCATGGGAGTTGCTGGGATACATTGAGGAACTAAGGTTGTTGTTCGAATTTTGACATAAGCACATGAGTGTTATGTTGAAATCCTCATATCATTGAGAGGTGTATGATAACAACAACCTCCTTTGCAAATTAATTAGCATGTTAATTTTGTGGCTACATGTGAGTAATGGTATGGAAGTGAAATCCTATGACCAAGATCTCTTAAAATCCTTAAATAAATCCATTTAGTGTGTAATCCTCTTAGCTTTATTTAAGTTTCTAATTACTGAAATCAAACCAGACAAAACTTTTGAAAATAGATATAGATTGTTGAACTCTAACACACTTGCACCTAACAGTACCCTATTCCCTTAGATGATCTCAAAATTACTACACACACCCATATATTTGCGGGGTAGTGCTAGAGTTTATAAATATTAAAACTTGCACATTTAAGATAACAAGTTTTTGGCAGCGTTGTCGGGGAAAATTAGTATATTTTTGTTAGAGTAAAATGTGTTAACCAGTAAGCGAGACTAGATCACACAACCCCCCATTTCATCATTCCATCATCATTTATATCGTCTATCTTATATTCCATTGTTTGTTAAGTGTTCTCACTACTTGTGAATTTACAGGACTGCATGTGGAGATCTAAGCATGGTATTCAACTATTTGTGTTACTAGAGATGAAAATTGAATGTACTCTTAGCAGCCATAGATGAGCAAGGAGAAGTGAAGACTGCTCATGCTTGGAAGACTCTCAACCATCATCACTTCATTCTTCAATGTCATCTTCACCAGACAACCAAGAACCAATCATGAAAGATGACCATTCTCTCAAGGATTTCGCCATTGTTGCTGCAATCAACATTGATGGGGCTATGAACAACCCACATATAGAGAAAAATAACTTCTCAATCAGACCAACAATAATGCATATGATTCAACAAACTGATTTGGAGGGACTCCCATGGAAGACCCCAACCTTCATGTAGCTGAATTCTTGCAATATTTGAATACATTTTAGATTAATGGCATTACTCCTAATGGTATACACCTACCTTTGTTTCCGCCTTTTAGGGATAGTGCCAATGTGTGGCTCTCTTCTTTGCCAAGGAAATCCATCAACAAATGGGATGAACTTCTTAAAGCCTTCTTATCCAAGTACTTCCCACCAAGAAAGACGGCTCAGTTGAGAAGCCAATTGACCAACTTCACTAAAAAATATGGAGAGACCTTGTACGATACATGGTAAAGGTTCAAAGACCTTCAATGTCTTTATCCTCACCATGGTCTAAGCAACTGGCTGCTTCTTCAAACATTCTATAAGGGGCTTTATTATGACATTAGGATGTCTATAGATGCTACAGACAATGGATGTCCAATGAATCAAATCTTATAGGGAGGCATATTCTATGAAGACATGGAAATAAACCATTGCCAATGGATTTCTAAAAGGAGTAATCAGCTGCCCTCATATTCTTTTGCTTCTGGGAAACAAGCATGCATCCATGACATTGATGTAGTTGATCTAAATTCTGCAAAGTTACATGCCTTAACTCAAAAGTTTGAGAGGTTGAGTGCTCAACCAGCTCAACCGGTAAATTTGATATGTGATGCAAGTGAAGCCATGGGACAAGTAGCCTCTTCAAGCTACACTTCTTTCATCCTATATGAAGAGATTGTGGAGCAATGCAATGTAGTAGGGAGATTTGGAAACAAACAACCATACAATCCATATTCCAATACCTATAATCTAGCCCGACATGATCATCCAAACTTCTCCTAATCAAACAATAGCTCCCAAATTCCTCAACAAGATCAAGGCCAACATGTTGGTATGTTTTCCTAGAGAGCCAATCATATGATGATTGTAATGGCATAACATGTAAATGTCTTGATTAATAAATAAAGGATGGCTTCCATTTTATTCCATTTAATTCAGTTATGAGATAATGATGTAACATTATAAATGTCTAGAGAAAGATGTTTACTTAATGACATGTGTTTTCAAGTATAAGACTTGAACAATGAGATCAGATAAATGTTGAGAGTAAACATATACATTCTCATTATGCTCCTGATCGGTTGTTATTGTAGAAGGTTGATAGAAAAAAATAACATATAAGATCAAAGTGTGAGATGTTTAATGACAAAATTTCACTAGTCATGATATGGCAATATCAAACAAAGCACAAAGATACATGTTAGAGAATAGTGTATCAGACAGACCCACCATGAGATTGACACATGGAAGCCATTAACATGGTTGTCATAGTCAACTCTCATAGTGATGGTGGTGATTGTGGTTCTCAGACCTGAAATCACTACGCTCATCACATGTCGATTGATACATTTCAACAAAACAAAACACAATCCTAAAACGTGGGTTGTTATAAAGGTGATGATTGGGTGACTGTGACACATAGGGATAGACTGTGACTGATATAGATGGGATTTGTGTAAGACCCCTGATCTGTGTTTTGGGTTAACCCTATTTGTTTTGGATTGATATTGTTCTTAGAACCTTGATCTATTCCTTTGAGATGATCTTAGATCATGTGGAGAGCTTAAGTCTCCAGTTTGAGTAGGTTTGCATGTTGTTTGTGTTTTCTGTGCTAGTTTTGGTGTGAATTGCATATTACCCATTAGAAGGGGTATTCTTGTAAATTTCCACATCTAGAGTGTTCCTTATCTCTCTTAGCTTCATGATGGAGGTTGTGGTGCTTTGGGGAACCTTGGTGGACTCTTAGTTGAGTAGTATCTCCCTTAGTGGTGATTAGGGTTTGGTGTACCTAGACCGTGTGACCCTTGTTGGTTTGTTTCGGCCTAGGTCATGACCTAGGGCCTAGTTGGAGGGTGTCATGGTTGAGACACCTCCCCTAGGTATGGTTGTCATGACCGAGATGGTCTTGGGTGTCTTGGGTCAAGATGGGTACTTTTGTGTAGAGTGTCTCGACCTAGGGTTTGTGGTGACCTTGTGTCACGACCTAGTGGTCCTTGGTGGTGTGTCGCGACCATGGGTGGTACCCTTGGTGTGTTGCGGTCACAACATAAGGGTTGGGTGGCCTAGTTGGTTGAGATCCAACCTAGAGTGTATCACCATCTCTTTTATGTGGGCCTTATGTGTTTGCATGTTAGTTTCTTGGGTGGACAAGTGTCCCTTTGGAGCCCTACCTTGTTGACACCTCATCCCTTGCCCTACCTGTCTCCTCCTTTGGTATATAAACCTTCTTTTCTCCATGAAAGTGATCCTTTTCAGTCATCCTCTTTCTCCTTCCTTGATTAGGCAATCTTGGAGCTTGGTGGAGCAAGAAGGATCTGTTCTTTGTTCTTTGGAGGTGGTTCAACCCGTGCATGTGGTGTTTGTGGTGATCCTTGGTCATCTTCAACCTTGGTGAGTGTTTTGTCTTCTTAGTACATGTTTTCTTTGGATCTCCTACCACATCTTATTCCATTTTCTTGGACCTAGAACATGTTTTTACATGGTGGTCGTTCTGGAGAGTAAGCTCCTCATCACAAGGGTAATAGGCCATGTTTTGACAAGGCAACACCCAAGTGAGTGGGAGTATCTTCTATCTTTTCCCCTTTTCTTTCTTTTGGTTTGGCCTTGAACTCCTTTCCCTCTTTCTTGAGCCATCCTTTAACCTTGGTGTTTCCTCTTTATTGAGGTGATCTTGTGGCCGAAAGTGGAGCTTTTGCTGGAGCCTGATATTCCTTGATGATCGTGTACTTGGAGCTTTCCTTCCTTGGAGTGATCTCCCTTAAGGTGGGTTACATAATTGTTAATCTCCTCTATTACTGCACTCTTTACGCTTGCTTGTTACTCTTTCCTCTCTCTAAAAGTTTCCTTAACATGATAATGGATGGTGATAGACCTTAAAGCTTGGATGATGTTGAGATCATGTTTTGTTTGGATGTAATCTGAAATCCTATTTGTTTTCCTTTGTAGCCGATTTGTTGGTGTTTGAGGTGCATGGTGGTTGTCTCTGCTTTCTTTACCTTGGTTAGAGTTTCTTGCATGATGATTGAGTGTATTAGTGTTCTATGAATCCTTGGTTTGGTTTTGGTGGTGATAATATTGGTTTCTCTCTATAGTTGAGGTTCCTTTTTATGGTGGTTTCTTAAAGCTTGTTTTAGGGTTTGATGATCATTTTGTATGAGGGTTTTCCTCTATGATGATGATGAGTTTCCCTTGTTGGATCAGTTGTTTTTGTCATGGATTTATGTCTATTTTGACCTTGGTTTGATTATGGTTCTTGGTCTTGGTGGTGGCTTGAACCTTAGTGGTCGTCATGCCTTGTCTTTTCTTGTGTAGAGACATCTCTTTGGCTAAAGGTTCGGGGTCATGGTCATAATGCTACATTTGCCCTGATTTTGGTCTTGGTCATATCACCCTATTTTAGCTTTGGGTCGAGATGCGTCTACTCTTTAGATGCCACTTTCATAATATCTTGGTTGGTCATGACCCATGAGTTGTTTCAGATGGGATGCCCTAGTTGTGTGTCATTCTCTCCTACCTCGACTTGGTAGGACCTTACTTCTATTTCAGATGAATACTTGCTCTTGTGCTGAAGACTCTCCTTGTCACGGTCGCGAGATGCATATGGATGGTGTTCCCAAACAACCCTTCTTCTTAGTGTTTATATCTATCTTTAAACCCTAACCAACTATAGTGTGGATCCCTAACGCTAAATGAAAATATGAAATGTTTGTTTTTCTATCTCAAAGTGGTCATTATTGTATGACAATTTCTCCCTCTTGTTAATAATCCGTAAACATGCAGGTGATATATATGCCATGGCTTGTGTATGCTATGGTGATTGTTATGTGATACAGGGTGGTGCTTATGCACACTAATGAGACAATATGTGATGATGAATATGTAGGGCCTAACATGATGGGTCCGATGATCTAGTGTGGCTTGATGCCTACTGAGAGGTGATATCCTCAAGCATGTGATTAAGATCCCATGGTGATATGTGAAATTGATGATTGCCTTGTGGATGGAAAAACTTTGAGTACCATGTGGTGGTTGTGTGACAAGATCACACAAACACACTATACACACACACACACACACACACACACACACATATATATATATATATATATATATATATATATATATACATATATACCTTTAGAGTTTCAAAACACCCTTATTCTCGTAGAGTTTGTTTTAGCTTTATACGTTGTAACTTGATTGATGCTAAAAGTCACCTAATTGACTAACTAATCAAGTGTAACCTAATCATGTAGTTGCCTTGTGCCATAGATCCATTCTAATGTCAGCTTTATTTACTGGATTGGTGAAATGAGTGTAACTTGGAGCACATATTTTTGGATATGTGGGGTGCAAGTTGAGTATCTCCTTGCGTCCTTAATTATAGGTTGTGTGAGACGGCCATGCGTGATCCGATCTCCTTGTAAATTGGATGGCATGAGTGAGACACTCCTTCTTGCAAGAACGTCCATGTGTGAGCCTATTCTTCTAGTGTCGTTACCGTACCAAGGTGGGCTAGGTGTTTGTATATATATGGATGGTTATGCGTGAGACGATCCTTGTGCTAACTATACATCACTCTTTTGTAATTGACTCATATATCTCTGCAGTGTACTCTTCAGCTGACCAGGATGTGTTGGAGAGGTCATGGATTCAGGCTCTTCCATGGACCTTATATGGCACTGTTTTTGACTTAGCAGAGGATAGTTGGATTTGGGTGGTATGAATCAAATCCTCAGGACATAATAAAAGATGAAACACAACTGTGTAGCATATATATATGCCTGGGGTGACATATGTCTCACATAGATTGAGTCTTTGCCTTGTCTTTTTACTAATTTCTTGAATTATAATATGGTGAAGTCAACTATTATACATGTTCTTCATATTCCTTTTTTAGAACATAACTTTATCTAATATCTAGTGGTGGCTTCCTAATCTTGTTTAAACTACTTTACCAGTTATATACATATCATTTAGTTGAATCTGCTCGTTAGTATGTTGTTTCACATATATAGTTTATCTATGCTTTAACAACATTGGTGGAGAGTTATATCTCTCACTGGGATGTTTGGTCTCACCCAGTGGGTTTCCACATATTTTAGGTGACCATGCACAAAGAGTTAGAGGTCGTGCAACTGAGGAAGAGCAGCAACGAGAGAAGTAGCTAATAAGGTTGGATGTACTGCTAGTCTTCTGGTGTTAGAGTCCTAGATTCGTCCTTGTACACTCAGGTCCTTGGGGTGTTTTTGAGATGTTTTGTGGTGATGTAATCGATACAAGGTTTTTGGCTTGTGTATATGTGTGAAACCAGTATCTTATGTGACATGCTTTGTGGACTCATATGTAATAAGTTTTTGGCTTATGGTGATTTAATGAAATTGGTTTTGATTACCCGTGTTTTTTGGTAATCCATTTGCTTAGTGTTGTTTCCTCTTTTAATTTTGAGTAATCTCGTTTGGTGGCGCAAAGGGGCATCAAATTTGGTTGGTATTAGATCTTTAGGTTCATTGAGTCTACAAGGACCTAGGACTAGGGTTTGTGTCTATTCTAGTGTACTCCATTCAGTCTTATAGTGACTTTTGCTTATGAAGAAGAAGAAGAGTAGAAAGTTGGTTGAAGAACATGAAGAACACACTCTAGAGAGTACTGTTGCTGCACTTGATGGTGGAGTGAGGGCTCTAACAAGAGAAGATCGGGCTCCTGATGAGCCCCAATATGATTGTGCTATGGTAGAGAACCCTACCTTCCAGTCTTTGTTTGGGCAGTTATGGCAACGATGATGCACATGGAGGATATAATGCCTGCTCCTCAACATAGGGCAACTATCTCCAATGCCGAATCTCTAGGAGTAGGGAAGAGCTTTGAGAGGATGAGATGTGTTGGTGTTGAGGAGTACGCCGGTATGGCTGATCCAGCAGATGCTGATATTTAGATGACAAAGTTGGAAAAGGCCTTCAAGATCCTTAATATCCCCGAGGATGATAAGGTGAAGCATGCGATGTATCTCCTGAAGGGGAGTGTTGGCCATTGAAGAGGAGAAACAACCATGTTTTGATATCAGTTGGGAGGAGTTCAGATGAGAGTTTGTTAGCATGTACTTTCTGCATACTTATCTGGATGAGAAGATCATTCAGTTTGAGAAGATTTGACAGGGATCCATGTCGATCAATGAGTACAAAGCAAAGTTTATGGAGCTGTTGAGGTTCTGTCCTCACAAGGCATCAATAGATGAGGAAAGGATTAGGCATTTTGATAAGGATATGAATGGTGAGCTGACAACGAAGGTGACAACGCTCGAGAATCGTGAGAAGTTTGTAATGTTTGTGGAGTCTATTAGGAGGATTGAATGGTCTTTAGTCAAGAAGTGGGAGGGGAGTCTCAAGAAGAGGCCGGCGTAGTCTCAAGGGAAGTCATCGGGAGGCTTTAAAAAGCCTAGGTTTTCTACACCATCAGTATAGTAGAGGTCCAATGCACTGACCCAGTGGTCACCCAGTAAGGACATATGATGCATTTTTCCACCAACAAGAGCTTATAGTGTGTCATATGCTTTGGTGATAGGGCTGTCTTGACCATGGTATGAGAGAAAGACATGCTACAAGTGCGGATATGTTGGGCATACAAAGTTGTTCGGTCCTATGAAGGATGAAAAAGTCACCCAACAACTGAGGCAGAGCCAACATGGCTCATAGATACTCAATGGCAGTGGAAGGGGATGTGGACAAGTGTCTCAAGATGGTTCTTCAGGATAGGCCAATAGAGGGAGAGGGTGATAACAAGCGACAACTAGATTCTATGCTACGAGTCAGCCTGAAGGAGTAGTCAATCCATGAGTAGTGACATGTTAATTGGAGTTATTTCATTCTTATTTTTCTTCTTCTTACTTTATATCTATTTTGGTAGACCTGGGTGCGACAAACTCTTTTGTCACTCAAAAAGTGATTGATGCTTTTCCCTTTCCTATTAGCCATAGATGGGATAGTCTTTGTTAAGAAACCCTATAAGTTGGTCCCATAGAGTTGTGCAAGGTGTGTCCTTCCTGTGTCCTTTCTTTCTCAGGACATAGCATTTAGGTGGACCTCTTACCACTTGAGATGCATGGATTCGATGTGATCCTTGAAATGGATACTTTGGAGAAGTATCATGTGGTCTTAGATTGTAGTTTCAAGGTGGCAATGTTTGTAGATAGTGGCGTGACGTGGATCTTCCAAGGTGATAGGAAGATTCTTCCTACCTGTTTGGTGTCAACGATGGCGGCTGAGAAGTTGATGAGATATGGCTATGATGCGTTCTTAGCACATGTGGTGGATACCAAAGCATGGAGTCTGAGTATCCAAGAGGTGCCACTTGTCAGAGAGTTTGAGGATGTGTTCTCAGATGAGTTCTCAAGGTGTTCCCCCTGTTAGAGAGATTGATTTTGAGACCAATCTAGTCCCGGGAATGAAATCGATAGCACATACACCGTATCGAATGGCACCAGCAGAGATGGTAGAATTGAAGAGAGTTACAAGAGCTGCTTGAGAAGGGTTTCATCAGATTGAGTATATCACTGTGGGGTGCTCCTATGTTGTTCGTAAAAAAGAAAGATGGATCCATGAGGCTGTGTATAGACTACATATCGTTGAAAAAGGTGACTATAAAGAACAAGTATCCCTTTTTGTGAATAGGTAGCTTGTTTGATCAGTTACGAGGTTCTGTAATTTTCTCCAAGATAGACCTGAGGTCGGGGTATCACTAGTTGGGGATATAAGTGGCTGGCATACCTAAGCTGGCTTTTAGGAATAGGTATGGTCATTATGAGTTCGTGGTTATGCCGTTTGGGCTAACCAATGCACCAACAACATTCATGGACTTGATGAACAAAGTGTTTCGTCCGTTTCTCGATCAGTTTATGGTGGTCATCATAGATGACATCTTGATATAAAGTCATGATAGCCAGCAACACAAACAACATCTCTGTCAGGCATTGATAGTGTTGAGGCAACATTAATTGTACACCAAGTTAGTAAGTGTGAGTTTTGGATAAAGGAGATGTCTTTCCTAGGACGTGTGATATCTGCTCACAGTGTTCATGTGGATCCTAAGAAGGTTGAATCTGTGCTAGAGTAGGAGCATCCAAAGATGCCAATGAAAGTGCACAACTTTATGGGTTTGGTAGTTTACTATAGGAGGTTCATTAAGAACTTCAAATATGTGGCATTTCCCGTAACCAAGCTGATGAGAAAGGATGTACCTTTTATCTGGGATGACAAATCTCAATGTGCCTTTCAGTTGTTGAAGGAGAAGTTGACGAGTGCACCAGTGCTAGTGCTGCCTGAGTAGGGGAAAGGTTACATAGTTTTCTGTGATGCATCATAGAATGGTTTGGCCTGTGTGCTGATGTAGAACAAGAATGTGATATCTTTTGCATTGCGATAGTTGAAGAAGAACTAGGAGAGATATCCTACCCATGATCTGGAGTTGTCCGTAATGGTTCACGCTTTGAAGACCTGGAGACACTACCTGTATGGTGATAAGTATCAGATCTTCACAGATCATAAGAACTTGAAGTATATCTTTGCACAATAGGAGCAAAGCATGCGGCAGTGGCACTTGGAATTAATCAAGGACTATGATTGTACCATTGATTACCACCCAGGAAAGGTGAATGATGTGGCAGACGTGTTGAGCAGAAACTCTTCTTCAATTTAATTAGAGGGAAATGCAAAATTCATCTCTTTGGTGTGTCATAAGATAGACATGTTAGTCTCCTTACGTCAGATGAATGTGAATCTAGAGGTGTCCATGTTAGTAGGTCTATTGACATATTTACATGTGAAGCCCACATTTAGACAACAGATCAAAGAGGCACAAGAGGTGGATACTATGATCAAACAGATACAATTCGAGTTCAACAGCAAGAAGCATGATGGTTTCCATGAGTTAGATGATGATATAGTCTGTTACCACGGTAGAGTTGTGGATCTTGATGTTGGTAATTTAAGGAAGATGGTTCTAGAAGAATCTCACTCTTTGATGTATGGTATTCACCCAAGTAGCACCAAGATGTATCATAACCTTAAAGATCTATATTGGTGGCCTAGATTGAAGCTAGATGTATCTGAGTTCATGGCCAAGTGTGCAGTGTGTCAGAAAGTCAAGGTAGAGCATCAGAAACCTACATGGACGTTGCAGTTGTTACCCATTTTGTAGTAGAAGTGGGATCATGTCACAATGGACTTTATGGTTGGTCTGCCTAGGACAGCCAAAGGACATGATTTCATTTGGGTGATAGTTGACCAGTTGACAAAGTCAACACACTTCCTGTAAGTGAAGACAACATATCTAGCAGAGAATCTCGCTCAGATACATGCGGATGAGATAGTGCATTTGCACGGTGTCCCATCTACTATCATGTCAGATAGAGGCCCTTAGTTTATGAGCCACTTTTGGGAATGTTTGTGCGCAACTTTGGGTATGCAATTAAGGTTCAACACTGCTTTCCACCCATAGACAGATGGTTAGTCTGAGAGGACCATACAGACCTTGGAGGACCTATTGATGGCTTGTTTCTTGCAATTTTTGGGGAGTTGGGACATTCATCTCAGTTTCATAGAGTATGCCTATAATAACAGTTATTAGAGAAGCATCGATATGGCACCGTATGAGGCATTGTATGGGAGATGTCATAGGTCTCCGTTGTGTTGGTATGAGATAGGTGAATATCAGCTTCTTGGTCCCGAGCTGGTGTAATAGACAACAGAAAAGATCAAAGTGATTCAACAACAGTTAAAAGTAGCCTAGGATAGACAAAATTCATTTGCTAATAACCATTAGAGACCCTTAGAGTTTCAATTAGGGGAAATGGTGTATCTAAAAGTCTTGCCTTGTAAGGGTGTTTTGAGGTTTGGAAAGAAGGGTAAGCTAGATCCTAGGTATATGGGACCTTTTCCTATGGTGGAACATGTTGGGGAGGTGGCCTATAGGTTGGATCTACCACTTGAGTTGCACATGTTGCACCCACTATTCCATACTTCTATTCTAAGGAAGTGCCACTGTGATACTGAGTTGGTTTTTCTACCAGTGGAGGTTGAGTTTGATGAGGACACGTCCTATGTTGAGGGGCCCATGTTGATCCTTGACAGGAGGGTGAAGAAGTTGAAGACGAAGGACATAGTTCTTGTGAAGCATCTGTGGCATCATCGTAGCATTGAGGAAGCCATGTGGGATCTTGAGGAAAAGGTGAGGAAGAATTACCTGTCTCTTTACGCTTAGGATTTTGGGAGCAAAATCCTTGTTAGGGGTTTATGGCTTGTAAGATCCGTGACCTGTGTTTTGGGTTAAACCTATTTGTTTTGGCTTTATGTTGTGCTTATAACCTTTCTCTAATCCTTTTAGATGATATTATAACATTTGGAGAGCTTACGTCTCAAGTTTGAGCAGGTTTGGATGTTGTTTGTGTTTTCTGTGCTAGTTTTAGTGCAAATTGCAATTACCCATCAGAATGGGTATTATTGTAATTTTCCACCTCTAAATGGTTCTTATCTCTTTTGGCTTCATTATGGAGGTTGTAGTGCTTTGGGGCACCTTGGTGGACCCTTAGCTGAGTAGTATCACCCTTAGTGGTGATTAGGGTTTCTACGGTTTGGTGTACGTTGACCATGTCACCCTTGTTCATTTATTTTGGCCTAGGTCGCGACCTAGGGCCTGGTTGGAGGATTTCGTGGTGAAGACACCTCCCCTAGGTATGGTTTTCACGACTGAGATGGTCTTGGGTGTCTTGGGTCAAGATGGGTGTTTTTGTGTAGAGTATCTTTACCTAGGGTTCGTGGTAACCTTGTGTCATGACCTAGTGGTCCTTGGAGTGTCGCAACCATGGGTGTCACCCGTGGTGTGTTGTGGTCTCTACATGAGGGTTGGGTGGCCTGGGTGGTCGAGATCCAACCTAGAGTGTATCACCATATCTTGCATGTGGGCCTTATGTCGTTGCATGTTAGTTTCTTGGGTGGACAAGTGTCCCTTTGGAGCTCTACCTTGTTGACACCTCATCCCTTGCCCTACCTCTCACCTCCTTTTCTATATAAACCCTCTTTACTCTATTCAAGTGATCCTTTTCATCTATTTTGTTTCTCCTTCCTTTCATGGGTGATCTTGGAGCTTGGTGGAGAGAAGGATCTATTCTTGGTGCTTTGGAGGTGGTTCAACCCTTGCATGTGGTGTTTGTGGTGATCCTTGGTCATCTTCAACCTTGGTGAGTATTTTATCTTCTTTGTACATGTTTTCTTTGGATCTCCTACCCCATCTTCTTCCTTTTTCTCAGCCCTAGACCATGTTTTGATATGGTGGTTGTTCTTGAGAGTAAGCTCCTTATCACAAGAGTAATAGGCCATGTTTTGACAAGGCGACACCCAAGTGAGAGGGAGTTTCTTCTCTCTTTCCCCCTTTCTTTCTTTTGGTTCGACCTTGAACTCCTTGCCCTCTTTCTTGAGCTATCCTTTGACCTTAGTGTTTCCTCTTTCTTGAGGTGTTCTTGTGGCTGAAAGTGGAGCTTTTGGTGGAGCCTGGTCTTCCTTGGTGATCGTGTGCTTGGACCTTGCCTTCCTTGGAGTGATCTCCCTTAAGGAAGGTTATATACCTATTAACCTACTCTATTACTGCACTCTTTGTGCTTTCATGTTATTGTTTCCTCTCTCTAAATGTTTCCTTAACATGCTAATGGACGGTGATAGACCTTAAAGTGTGGACGATGTTGAGATCATGCTTTGTTTGGATGTAACCCGAAATCCTATTTGTTTTCCTATGTACCCGGTTTGTTGGTGTTTATGGTGCATGGTGATTGTCTCTCCTTTCTTGACCTTGGTTTGAGTTGCATGCATGATTATCAAGTGTATAAGTGTTCTATGAAGCATTGGTTCAACTTGTTTTAGGGTTTGATGATCATTTTGTATGAGGGTTTTCCTATATGACGACGATGAGTTTCCCTTGTTGGATCACCTATTTTAGTCACATATTTATCTCTGTTTTGACCTTGGTTTGATCATGGTTCTTGGTCTTGGTGGTGGCTTGAACCTTAGTGGTCTTCATGCCTTATCTTGTCTTGAGTCATGACATCTCTTTGGCTTGAGGTTTTGGGTCGCGGTCATAACATCGTGTTTTCCCTAGTTTTGGGTCATGGTTGTATCACCATGTTTTGGTTTTGGGGTCGAGATGGGTGTTCTCTTTGGATGCCATGGTCGTGACATCTTGGTTGGTCATGACCCATGACCTATTTTAGATGGGATGCCCTAGTTGTGTGTCGTTCTCTCCTACCTTGACTTGGTAGGACCTTGCTTCTATTTTAGATGAATACTTTCTCTTATGCTGATGATGACCCCTATTCTTGTCACGGTTGGGACATGCATAGGGATGGTGGTCTTAAACAACCCTTCTTCTTGGGGTCGCGACAAGTGCTTCTTGGGGTGGATGTGACCTGGTTGCATGAGTGGTCGTGGAATATGCATGATGGGTGGTTGAGAGGCATGCTATATCACATAGTTTATATATTTGCATGAGTAATGTATAAGACATGTAGAAAGTTGTTTGGATAATGTGTAATCACCCCTAATCATGTTCCTCAACCCTAAGATACTCCACGATGGTGGGATGTGGTGTTCCTAGGGTTTGGTGTTTATATGTAGATTTAAACCCTAATTGACTATAGTGTGGAGACCTAACCCTAAATGAGAATGTGACATGTTTATTTTTCTATCTCAAAATGCTCATTATAGTATGGTAATTTCTCCCTCTATTTTATAAGCCCTAACCTTGTAGGTGATATGTATGACATGGCTTATGTATGCTATGGTGATTGTTGTGTGATATAGGGTGGTCTTATGCACACTAATGAGACAATATGTGATGATGAATATGTAGGGCTTAATGTGATGGGTCCTACAGCTCGGTGATGGCTTGATGCCTACTAAGAGGTGATCTCCTCAACTAATGTGATTAAGGGATTAAGGTCCCATGGTGATATGCAACATTGATGATTGCCTTGTGGGTGGCAAAACTTTGAGTACCATGTGGTAGTTGTGTGACAATATCACACCTTGTAAGTTTTATATATATATATATATATATCCTTTGGAGTTGATCTTGTGGAGTTTGTTTCAGCTTTATACATTGTAACTTGATTGATGCTAAAAATCACCTAATTGGATAATCTAATCAAGTGAAACCTAATCATGTAGTTTCCCTATGTCATAGATCCATTCTAGTGTCAGCTTTATTTGTTGAATTGGTGAAATGAGTGTAATTTGGAGCACACATTTTTGAATATGCAGGGTGCAAGTTGAGTATCTCCTTGCATCCTTAATTACAAGTTGTGTGAGGCAGCCATGCGTGAGCCGATATCCCTATGATATGGATGGAAATGAGTGAGACACTTCTTCTTATAAGAATGTCCATGCATGATCCTGTTCTTCTAGCGTCGTTACCTATACCAAGGTGGGCTAGCTGTTTCTATATATATGGACAACCATGCATGAGCCGAGCCTTGTGCTGACTATACGTCACTCTTTTGTAGTTGATTGATATGTCTCTATGGTGTTCTGTTGAGCTGACCAAGAGGTGTTGGAGAGGTCATGGATTCTGGCTCTTCCATGGACCTTATATGGCACTATTTTCGAATTAGCAGTGGACAGAATTTCGGTGGTACGACTCAAACCCTCAGGGCATAATAAAAGATGTAACACATCCGTGTAATGTATATATGCTTACGTTGACATACGTCTCACATTGGTCGAGCCTTTGCTTTGCTTTTTATAGATTTATTGAATTATAAGATTGTAAGAGAACTCAACTATTATACACGTTCTTCATATTCCTTTTTAGAACTTAACTTGATCTACTATCTAGTGGTGGATGCCTAATCTTATTTAAACTACTTTATCGGTTATATACATATCATTTAGCTGAATCTGCTTATCTTGTTAGTATGTTGTTTCACCTATTTAGTTTATATGTGCTTTAATAGCATTGTAGAGAGTTATATCTCTCATTGGGAAGTTTGGTCTCACCCTGTGGGTTTCCACTTCCTTTAGGTGACCATGCACGAAGAGGTAGAGGTCATACAACTGAGGAAGAGCAACAATGAGAATAATAGCTGATAAGGTTGGATGTGCTGCTAGTCTTCTGGTGTTAGAGTCCTAGAGTCATCCCAGTACACTTAAGTCCTTGGGGTGTTTTTGAGATGTTTTGTGGTGATGTAATCAGTACGAGGTTTTTGGCTTGTGTATATATGTGAAACCAGTATCTTATGTGACAAGATTTGTGGACTCATATGCATAAAGTTTTTGGCTTATGATGCTATAATGAAATTTGTTTTGATTACCTGTATTTTCTGGTAATCTGTTTGCTTAGTGTTATTTCCTCTTTTGGTTTTGAGTAATCTCACTTTGTGGCATGATGAGGCATCATAATTTGTCTCTCCTATAGGAGTATGATATCCTAGGCCTCTTGTTTAACGAGAATAAGAAATGCATGGCCATGCACATGTGAGACAATATGTTATATTGAGCTTACACATACCTTAGATAGTCTGCTCTGGTTCAAGAAACAAGGTTGAATGTTGAAGAGGATATCTATTCCATGCCTCGAGTTAAATCTGGATATTAGTGAAAAAGGAACTATATAAGAACTATAACACCATACATAGATTATAGGTTGAAGTTGTTCTCCAACTTTCTATTTACTTGGATAGCATTGAAGTGTGACTAGGTACCACTCATTGCTTGTGATGTCATAAGTTGTTATGGACATTCACTTCCAATGTAATATGGAACCTATAGGGCCACACACATAGGTCTTGACTAGAAGAGGAGTTCAATCTTGAATGATGATTGAATTGACTACTAAAGTATTTAGGTATTCAATTCACACAATAGATCAGCTAATTGTGCACTGCCAACCAATTGACTCACATAGTGAGACAGCCATTTAGAGTGCCAAATGATTGGCTCAAGTGTTGAGATGACTGTTTGGAGTGTTAGGCTGATTGGATCTGAATTGAAAAATATTGTGCACGAAACAGGCATCAACCGATCAACTCACTGGGTGATTTGACCAACTTAGTTAGCGTGAGATGACCGGTTCACCTAGTGAACCAATTAGTTCGGTTGGGCCGAAGGAAGGTTATAGTAACTTCCCAAATTCATGAGTAAGTTTGGTTGTTTCAATTGCTCAATTAGATTGAAGCAATGAATTAATGTTTAGCATTAATTGGAAATGAATTGCCAAATTCAAGTGTGATTTGGGAAACTACAAAATGACCATCTCACTGAGCGAGACGATCAACTCGAGTGCCATATGACCCTCTCGGTTACCAACCGATTAGTTCAAGGTTTGTAGGTTCCAAAAATTCAAGATCTTCTGGTCCCTTCCACTCCCACATAGACTGGAAACCCTGACCCAAACCCCTCCTATAAATAGAGGGGTACTGGGGGCTTCCCAGAACACAACTCAATGGCCTCTAACAATTGTTGTCCTCTTTGGTTATGGTAACCAATAGAGATCATGGGCAAGTCCTACCTACTAAAGTGAGGGATAGCAAGGGAGAAACAATTGTGGGAGAGCAAGTAAGCAACTAGTACACCAATAGGAGGGACAAGTCCCTCCTGTCCATTCTACTAGGATGATAAGAGTTCTAGGCAGTCTGTGTGGACTTCCATAGTGGCATGGAGGCTATTGTCTTTCGTTCGGAGGACAAATTAAACCTGTAGTCCATGGAGCAGACCAGGAGGCACATCAATCAGACTTGTCCCAGTGCATCTAGAAGACAGTTGTACATCTACAACGATGAGGAGATGTTGCAGACTTTCTCCAGGACCAGGTATATCCTCAAAACCATCCTTCCCATCTTATAGTTATTGATGAGATCCACTAGTTATGGGGAATATGGTTGTTTAAATTTTTATTTCTACTTCTTACTCTGTAGTCATATTCCCCTATAGTTTTATCAAATCCAGGTTAATCTACTCTATTTTGGGATAATTGATATGATTGATTTTTTATTTTGTCATATAATTATTGCATACGATGATAATAATTCTATCCAATCAAATACCACAATAATTCCAAACTAATATACATATGATATATATATATATGCAATTCACATGCGTCATCCTAAAAGCGAGTTTTGATGGTGGATGTGTAGCAATGTTATGGAAAATAACCCCTATTATCTATTCCTGGTCATGTGGTTAATCTTATTTTATCTCATTCTGCATACCGAGTCTCTATATTATGTTCCCTATGTAAAGTTAATTCTCTCCTACCTTTGCTCCCCTCAAATGTAACTCGAGGTTTCTCTACAATCATGTAACAATAGGATATTTTTCTTTCCTATTATGACAAAGAAGAAAATATGTTCTGACGATGTTAGACGACCGTCTCGAGGGCGAGCCGACCAGCTAGAGGACTGAGTAGGACCATATGGATGAATTGAACTGAACAGATGGTGGACCCAACTGATCGACTGGAGGAGCCAGTAGATGGTGAATGACAGTACCATACAACTAGTGAGACAACTAAATGACTGGCCAGGAGGTGAGTCGATCGGTTCAAGGGTTGAACCGATCAACTGAGATTGGCAAGCATGGATCTTCATCAACAAAAGGCT
Source organism: Alisma plantago-aquatica (assembly GCA_963693085.1). Classification (NCBI taxonomy): domain Eukaryota; kingdom Viridiplantae; phylum Streptophyta; class Magnoliopsida; order Alismatales; family Alismataceae; genus Alisma; species Alisma plantago-aquatica. Next base: position 1,272,504,212 of record OY856411.1, read on the forward strand.
TCTTGATATGATGTGAACCTAGGTTGTGGTATATCCTTATGGCTCCAAGGAATTACATTAGGCTAGCCATAACCATCACTTTTGTTTATTGTATGTTTTTTGTAGTGGGATATAGCATGTATACAATGCATACTATATATGTGTTGATTGGATAAAGTATATGTATTTATCAATACAAACTCCCTTAAATGTAAAAGTTTAAACCTTAGATTCTTTGTAGAAGTGGCACACATGAAAAGCTTGATTGACCAAGCGTAGATTATGCCCTAGCGTGGTGTGCAGTTTATCTCGTGGAAGTGTGATGGTAATGATATAGGTTCCTCCATAGCAGGGTGTATTATTATCGTATCAAATTTTGGGTCAGGCTTAACTGGTGATTCTTAGAGAGTCTATGCCCAGATGCATGCAAATAATTATGGTAAGGAGTTGTGCATATCATCTATCTAGAATTGCATATGATGCAATTTGTAAAAGTTTCCTACCTTGATAATTATCTTGGATTTGGCCCACTAGAATATTGTACCCTGCAATAATCTAAATTGATATATGAGGGATATCAATTTGAATAAAATAGTGGGAGTGGTAATTAATTAAAGACCAAATTATTATCGTCAAATCAAATCAAAAGTTTTTTGACAAATGCAAATTTTCTCTTGTAGAATCAAATGATGAACAAATCTGTATTGCGATTGGTCCTTAAAATAGACAAACTTGACGCGACAAATTTCCAAGACTAGTTTTGGACTTTGAGAAGGGTTTTCAATGAAGAGTGCTAGCTCTACGTCCTTGAAAAACCACTGCCAGAAATACCTGCTCCTGATGCTCCTAGGGAAAAGGTGGATGCTTACTAGAAGCATGCCAATGATACCTTAGAGATAAAATACCTTATGCTTATCTTCATGAAATATGAGTTGCATGAGAAATGCAGGGACATGGATGTTCTTGAGATGGTAATACATCTTAAGAAAGTGAACCTAGGCCTTGCAAAGAAAGAAAGGAATGATATCATAATGGTGCTACTTGAGTCTAAGTTGATAGAAGGAACCTCTGTATAAGAACAAGTGCTCAATATGATTGGACATGTGTATCATCTTAAAGAATTGGGATTCACTTTGAGCCAAGAGTTAGTCATGAATATGATTCTTAAGACATTGCCAGAATCATATAGCCATTTTATTGCGTGCTATCATGTGAATAATATGGCCAGACCAATGTTAGATTTTCTTGGTATGTTGATACATGCTGAAGCAAGCATGAATAAGGACAAATGCGTGATGATGATCAACAAAGATATGTCAAAGAATCAAAGCACAATGATGAAGAGTTCTAATTCCAAGCCCAAATCCAAATCTTCAACACTCAAGATAAAGACAAAGAAAAATACAAGAGGAACTTATCCTTTATACTTGAAGGCATTTAGGAAGAAGAACATGGGGATGTGATCTTCACTTTAGATATATACATTATTGAGATAAATCTATCATCTAATTCATCATGGGTACTAGATACCAGATGTTAATCTCACATATGCTCTAATATGCATGATCTAAAAAGGACTAGGCCTTTGGGAAAAGGTGAGGTGGAACTTTGAGTTGCTAATGGCTTAAGAGTTGCAGCCAGTGCAGTTGGAACCTATAGTTTATATCTACCCATTTGTCTTATAATAGTGTTAAAGAATTGCTATTATGTACCCGATATAAATAGAAATATCATTTATGTATCTTGTATGGAAAAGGATCCATTTGAATTCCATATTAAAAATGATCGCTGCTCTATTTTAAAAGATGGGATCTTTTTTAATAGTGCCCCAATGTCGTATGGTTTTATTTGTTAGATCTAAAGACATATGTTTATAACATTAATACCAAAAGACTAAAACTCAACAAGTCAAACAAAACATACCTTTGACATTGTTGTCTAGGGCACATAAATGAGAATCACACATCTAGACTCCATAAAGATGGTTATCTAGGCTCTTTTGATTTTGAATCAATAGAGACATGTGAATCTTGTTTGTTGGGAAAGATGGCTAAAACCCCTTTTACTCGTAACAATGAGAGAACTAGTGATCTATTAGGAATCATACATACTGATGTGTGTGGACCTTTTAGAAAAAATGCTATAGGCGGGCATCAACACTTCATTACCTTTACTGATGACTTTAGTAGGTATGGCTATGTTTATTTAACAAAATATAAGTCAAAAACTATTGACAGGTTCAAGGACTTTATGAATGAAGTATAGAACCAACTTGGGAAAAGTATTAAGGCACTTCATTCTAATTGAGGTGCTGAATACCTAAACCTAGACATTGAGGACCTTCTTAGAGCCCATGGGATCATATCCCAGTGGACTCCACCCGGAACACCTCAATACTATGGTGTATAAAAAAGAAGGAATCACACATTGCTGGATATGGTGTGATTAATGATGAATTTAGCTAAACTTCTGACTAATCGGTTCAAAAGACATCGTATGAGATGTGGTATGGGAAGCATCCTAATATGTCTTTTACAAGGATTTGGGGATGCAAAGCTTATTCAAGAAAATGTTTTCTGAAAAGCTTGGATGTAAATATGATAAATGTTATTTTGTTGGATATCCTAAAGAGACAAGAGGATACTACTTTTATTCCCTATTTGAAAACAAAGTGTTTGTTGTCAGGGATGTTGTATTCCTTGAGATGGATTTCATTTCCAAACAAATTAGTGGGAGGAAAGAGGAACTCGAAGAGGTTAGAGACCAATAATAGAACATTGAATTAATAGATGAACAAGAGCAACAAAAAGAACTGCAAAGTGTTGTGGAATCTCAATCCTCAAGTGACATAGGTACCTCATAGATCTAATAGGACACACCTTGAGCCTGAGAGATTTGGATATCTCATGACTCAAGATGGCAGTGAGTTGGACATAGATGATGAGCCAACAACCTATGTAGAAGCTACTAAGGGGCCAGAGTCTGAGAAATGGCTTGAGACCATAAGATCCAAGATGGAATCCATGTGTACCAACAAATTATGGACTTTGGTGGATCCACCTGAAGGGGTAAAACCCATAGGGTGCAAGTGGGTCTTCAAGAAGAAGACTGACATGGATGGTAAAGTACAAATCTATAAGGGAAGATTGGTAGCAAAGGGCTTCAGACAAGTTCAATGTGTTGACTATGATGAAATCTTTTCTCCAGTGGCCATGGTTAAGTCCATCAAGATCATGCTTGCCATTGCAGCTTATCATGACTATGAAATTTGGTAGATGGATGTTAAAACTGCATTCCTTAATAGGAATCTTCTTGAGGATGTGTACATGACACCACATGAGGGTTTTATAAATCTAAAGGATGCATATAAATTCTATACGCTACAAAGGTCAATCTATGGATTTAAGCAAGCATCTCAGAGCTAGAATCTTTGTTTTGATGAAATAGTTAAAGAGTTTGGCTTTATTCAGAATGAAGATGAACCTTGTGTGTACAAGAAGGCTAGTGGGAGCATAGTGACATTCCTCATATTGTATGTAGATTATGTTGGCTAAATTGGATATTATTATAATCCCTTTGTTTTGATGATGACAAACATTTCATTCTTGTGGATCTAACGTGCTATTTGAGTGTTGCAGGAACTAGGTGGATGACACAACTTTGGAAGATCTAAAAGCTTACAATGTGTAAATTTCATGATTGTAATCAAATGTAAATACTTGTACAAGTATATAATGTACAAGTACTTAAACATCATGTAAATCAAGAGTTTAGATCTTCCCTAGAAAATCACAACACTTAGATAGGTCATCCCCTACAATAGTTTCACAACTGCACACTGATACACACACTTAATACATAGTTTAAAACATCGAAATAGAGTCATTCTCGGTCGAAAAACTTCTCGACCGAGACACTCTCGATCGACCAATTCCTCGACCGAGAATTGACCCAAGTAGCCGTTAGACCCAGCAGACAAGGTGGTTGGGATTTGGAATCGAACGTTATATACACTTGCTCCAGACCATCCATCAGTTGACAAAATCTTCGACCGAATGATGTCTCAGTTGACAATTCGTCGACTGAGAAGAGCTCTATCTACACTTTTTAGAATTAATTAACTAGGCATTGCTAAAGCAATTAGTGGATACCTAACGGCTAGTTAAGCATTAAGAACCCCCTAGAAAGTGTCTAGAACATCCTTAAGCACTCATAGGACATTCCTATAAATAGGACATGCCTTAGGACACCCAATACACACTTGTGCAATACTTGAGCATACATACTTGCAATTGGCAATCCACTCTTGAGCAATTGAGCAATTCCAATATTTGCTATTCATTTCCATTGCTCCAATTTCATGTCCTATAGGCTAGCATCTCCTATCCACAACACTTACACTTTCATATACATTGGTTAGGAGATCAAAACGCTTGATATAGGAAATCAAGCCTTGTGCTACAACGGTAATTGTAATTTCCATTTTCTTTCTTGTTCCTTCTTATCTATTTTGTACTCTCCTTGCTACTCCTAAGTTGGAGGCTGTGGATTGAAGAGGGTTTATCTTATCAGGTGGAGAAGGGACTTCTCGATGGAGAAGGAGGACTTTGGACTACTTCAAGAGGGATGCCTCAATGAGAAGATACTTTAAGAGGAAGGCTACTTCAAGGGGGAGCTTGAAGTTACTTCAAGGAAGGTTGCTTCGAGGTTGGTGGGACTACTTCAAGGTGAAGGTTGTCCAAAGGGTGGTGAAAGTATTTGTAATTTTGTGTAACATCCTTGCGAGTGGTTTTTCAATTGGTATCAGAGCAAGGCTTCAAGGAACTCTAACAAAGTCTTGAAGAATGGGTGAAAGGGTACTCAACAACCTCAACTTGGAAGGGACACTTGTGGCTAGACCTCCACCTTTTGATGGCACCAACTACACCTACTGGAAGAGGAGGATGCAATTCTATTTCCAAGGAATTAGCTGGGATCTATGGAGGATGGTGTCAAATCCATATGACTTTCCTCAAATAGAGTATGCAACTTGGGATGCTAATACGGTAAGATTAGCCCAAAATGAATGCAAAAGCTGTAAGTATACTCTATCGTTCAATTTCTGTTGGTGAATTCAATAGAATATCAAATTGTTAAACATCATATGAAATATGGCATAGACTCTCCATAACCTATGAAGGAAATGTTCAAGTTAAGAATTCTGAAATCAGAATGCTTAAGCAAAAATTTGAACAGTTTCGTATGGTTCAAAATGAATCTATTAGTGAAATGTATGCAAAGTTTTCTTCTATTGTGAATGGTTTAAATGCTTTAGGTAAAGTGATCAGTGAAAAAGATCAAGTATAAAAAATTCTTAGGTCTCTTCCTCCCAAGTACAAGCCCAAGGTGACTGCAATCGAAGAAGCCAATGACCTCACTCGACTAAGGATGGAGCAACTCATTGGTAACCTAGAAGCACATGAGGCAACCTTGGAGGAAGAAGAAAGATTGGCAGCTGAACACAAGAAGGAGAAAAGAAAGGACATTGCATTCAAAGCATCAACCAAGAATAGTCATGACACAAGTGAATAAGATAGTGAAGAAGAAACACTCATTGTAAATGGTAAGCAATATAGAAGTTTTAATACTAAAAAAATTCCTAGTGTTTCTTCCTCCAGATGCTTTGAATGTGGCAAGAAGGGACACCTGAAATGTGATTGTCCAAAACTCTAGAAAGGGAAGAAATCATCTCACAAAAAGAAAGAAAGAGCATATAAATCTGCATGGGATGATTCAAGTGATGATAGTGAAGATGGAAAAGAAGAAGTAGAATGTCTTATTGCTACAATCAATGAAGAAGAAGAAGAAGAAGAGGTAAGTCTTTTTGATCTACCAAAAGAAGATCTAATTGCTAGTCTTCAAGATACACATGAGAGATATATTGATTGCAAAAAGAAACTAAAGAAAGATACTAAAACTAATGAAGATTTGTATGTTAGATTAAATAATCTTTCTTTTGAAAAGGATAGTATTGCTTCTTAAAATCTTACCTTGAAATCATCTTTAAATGATTGCAATATGAAGTTTCTTACTTTAGAAACAAATCATGATCTTCTTTCTCAAGAAAAGGTTGATTTGCTTGCAAAACTAAATGATTTTCAGACTCAACCTATCCTATGTTATCATCTATATTATGATGCTATTGTTAAAGAAAAATATGCTTTATCATCTAATCTAGATCAAGAAAATCTAGATATCAAAAAGAAAATGGATGAGATTACCAAGTTACAAAAAGAGATTAATAGCTTGAGAAACAATGATGTTCTTGATAAAATTCTGAATAATTCTTCTAGTTATAATGGAAGGAGAGGTTTAGGATATGTTTCAAAAAGGAAATCCTATCAACCTAAACCTAGAAGAACACAAGCATCCAAGGCCAAGATTATGTATGTACCCAAGAACAACTCAATCCCTAGAAAAAGAAATGAGATTGACTATATTAGTTGTCATTATTGCTTGCATCTTGGACACTACTCTTTTTCATGCCCATACAAGAAAAGGAATGATGATCTAGTTTGGGTTCCTAAAACTTAGAGGTTTGAATTTGACTAGTTGAGATTTGACCTAAAATGTTACTTTGATATATAAATATCATATCTCAACAAAATTGGGCTTTAACTTTCATATTCTTGTACCTTGTTTGGAAATAATTACTGAAAAACATTATAGAAGCATTCTCAGTCGAGAAAATCTTCGACCGAGAACACTGTCGATCGAAAATTTGTCGACCGAGTAAGTTACTATTTTTAAGCTTGCAAAAATCTGATAAAACCTGTATAAACAGCAGAATACTCGGTCGAGAAAATCTTCAACCTAGATAAATTCGATCAAAGAAAAGTTCGACCGAATTAAGTTCTGCTGAACCTATTTAATTGATCTAGTTTGCTATCAATTTGCTATAAATAATTGATTTAATTTGCAAATCAAGAATGAATCTTGGAGACAAATCTTTAAACATTTTGATAAGATTGCATGATGACTTATTAATATACTCTGATTAAACTTGTTACAAAACACAGTGATTTAATTACTATTTTATAATAATCCACATGGTTTGTCCTAAGTATTACATTGGTCTATCTATATAAAAACCAGGTGTCTTGAAATTTGTTTTTAATGATCATAATCATTGTATTATGGATATGCTTTTACTATTTTCCATTCTTTTCTTGGTTTGCCTAAAATAATCTTTGATCTATATATACAAACCATGAATAGATATTGTTTTCAAAATGATCATTGTGATTTAGCTTAAATTGGAAATCTTCAGAAATTTCCTCTTGGTTGAAATTAAGTTTGACCAAGGGGCGCCCAGGTCGAAGTCAAGGTCGACCTAAAATAAGCTTGAAAAAATGCTTAGTTGTAAATCATTTCCTTGCACTTAATCTTAATATATTGAAAACAAGATTTTAGTGCATAGCCCTCATAAAAGGTTAACTTATTATGATCTAATACTTATTGTGACTTTGAAATCCTTAAATTATCCTAATTATAAGATTAAGAAGGAGCTTACAAAACTTTGTAAACATCATAAAGAAAATTTGAGCCTAGTTATGACCTTAGTATCTTTAAAGTAATTTTGGATCCTACAATATGTATAAATATAATGGAATTCTCTAAAAAAATCAGGGCTTAACATCCCGTGTATTTGGTTAGAGATACATTCATGTACTCTACTATAAGCTTAAAGGACTCTCATGTCATTTTTAGGGCTTAACATCCCTTGTAAAATGGATGAGAAATCAATATATGTATCCATCATGAGCTTAAATGGATCTCATGTCATTTTCAGGGCTTAACATCCCTTGTAAAATGTATGAGAAATAAAAACACATATGCCATGTATCTAAAAGGATCTCATATCATTTCAAGGCTTAACATCCTTTGCAAATGATTGAGAAATAAATTGTGGCTAAATTTGACAATAAGTGGTTTGCATCCCTTGTTTTTTAAACTGAATATCTTATTAAGGGGGAGCATCTAATTATCAAATTAAGGGGGAGTAATAAAAGTCATACTTAATGATTATCTTGGTTATCTTTTTGAAATGACAAAGGGGGAGAAATAATATAAAATAAAAAATAATATAAAATAAAAATATAAAATAAAATAAAAAAATATAAAATAAAATGAGTTTCATAATCATTCGGCCAGCACACACTTGCAAACAAGAGAATGTCTACAAAAGGTAAACTTCAGGTATGAAAGTCATATGATTTACATTTTCGTATTTTATATTTTGGAAATGTTTGTCATCTTCAAAAAGGGGGAGATTGTTGGCTAAATTGGACATTATTATAATCCCTTTGTTTTGATGATGACAAACATTTCATTCTTTTGGATCTAACGTGCTATTTGAGTGTTGCAGGAACTAGGCGGATGACACAACTTTGGAAGATCTAAAAGCTTACAATGTGTAAATTTCATGATTGTAATCAAATGTAAAAACTTGTACAAGTATATAATGTACAAGTACTTAGACATCATGTAAATCAAGCGTTTAGATCTTCCCTAGCAAATCACAACACTTAGATAGGTCATCCATTACAATAGTTTCACAACTGCACACTAATACACACACTTAGTACATAGTTTAAAACATTGAAACAGAGTCATTCTCGGTTGACAAACTTCTCGACCGAGACACTCTCAGTCGACCAATTCCTCAATCGAGAATTGACCCAAGTAGCTGTTAGACCCAGCAGACAAGGTGGTTGGGAGTTGGAATCGAACGTTATATACACTTGCTTCAGACCATCCCTCGTTCGACAAAATCTTCAACCGAATGATGTCTCAGTCGACAATTCCTTGACCGAGAAGAGCTCTATCTGCACTTTTCAGAATTAATTAACTAGCCGTTGCTAAAGCAATTAGTGGATACCTAATGGCTAGTTAAGCACTAAGAACCCCCTAGAAAGTGTCTAGAACATCCTTAAGCACTCATAGGCCATTCCTATAAATAGGACATGCCTTAGGACACCCAATACACACTTGTGCAATACTTGATCATACATACTTGCAATTGGCAATCCACTCTTGAGCAATTGAGCAACTCCAATATTTGCTATTCATTTCCATTGCTCCAATTTTGTGTCCTATAGACTAGCATCTCCTATCCAAATCACTTACACTTTCATATACATTGGTTAGGAGATCAAAACGCTTGATATAGGAAATCAAGCCTTGTGCTACAACAGTAATTGTAATTTCCATTTTCCTTCTTGTTCTTTCTTATTGCTTGTACTCTCCTTGCCACTCCTAGGGTTGGAGGCTGTGGATTGGAGAGGGTTTATCTTCTCAGGTGGACAAGGGTCTTCTCGATGGAGAAGGAGGACTTTGGACTACTTCAAGAAGGCTGTCTCAACGGGAAGCTACTTCAAGGGGGAGCTTGAAGTTACTTCAAGGAAGGTTGCTTCGAGGTTGGTGGGACTACTTCAAGGTGAAGGCTGTCCAAAGGGTGGTGAAAGTATTTGTAATTTTATGTAACATCCTTGCGAGGTAATAAAATTTAAATACTTTCAAAATCCCAATTGGAAACAATTGGGTAGTGGACCGACTCCTTTAGTTTTTGCTAAAGGTGGAACCACTCTAAACCCCTTGCCTCCTTTTATTATCTCAATTGTGGTTTCTTGAGTTGAATTATTGTTAAAATATTTATAAAACCCTATTCATCCCCTGTAGTGGTTTTTCAGATCACATATGACTGATGAAGCATGGCATCCCTACTCTACAAAAGGTAAAGACATGTCTTGGAAATACGTTTTCTATGAAGGTTGCGACAAGCATCCTACACTTTGGGGATTACGATCTACATTGAAAGATCTAAAAGGATTCTTGGACTAAGTCAAAGAACATATGTTGACAAAGTATTTTAGTCGTTTAGCATGGAGAACTCAAAGAGAGGAAACATGCCCATGCTACATGGGGTTTCCCTCTCTAAAGTTCAAAGTGCCATTTCTTGTGAAAAAGGGGAACACATGAGTTTGATTCCATATGCCTCAACAATTGGATCAATTTTGTATGCAATGTTGTGTACTTGTCCATACATCTTATATGCCTTGAGTATGACGAGTAGGTATCAATAAGATCCAGCTAATGCTCACCAGATATCCATAAAGAACATCCTCAAGTACTTGAGAAGGATTAAGGATAAGTTCTTGGTCTATAATGAAGAGGAAGAGTTGGTGGTAAGAGGTAACACCAATGCAAGCTTCCAGACTAAAAAAGATGATTACAAATTGCAATTAGGATTTGTGTTTTGCCTAATAAAAAAGAGCTATGATATGGAAGAGTTCCAAGAAAGAGACAATGGCCGATTCTACAATAGAGGTCGAGTATATTGTTGCATTGAAAGCAGAAAAGGAGGTTGTATGGATCAGGAAGTTCATTATAGAATTTGGGTTGTTCCAACCATCAATGATGCAATTGAGCTATATTGTGACAACAATGGATCTATTACACAAGCTAAGAAACCCATATCGCATCAACGCTCAAAACATATACAAACGTGTTTCCATCTCATATGAGAAATTGTTCCACGAGGATATGTAAACATCTGTAAAGTACCAACTGAGAATAATATTGATGACCCCTTGATAAAGGCACTTTCACAGTAGAAGCATGATGGACATGTTAGATCTCTTGGAATACAATTCATGGGTGATTTGGTCTAAGTGAAACTCAGATTCTATTGGTATGTATGCCTAAAGATCCAATCATATGATGATTTTAGTGGCATAACATGTAAATGATTTGATTAAAAAATAAAGGCAAGCTTCCAATTTATTATATTTAAGTCAGTTATGAGATAATGATGCAACATTATAAATGTCTAGAGAATGATGTTTACTCAATGACGTGTGTTTTCAAGTACAAGACTTGAACGATGAGATCACATGAATGTTAAGAGTAAACATATACATTATCATTATGTCCATGCTCGATTGTTATTGTGGAAGGTCGATAGACAATGATAACACATACAATCAGAGTGTGAGTTGGTTGATGACAAAATTTCTTTAGTTATGATATGACAATATAAAACCAAGCACACATATACATGTTAGAGAATAGTGTATCAAACAAACCCACCATGACACTAACACATGGAAGCCATTAACATGGTAATCATAGTCAGCTCTCATAGTGATGGTGGTGATTGTGGTTCTTAGACATGAAATCACTATGCTCATCACATGTTGTTCGGTATGATTTGACATCATCAAATGCAGTCTTGAAATGTGGGTTGTTATAAAAGTGATGATTGGGAGACTATGACACATGGGGATAGAGTGTGAGTGATATAGATGGAATATGTACCTCCTACAGGAGTATGATATCCTAGGCCTCTTGATTAGTGAGATTGAGAAATGCATGGCCATGCACATGCGAGTCAATATGTGATATTTAGTTTACATATATCTTAGACAATCTGCTCTGGTTCAAGAAACAAGGTTGAATGTTGAAGATGGTGACTACTCCATGCCTCGAGTTCAATCTGGATATCAGTGACAAAGGAACTATACAAACACTATAACACCATACACAAATTATATGTTGAATCTGTTCTCCAACTTTCCATTTACTTGGGTAGCATTAATGTGCCACTAGGCACTGCTCATTGCTTGTGATGTCATAAATTTTTAGGGACATTCACTACCAATGTAATATGGGACCTATAGGGTTACACACATATGTCTTGACCTAGAAGAGGAGTTTAATTTTGAATGATGATTGAGTTGATTACTAAAGTGTTTAGGTATTCAATTCATGCAATAGATCAATTGACTGCACTACCAACCGATCAAATCACATAGTAAGATGGTTTTTTGGAGTGCCAAATGATCAACTCAAGTGTTGAGATGACCGTTTGGAGTGTCAGGATGATTGGAACTGAATTGGCTAATATTTTGCATGAAATAGGAACCAACCGTTTGGCTCACTGGGTGAACTGACCGGCTTAGGTAGCACGAGATGACCGGTTCACCTAGTGAAGTAATCAACTTGGTTGGGCAGATGGAAGGTTCTAGCTTCCTCAATTTGTGAGAAAGTTTGGTCATTTTGATTGCTCAATTCTATTAATGCAAGAAATTAATGTTTAGAATTGATTGGAAATGAATGCCAAAATTCGAGTGCGATTGGGAAAGTGCAAAATGATCATCTCGTTGAATGATATGATCGACTTGAGTGCCAGATGACCATCTAGATTTCTAATCGATCGATTCAAGGCTCACATGAACTAAAAATTTAAGATCTTCTGGTCCCTTCCACTCCCACATAGACTGGGAACACTGACTCAAACCCCTCCTATAAATAGAGGGTTACTGGGGGCTTCTCAGAACACAACTCAATTGCCTCCAAAAATTGTTGTCCTCTCTGGTTGTGGTAATCGATAGAGAGCCCGATCAAGTCCTCCCTCAAAAGGGAGGAATGAAAGGGAGAAACAATTATGCAAGAGCAAGTTAGCGACTAGTATGCCAACGGGAGGGACAACTCCTTCTTATCCATTCTAATAGGATGCCATGAGTTATAGGTGGTTCATGTGGACTTACATAGAGGTGTGGAGGTTGTTTTCTGCCACTCAGAGGGCATAGTCAATCTACAGTCTATGGTGTAGACTAGGAGGCACAACAGTTAGATGTGTCCCAATGCAACTAGAAGATAGTTGCACATCTACAATGATGATGAGATGTCACTGGACTTGATGTAGGACCAGGTATATCCTCAAAACCATCCTTCCCATCTTATGGTTATTGACCTGATCCACTGGTTATGGGGAATATGATTGTTTAAATTTTTGTTTCTGCTGCTTACTCTGTAGCCATATTTCCTTACACAACAACAACCATTGCATTTGGGGAGCAAGCCACTAATGGGAAACAATGCTCCATGCTTCAACAACAATGTCAATAAAAACTTCAACCAACAACAACAACAACCAAAGTCCAATTTGGAGTCTCTTCTTGAGGGTTTTATTTCATCTCAATTGAAACAAACTGAGGAATTCCACCAACATGGTTAGCTTATAAAAGATTCCATCCAACAACTTTTTTCCAAGGTGTACGACATTACTACTCATACCTAGATGTTGGAGATCTAGATTGCTCATCAAGATCTAGCCAATCAAAGAACACCTATCGAATCCTTATCCAGTCAACAAAAGATGAATCCTAAATAAACATGCAAGTCTGTGATGCTAAGAAGTGGAGAAATGATTGGAGGATCCTCACCACCTTCAAAGAGGAATATGAAGAAGTTATCGACAGAACAATAGAGGAGACTTCTGTGAACCAAAGGAAGAAAGCTGCTAGAAATCACAACAAGGTGATTCTTTTTGCAAGGCCAATGTTCCTTTCCCTCATAGGTTTTCCAAAAAAAAAACATGATGCCAAGTTCAACAAGTTTATGGATATCTTAAACAAGCTATATGTGAACCTTCCTTTACTTGAAGTGATAGCTGAAATGCCTTCTTATGCCAAGTTCTTAAAAGACATTATAATAAGGAGAATGAGGCCCAACCAAGATGAAACAATGATGCTATATAAAAGAATAATCTATATCATTCAGAACCATGAAAATCTTGATGATCTAGGTGCATTTACTCTCCCTTAAAAGATTAGAGACTCAATTTTTATAAAGGCTTAGTTGGTCTTGGTGTGAGCATCAACTTGATTCCCTTTTCCCCATGGCAAAAGTTAATTTTGAGAGACTTGAAACCAACCTCCATGATATTAAAATTAGCCGGTCTTTCAATTAAATATCGTAGAGGGATTGTTGAAGACATTCTTGTGTAGATAGGGAAGTTATACATTCCTTGTGACTTTGTAGTCCTAGACATGCTTGAAGATAAGGAACATTCAATATGTTTTGGGAGACCATTTTATAAGACTGCAGGATGGATTATAGATGTAAGGGAAGGGAAACTAACTGTCAATATTGGAGAAAAGGCTCTAGTATTTTCCATGTATGATGCTACAAAGGCAGCCAACACTAAAGAATATATAGGTTTGATAGATAACAATGATACTTTGCTAGAGGAAGACAAGATCAATCTTGAACAAGCTTTTGGTGATCTTGAAGGAGAAGAGGACAAAGAAGACCCAATGATTGAACTCAATGAAGAAAGCTCTAAAGATGCATCAAACTCATTATCTAGTGTAGTACCAACAGAAAATGACATAACACCACCCCTATACTAGAAAAAAGGTAGAACTTAAACCCCTCCCACTGGGGTTAAGGTATGCCTTCTTGGACCCAAAATTTTCTTCCCCTGTTAGCTAATAATGCTAATTTGACTCAAGAACATGAAGGTAAGTAGTTGAAAGAAATTAGATTACAAAGATATGATAGGATACTCCATTTTAATCTTAAAGGAATTAACCCTTCAATTTGTATGCATCACATAGCTTTAGAAGAAGATGCTAAACCATGCATAGAACCACCAAGAAGGTTAAATAAAAACATGATGGAAGTTGTTAATAAGGAAATATTTAAGTTCAAAAGATGCGGGGATAACATATGATATCAGTGACAACCCATGGGTAAGTGCGATACATGTTGTACCTAGAAAGGGAGAAACCACTATAATGAAAGAAGACAATAATGAATTGATTCAACAAGGGTAGTAACTGGGTGGCGAATGTGTATTGATTATAGAAAACTAAACAAAGACACAAGAAAAAACCATTTACCTCTGCCCTTCATTGACTTAATGTTGGAAAGACTTGCTAATGACTCTTATTTTTCTATTTATATGGGTATTCTATATTTTTCAAATTCCTATATATCCGCCTGATGAAGAAAAAACAACATTCACACGCTCTTATGGGACATATTCTTATAGGAGAATGCCTTTTGGGTGATGTAATTCACCTACTACTTTCCAAAGATGCATGATGGTCATATTTTCTAATTTCATAGAAAATATTATGGAATTTTTATGGATGATTTCAATGTTTATGGAAATTCCTTTGATGATTGCTTGTTGAATTTAACTAAAGTTTTGCAATGATGTAAATAGGTCAACCTTGTGCTCAATTGGGAGAAGTTCCATTTTATGGTACAATCCAAGGTTATACTTTGTCACATCATTTCAAGCAAAGAGATTGAGGTTGATAAAGCAAAAGTTGAAGCTATTGAGAATATGTCAATTTCAAAGATAGTTGAAGAAGTTTGAAACTTTTTGGGACATGCATGGTTCTATAGAAGATTCATTAAAGACTTCTCAAAAATTGCAAAGCCTCTCCGCTCCTTGTTAGCTAATGATGCTGAATTCATATTCAATCAAGATTTCTAAACATCCTTCCTGAGATTGAAGGATGCTTTTATCTCAGCCCCCATCATTCAACCACCTAACTGAAGTGCTCCTTTTGAAATCATGTGTGATGCTAGTGATTACGCCATAGGGGTAGTCGTCAGACAAAGGTGAGACAATAAGCTCCATGCTATTCATTATGGAAGTAAGACCTTAGATGATTCTCAAATCAATTATGTCACTACAGAAAAGGATATGCTTGCCATAGTCTATTCTTTTAATAAGTTATGACAATATCTTGTGGGGTCCAAAGTCATCGTATATATAGATCATACTACAATTAGATATCTCATGAGTAAGAAGGATACCAAACCCCATCTTATCTATTAGATACTTCTATTATAGGAGTTTGATTTGGAAATCAAAGACAAAATATGGATACAAAACAATGTAGCCGATCACCTTTCACGCCTCTACACAAGTGCTGAAAACAAGGTTCCTATTGATGACAATCTACCCATTGAGAAGTTCTATGTAGTAAATTCACTTGTGACACTATGGTTTAGCCAATTTTGCAAACTATCTAGCCACCAGATCCCTTCCTGCTACTGTCACCTATCAATAGGAAAAGAAGTTCCTTCCTGATGTCAAATTTTACTATTGGTAAGATCCCCTATTGTTCAAGCAATGTGAAAATGGGTGATTAGGAGATGTATTCCCAATGAGGAGATCCCAATTGTGATTTTATAATGTCATTCCTCTCCTTATGGGTACATTTTAGAGGAGACAAGTATTCACTAAGAATCTACAAGTAGGTTTTTATTAGCCAACCCTATTCCGTGATGTACATGCATTTGTTAAAGCTTGTGATAAGTGTCAAAGATTAGGAGGGATTTCAAAGAAGGATGAGATAGCACTAAACTCAATTCTTGAGATTACATTTTTTGATGTATGAGGCATAGACTATATGGGACCATTTCTCTTATCATGCAACTATAAGTTCATTCTTGTGGCGTGTGACTATGTATCAAAGTGAGTAGAGGTTATTACCATTCAAGCTCCAGATGCAAAATCAATGATGAAGCTATTCCAGAAGCTTATTTTTCTGAGATTTAGGGTTCCAAGATCACTCATCTTAGATAGAGGAAGTAATTTCATTGATAGGAACTTCAACTATATACAGAGAAAATATGGTGTCAAGGATAAGATCTGTATACCATACCATCCACAAACTTCAGGGAAAATTAAGATTTTAAATAGACAATTGAAGGTAATATTAGAGAAGGTAGTCTCTAACTCAAGAATAGATTGGGCACTGAAATTAGATGACACATTGTGGGATTATAGGACAACTTACAATACACCTATTGGTACAACTTCATTCAATCGGGTCTATGGAAAGTCTTGTCATCTACATGTAGAACTTGAGCATATAGTATTGTGGGTAGTTAAATTTCTCAACTATGATATGAAGAAAGTCGGAGGAAAAAGGCTAGTAAAACTCCAATAATTGGAGGAGCTGAGATTAGATGCATATGAGAACACGAATATCTATAAGGAGAAAACAAAGAGATGTCTTGATAAGAGGATCCTTACCAAATATTTCAAAGAAGTAGATCTAGTGTTGTTGTTCAATTCCAAGCTCAAAATTTTCCCAAGAAAGTTGTGTTCTAAATGGTCTGGCCCCTTCTAAGTGTTGAAGGTTTACCCCTATGGAATAGTGGATCTACAAGGTAAGGAAGCCTCATTCAAAGCAAACAACCAGCGCTGCAAATTATACACTATGGGAGAAGATAGACCAGGGAGCCTCCTACTCCCTCTCAAGTGATTGATGATATTGTCTAAGGTCTTACTTCAGATTTTAAATGGAGGACCTTGTGGGAGTTGACCCCACATATAGAATAGATTTCTTTACTATCATTAGCTCAAGAGATTCTCCTTTTCTAAAATAAATTTTCCATGGATGAATTTAATAATCTAGAACCTTTTGAGCATATCATCATCATTATAGGTATTGAGAAAAGAAGTGTCAAATTCTATAGATATTCAGGTTGTTGGAAATCCATACTAAGTGCATAAATTTCCACATGACATGTTCTCATCAGCTTAAAGACATCAGGGAGTTCACTGAAAGCACACACGACATTAGTAAATTCACACATGGCTTACATTACAACAGGAAGCTATTGTTGGAATCTACTGGAAGCAAACACAACATGCATTATTTGAGAGACAATGTGTTCCAATCAAGCAACACAAAAATAAAAAGGGCAGCTGACATGTGCATTAGTACACACCATGTACTTCAAATCATACGTCGCATTTGCGGGACAAAACCAGGTTTTTAGCCCCAACTTCTAAGCCTCCATCCTCATTTTCCACAACAACTCACACCGTGTGCAAGACCCATCAACCATGTCCACCTTCGACCGTGCTCCCTAGCCTCCCTGACCTCTACCATGTGAGGAGCCTCCTGCATGCCA
Source organism: Alisma plantago-aquatica (assembly GCA_963693085.1). Taxonomy (NCBI): domain Eukaryota; kingdom Viridiplantae; phylum Streptophyta; class Magnoliopsida; order Alismatales; family Alismataceae; genus Alisma; species Alisma plantago-aquatica. Next base: position 1,272,521,966 of record OY856411.1, read on the forward strand.
GCTATCACCATCTCCATCCACTCTAGATCCACTCAATGCTATCGTATTCTCCATCCTTTGAGGTCAGGTCCAGATCCAAGATCGTCACCACCTATGATTCCGATCACACTACCGATCTTCACCGCATAGGACCTCTAAGCCACCAGAGCAACCTAGATCAACCATGTTCCTCTGTCGTCCACACTGCTATTGCAAAAAAATTGGCAAGTTTTGTCCCTTTCCTTCACTCGATCTAGGTAATCCTTGACCTAGATCTCACCTTGAGCATAGAAGACATGAAGTGATCGAAGCCTACACACTGTGACACCTCCTCCATCCTTGACTTGAAAATCACCTTCTTTGGAGAACATACAATGTGTGTCTTCCTAGACATGTCGTGTCTTGCCATTCAGAATCAAATTTCATCCTCAAAGAAGACATGCCATGTCCCTCCTTTAACATGACATGTCCCTTGTTCCAGGAACCTAAATAAGAAATGGCACCAAAAAGCAAGCCTCAAAATGCCGATGGGGGGAGAACTCTTCCTCAGGCCCCATCTATGTCTCCACTACTCAATTCAGAGTCTTAGAGGCAGAGTATGCCACTTACCAAATGTTGATCACTGGTAGGGTCCTCCCTACATTCTTCTCTTGAGAGGAAACAATGGAGGCACTAAGATTCAAAGACGAGGTCCCTAGTTTGCTAGAGGAGCTCAGACTAAGGTATACTTGCTACACGGTGAGCCAAACTTACCCTAGACTTACCTACGAGTTTCTGACTACACTAAGAGTCGAGACTAGCCTCAAAAAGCCTCACGAGCCATTTTCTATCACGTTCTTCCATCTTTTGGGTCAGAACTACAAGTTAACCTTCAAACAATTCTGTGTGGCATTTCAATGCCACTATGGGGATGGTTTATCTTATCCTCCATAGTTCAAGAGTGATGCTTTTTGAAGAGAAATAATATATTATGACATCCATGAAGCAAAGAAGGCTAGGGAAGCACATGTTCATAATTCCATCTTCGTCTATATCCATCGCATTCTTAGCATATGGGTTTCTAAAAAAATAGAAATCCAAGGAGTATGTGGAATGCTTGACCTTTTCTTTTTGTGGGAAATAGTAAATGATTTAAAAATCAATGTAGGGTACCTCATTCTCACCATTTTTTTGAATTCAAGAAGAAGACGTCAGGAGATATCATGATTGGGGTTTGATCACCCACATTACCTGCAAGGTCAATGCTAATTTTATGAGTATGGAGGCTGCTCCTGGAAATAACAAAATTGATATATTGCTTGTTTCCTATGGTTTAATTGTTCAAGTTACCAATGATGATACCAAATTCATAAATTCTTTGATAACAACCAATTCATTGAACTGCCTGATTTAGAGGGTGTAACTTTGACAAATAAGGACAATTGGAAGTTTGATCACCAATGGGGGGAGCACTCTTTCTCACCACCCATCTATGTCTCTACTACTCAATTTAGAGTCTTAGAGGCAGAGGATGCCACTTACCAAATGTTGATCCTGGTAGGGTCCTCCCTACATGCTTCTCTTGAGAGGAAACAAGGGGGCATTGAAATTCAAAGATGAGGTCCTCAGTTTTTGTTCTCCCTACATGTAGTTTTTGTTCTTGTGTGTGGGAAATCTAGTATGATCTAAGACATATGCCTTGTGTTTGGATTGAAATACCTTCTTTGATTGAACTGCTTGTCCCATCTTATAACAAAACAAAATTGGAAGGAAGAAAATCAAATCATGCATCATTGATATGAAATGTTTAGCCAAAAACCCCTATTTCATCTTGATTTATTACTTTTAATTGCATGTTAACCTTTCACAATCTTGCCAAAATAATACATGTAACAAAAAAATCTTCTCAGACCAATCAACTTCACAACCTTTTTTAGCATTCTAGAAGACTTTAATCAAAATTTTAGTGCATTTTCAACTAACTCTCAATGATTTTTTAGTAAATGACTGAAATCCTATTAACTGAATAGTCCAACTGATTCTTCTATGCTTGTGGGAAAAAGTTTTTAGTTTAAGGCCACCTAGTTCTAGAGCAGAACCTGACTCATTCTTGACCATTATGCGCTAATTCTTGTATTCACCCCTATAAAAGATGGATAAACCACCCACGAAGCATGCTAGTCTAGTGTAAGTCTGATCTGGCTGCAATGGTTAGGTGGTGCGTCTTAAAAGAGGGTAAATGTAACACCCGAGCCCACCGCCCTAGGCTCTAATAGAGTTTCAAGAATTATGAATGGCCCCACAGACCACCACTAGCCTTAACTGTGAGCTTTATCCTCACTCATGTTCAAGTTGGGGTCAACGTTCTGACCGGTCACCCATCCTAGTACTACTCCAAGTTGAGCATGCTTAACTATGGAGTTCTTTAGTGATGGGCTCCCGAAAAAGGAGGTGCGCCTTGGTGATATGGGTAGTCCAATCATTCCTTTTAAGATGATTTTATCTAAGGCCTCAAATCCTAGGATGTTACAATCTCCCTCACTTAGACTCTTGACGTCCTCATCAAAACTTAAGTATATGGCCTCATAATATCTCCCCATTTCAGTGCAGACCCATAATAGCCCATGGACATCCAACTCCTGATCATGAAATACCAACACATGGGTGGCTACATCACCATGGACAACCCTTTCCAACATGCCTAGACCGCATGGCTCAAGACTGGCATACCACATGCCCATGTGGGCCCCACCTACTAGAAGGGTTTTGGCTCTGATACCATTTGTAACACCTGGGCCCACTTCCCTAGGCTCTAGTAGAGTTTCAGGAATGACGACTAGCTCCATAGACCACCACTAGTCTTAACTTTGCGCTTTATCATCACTTATGCGCAAGTCAGGGTCAACTTCCTGACTGGTCACCCATCCTAGTACTACTCCAAGTTGAGCACGCTTAACTATGGAGTTCTTTAGTGATGGTCTCTCAGAAAAGGAGGTGCACATTGGTGATATGGGTAGTCCAATCATTCCTTTTAAGATCATTTTATCTGAGGCCTCAAATCCTGGGACATTATAGTAAATAACCCCAACTAGCATTCCATGTATTCATAAGTCTACATTAGTTGCTGAGTGTCATAACACTTGCTTCATTTATTATCTAAAGGAAAAGAGTTTGTTGCTTGATTGTTTGGTTGGTTTGGATTTCATTCCTTACTTCTTTGATAATTGAAGGGATTGCAATAAATTTTGTCTATGGTTGAATCGGCCTGAAACAAATTTTCCATTTCATTTAAATTGATTCATGATCTTGACAAAATATCTCCATTTGTATTTCCATATTCTTTTTGCTTGAGGGCAAGCAATAGTTCAAGCTTAGGAGGATTGGATGTGCACATTTTTATAGACTTTTCACCCACTTTTGTACACACTTTCAATCCATTTTGCACCTCATTTTGCCTTTAATCATACTTGATTTACCACCTTTTTTGTTGTTCTACTTGTTTCATGATTATGATCACATGTACAAAATAAAGATGAAGAAATGGGGTTAATTAAACCCAAATCCGACCTTAGTTGGATGTCTCAATTATTTGCAATTGATCTAGATGAGTCCTTGATGCTTTAGAACAAGACACGACATGCGTTAATTTACACACGCTGTGCATCATTCCAGAAAAGTTAATTTTCAATGATAAAATAGAGATACAGTGTGTTCTTCCCTAAACATGACATGTCCACTCAGTTAAGAAATCAAAAGAGGCTGATGTATCAAGATGACACTCACGTGTTATATAACACATGACATGTGCTATTTTCTCAGGTCAACCTCAAACAACAACCACACATCATGTCTTTTGACAACATGCCATGCACTCTTTGCAAAAGCAATTCTCGCCAACAATTACAAGCAATGACATAATGTATTTGTCATTGTTCATGCCATGTCTCCTTCAGTTTCTATAAAGTTCAAAAACAACCACCCCTCATTTTAAATATGAGGACACACATTTGGGGCAATTATCTCTCATCATTTTGAAGCACATTTCATCTAGAGAAGAGTCCAGAGAAAGGGGTAGGTTATTTTGGGGAGGAAGGCAAAGTTTCTCAAAAGAGAACCTCCATTCTTCTTAAAGGAGTGCAATAGGAGTTTCTCTACTTTGTCTAGACTTATCAGGAGATAATGTTGTCCTAGTAGAAGCACCAAAAAACGTGGGACAAATGGGAGTTCTACCTTTCCCTTCTCCATTCTTTGGGTTTTGCTTATTCTTTCTTTCTCTAATCATGCCAAATTCTGAAATTTGTAGCATATTCTAGAATATTGTACTGAGTACGCCTACATGTCTTTTTATATACTGCTTTCATACTATGACTTGGCAAAAAGATACAACTAATACTTGGAAGTAGAAAACAAATATAACAAAGTCATACTTGAACAAAGATTTTTATTATAAAAAGAGAACACATATTTTAATCTCATTTTCCATTATATCATTCATGCATTTGCCTACCAAAGGGATAAATGCATTAAGGCCTTATGATCTGCTTACCAAAGAGATAGATCATTGTACAAGGTGATCTTCTCACCAAAGAGATAGCTCACTCACAAGCACTATGCTTACCAAAGAGATATAATAATATGATATAATGGATCATATATATTATGTTTCATGTGTTCATATTCATATGTATGGAAATCAAACAAGATACCATACATGAACAATCATTTTATTCAATATTATATACAAAATATTTTTACACACATAATATAACCATACTAAATAGTAGTTCAAGTAAGAGGTAAGGTGTACCTTCAACCGAGTTAAAGCTAATCATCACATTCTTTGAGTCAAATACCACTCTTTGTCAATTCTTGATCAAGACAAGATTACATGTGTCAATTCTTTGTCAATTCTTGATCAAGACAAGATTACATCTCATCTTAACCCTAATTATGTCCATTAGGGTTTTAGGTAGTCATTAGGATATGTGTATCATTACTTGTCTTTACTTCTTGAGATTAGGTTACCGGTCTTAGATTCTATATTAGTATATAATATTTGAACATTAGTTCCATGTCATTTTGTGCAGTATTAACCCTAGGTTATATACATTAATCCAATTCAATTTTAAACTATAAATTATGGGTCATCATAATATAACATGAATTTCACATATAAGACTGATATATTAGTTAAACATTTTGTTCCATATACTTTTATGAACATATTTTGGAAATTCCAACATTTGTTGACATCACATGTAATTTCTACATTTTATTTAGGGTTATTACCCAAATTACCTATATTAAGAAAATTTCATAATTTCATATCCAAACATGATCATATCTGACATTTTATGTATTTATCATATTTTAGAGTTATTGATGTGTTCTCATAATTTTAGATCATTGTTTGATATTTATTATACATAATATGAGTATTTCACAACATACATGATATTCCAGACATTAATGCATCAAAAGCCTAATTTTACAATTTCATTGTCTTAGAAATATTTTTCTAAGAATTTAGGTACTTGGTTTGTAATTCTCTGACTAGGGAGTTAATTACTATGAATTATAGAAACATCTAGAGTTTATCTGGTATTTTTTTACCTTTAGACCAATCCAGATCTGTCATGTATCCCAAAGGGTGGGTGCAACTCCTTACTTGGTTCAGCCAGTTTAGTTCAGTGGTCTGGACCTAGTTTGCTCTGGGTTAAGTCGGTTCAGGCTTACTTCCTCTCCTCTTGTGTTCTCAGCGCTAGATGCATGAGTTTGCTGCATGGGGGCTGCCATGAAAGAGTGCTCTGGTGAGCGATTGATCGCATGAAGGTGTACATTGTCAACATGTAAGGGAGCCCTCAGCTCCAATGACTTTGGATAGACCTCCACAGATATAGACTACTCATCTTTTGCTATGAAGTTCCTCATCCATTAGCTACTGGTGACGGTCTCCACCACAGTGGTGGGAAAGAGATGCCCTCTATCCACTTTTGTCTCTGAAACCTCAATCTATTGTGCTAACGATACTCTAATCATTCTTCATGATGCTAACGAGGCTTTGCTCCACTCTTGGAATCCTCTATGACGATTCCTCCAAGAACAACTGCTACTGTGTGGCAGAGAAGAAAGGGTAAGAACTTCTCCTCACGCCATTACTGGACCATGACGCCTCTGCGAGGTGGGAACAAATCTCAATAGCTCACACCACAACATAAAACCAAGGTTCTAAACACCATGTATGCCCATCTTCCTCTCACACGGCTTGGGGTTATTCAACCACCTTCTTCACTCCCAAACTTCAAATCCCATGTGTCATTGTCTTATCGAGGTCTCAAGGGTGGTTTTATTATACAAATCCTACTTCAAAAGTCTCTTCATCTCCTTTTTTTACTTCACTTTTTTTACCCGTCTACCTCTCTATTTCATACCTACAACGCTGGGTGGAGAAGTTGGACATGCAGAGAGGTAGAGCTTCCTTGTCTGTATTCTATCCATTTGAAATTGGGGTCAAAATGGGTGTCCATAGTGAGACAAAGATAGCCACCCACTCTGTTCTCTTTGTCCGCCAACGACCACAACATGTTGGAGACAATGTCACTGGCATCAGTTTCACCCCACGATCTCCAGTAAGACAGAGGTAGATGGCTAAGATCTAGCCATCTAATTCAAAATGTAAGGTCATGATTTTTTCATTCAAACTGTAGGTCTGTGGCTTTTCTCTTGCACGGACCAAGGCCGTTAGATAAGAGATTTAGGGACCGAAGTTAGCAATGATGTACCAACTAAAAAGTAAAGGGGCACATGACAAAAACATATTTAAAACTTAGGTTAATGAGTTCATTTACCCTGTCATCAAAACATTAAAATATCAATGATTTCCCCATATTCAAGCCTATATAAATGTCTCTAGGAATATCCAATCTTCATGAAATTTTAATCGTAGCTTTATCGTAACTCAAGGTACATTCTACACCAATTTGTGACAAAACTTAGTTGTTGGATCATACAATTAAATACCTCAAAAGGGCATGAAGTTAGGGATCTTAAGGATGATGTCAACATCAACGAACACCCAAGCTTTACCAAATCACTTGAAATTATCAATATTACCCAAACACATAAATACACTATGCCATTAAACATTTGGAGGCTCCATAAGTTCACTCCATTTTATCCTACACACCTCAAAAGAAATTTTGTCCTCAAAATTAATCCAAAATCCAGTTCATCACATCCCATCTTCATCACTCACACTCAATCCCCATGTATCTCAATGTACCTGAGCGTCACCTTTATGGAAGAACTTATTCAAGGTCACATTGGATGTGTCTAAATACATCAAACAACATGTGATGAATGTAGTGATTTCATGTCTAAGAACCACAATAACCACTATCACTATGAAAGCTAATTCTAACTAGCATACAATGGTTTCCATGTATCACTCTCAAGGTGAGTCTGTATGGTATACTATTCTCTAAGAAGTACCTATGTGTTTGATTTGATATCACATATCATGACTAATGAGACTCTATTATCAATCAACACACACTCTAGTCTTATGTATTACTATTTTGTATTTTGCTTCCACATCAATATCTGACTAGGGACATAACAAGAATTTATACACTCTTATCATACGTACGATCTCATTATTTAGGTCCTCAACCTGAAGACATATGTCATCCAATCACATCATTCTTTAGACATCTATTATGTCTATGTCATCATTTCATGATGAGACAAACATAATAGATAGAGTTATATTTATCATTATTAAATCTGGTATCTAATGCTCCATTACAATCATTGTATGATTGGTTCTTTGGTCTTACATAACAAAAAACTCCCACTTGCACTTAGATCCAATCAGCCACAAATCTTATTCCAAACGATCTTAACATTTCCATCATGTTTTTACTGCAGAAGCTCTTATGTACAGGATTAGCAATGTTTACTTCAAGCTGGTATTTTGCAATTTTTTTTCATCCCCTTGTTGTACGGCCTCTCGTATGAGATGGAAGTGTCGTAGTATTCTATTTGAGATTCCTTGCCTATCTAGTAGCTCCATTGTTCTCACAATATTACTATTGTGCCATTCATGGTTAGAACCTCTCATAAGTTCATCTATATGAACTTCTTGAGGCATACTATATCGTTTGTTGTGTTCATAACACCTAATATACTCGACTTCTAATGTAGAATTATCAACTATCTCTTTTTTTGGAGCTTTTTTCATCTTACAATTATATTTTAAGGTCAAACATAGTTTTAGACTGTGATCATTAATTTTATTTGTCATTTTGGAAGTTTGTTTCGGTATAACCCATTGCAATTAATTCTTCCCTATTACCATAACCAAGGAACATATCCTTTTAGTGCTTCTCAAGTACTTAAGGATGTTCTTGTATGGTAGTCCAATGACCTTCATTGGAATCTAATAGATATCCACTCGTTATGCCAAATAGATACAAGATAACATGATGAGTATGTATCCTCTCATCATACAAGATAACATGATAATTATGTATCCTCTTTTCATGTTCAATACATACCAGATAATGATATGAGTACACAACATTACATACATATAGGTTCAATTACGAATTCATGTGGCAACTTACTCATATTTTTTCATTCTTCACAAAAATTGGGATATTGGACTCTCAAGAGACTAATTCCATAGGACATGGACAAATTTTCTCTCGTTGAGTCCTACATGCTTAATCCCTTCAACATCTTGCCAATGTATGTGATCTTTTTTAGGTCAAAAAGTTTTCCATATCTATCTCTATAGATCTCAATTCCTATCTCATAGGATGCTTTGCCTAAACCCTTCATAGAGAAGGTACTTCCCAACCATGATTTAACATTTGTAGGATAAGGACTTAATTCCCCATCATCATGTGGAATATTAATGTATGCCCACTAAATATTTTGTAATCACATATTTTGTCTTCATTTTGACTAAAATCAAACTCTGGCTATCTTATCAAATTGGAGATTTTAGCTCTAAGATGCTTGCTTCAATCCATAGATTGAACCTTGTAGCTTACATACTTTGTTTGAATTAGTGGACTTATAAAACCTTTAGGCTATGTCACACACATACTCATAATTATTCCCATTAAGGAATGTGAAGCTTTGATAGCAAGCATGATGATGTATTTAACCAAGGAAACTAGTGAAAAAAATTATGATGTTCAACACCTTGAACTTGTTTGAAACTATTTTTAACAAATATGCTCTTTTAGGTTAGCACATTACCATCCATGTCAGTCCTATTCTTGAAGACCCAATTGCATACCCTATGGGTTTTACCCCTTCAAGTGGATTCATCAAGGTCTTACCTTGTTGATGTACATGGGCTCCATCTTGGATCTTATGGCTTCAAGCCATTCCTCACACTCTGATCCTCAGTAGCATATAGGTAGGTTATTTTCACATCACCTTATGACCAACTCACCACCTTTATGAGTTATAAGATATCATAATATTTCATGCTCAAGGCGTGTTCTACTAGATCTATGAGTTTTGAGTTACATAACAAACTTGAGATTCCACAACAAATTGTGATTCTCATTGTTCTCACTGTACCTCTTTAGGTTCAATGTTTTCTTGTTGGTCGTGAACTTTTAGAGCTCTGGTTTTTTCCATTAATTCCTTTAGAATTAAATTCCCTTTAGGGATACTTCCATCCAGGCAACAAACACTTCTGTTGTCAGATTGTACTATAACATTTATGTGATTTGTGGACAAAGAGTGTAAGAAACTATTGTCTTATATTAGCTTCATCCTTAATCTTTATAAAATACATATTGGGACACTTCCCCTGCCATATCTTATATGGTATCTTTTGAACCATTTTTGATGGTATATTATTTAGTGTAAATCATGTACCCAAAAAGGAAATTGGAAGATTATCTAGATTTATTGATAATCACACCATGACTACTAGGGTGTGATTCCTTCTTTTGGATACACTATCATGGTACAGTATCATTATGTTTTAGGTGTAGTTCATCATGATACACTATAATGGTGTCCCAGAAGGTTCTCAAACTCTTGGTTCAAAGTATTTTCCATATCGATCATATCTAAATGTTTTGAAACTTATACCAAGCTGGTTATGTACTTCATTCATGACCTATTTGAGCACTTCAAGAGATTCATACTTGTATTTAATCATATACAAATATCATATCTAATGAGATCATCAATAAATATAATGAGGTACATTTAACCACCTCTAGCATATATTCTAAAAGGTCTATATACATCAATATGTATGAGCCCCAATAGAATACTCTCTCTCCCACTACATATAGTGAAAGTTGCTCTTGTCATTTTTTCTAGTAAATAAGACTTGTATCTCTCTATTGGTTCAATAACTAAAAGAGTCTAAACAATCATCATATGGATTCTAGAAATGCATTTCTCATTTGTGTGATCTAGATGGAAGTTCTATTGGTGTTCATAATTTGAGTCATCAAGTCATCAGTTATATATAACTGTCTCTAGAATTATCAAATATAAACTATGATACATTGGGGCCACTGCCATAAAAGATCTCATTTTTGAACGAAACATCAAATATATTCATAATAGTCTAGTCCATACAAGATACATGATGTTTTCATGAATGGGAGGTATATAATAGCAATTCATTAATTCTATTACATTCTCATTAGGCTGAATGATAGATTCTGATAGTGGTGACAACAACCATTGCTCCACACAATTCTAGCTTACTTCATCAAACTTGAACTAGAGATCTCTATCTCTTTCTTCTTCTTCCTTATTTTCTTTAAGTGCAAAGGATAGATTCCTTTTGCACTTACCTTTCTCCTCATTTTGAGTGCATACGACTTTAAATTTAGTTGAGCCTCAAAATACTTCTTAGCCTTACTTTTGTCATTGGACCTCACTCTGCTGATCATCATCACATGTTTGTCCTCCTTCATTCTTTCTGTAGCATTTGTCAACATGCCAAGTAATTCTTACATCAGTATGGCCAAGTTACTCAATTAATAACACTCAATAAACATGATTCAGGCAATGATTGTAGAATCATATCCATGGCCAACCCTTGGCTCAAAGGTAATTGCAGTCTTTCTAGATATTCCACATGCCCAATCATATTGAGCACACAAGGCTCTACAACAGCTCCTTCTGTCATCTAGCACTCAAAAAGAGCCTGTGAGACATGATACCTTTCTTTCTTTGCATAATCATACTTCATATTCTTAAGATGTGTGACCATCTCAAGAATCCTCATGTCTTCATGCTGCTCATGCAACTAATAGTTCATACGACATAACATAAGGTTCTTAATGTCTAAGGCATCCTTGGCATGATTTTAATACTCCGCCTCAGCCCTAGGCACACTAGGAGTAGGTTCCTCTAGCACTGGTGTATCCAGGACATAGAGCTTATGCTCATCATTGAAACCCTTCTCAAAGTCCAGAACCAGTCATGGAAGTTTGTCTTGTTTAGTTTGTTCTTCTTCAAGATTGATTGCAACGATGATTTGTTTGACATTTGTTTCTACAAAAGAAATTTTCAATCTATCAAAATACTTTTGATTAATTAGATTCAATAACATACACAATACTAATTAGGCATTTAATTAATTATGGTTCCCAATATTTTGTTTAAATTGATAGCCCTCACCACCTAATTCATAAAATTGCAAGATTCAACCTTCTAGTGAGAAAAATCCATATTTCATCAAATCATGAGTCAACTTTGGTTGATCACCCACATCTTGACTATTTAGGTAGACAACGTTTATCATATGCATCACATGAAAGTCATAGATAGATGGTGTGCACAACTCTTTGTCACGGTCCATATCTATGCTTCTAGTACTCAAACTCATTAAGATAACCTAGTTAATCCTAACCAAAAATCCAACACGATAGAATATGCACCCTACTTTGGAAGATCTATATATCTACCATCACACTTCCATGAGATGGAAACACACCACACTTTGGCATAACCTATGCTTAGTTGATCAAGTTTTTCATGTGTGTTTCTTATGGAAAGTATCTAAGACTTAATATTGTATTGAGGTATTATCTATAGATACATATACATATCCAATCACCATATACTTGTAGTGTGTATTATATACATTTTATAACCACAACAAGAACATGAAATTAAAACACACAAGCGATGGTTATGACCATTCTATTGTAATTCCTTGGAGACACAAGAAATTTGTCACAAAACTATTTGTGACCCTAAGTCCACACTCCTAATAGATACAATGCCTGAGGTGAATGGACTTGGGCGTCCATAGAATTACACATAGTTTAACACACGAAGGATATATGAAAAGGCAATAAAAGAACTAAGAGATAACAAGATTAAACATGGAGGTAAGATTAATGTACCAATTTCTATATCAAGAGTACCCCATTGGTGTTTCATTTTAGAGCTTAGAGTCTTGCGTTCAATGAATCTTCATTGGAAACTACAAATTTGATAAACAAAATACATCAATGCATTTGCATTGAGTACACTATGAAAAGCATGTAAATACAGTTTATGAGTAATATAAAAGAAACATCATAATAAGCAAGAAGTGGAAACAAGACGAGAACAATTTGTGAGGTTGTTTTATATGAAGCAAGTTAAAGCTTCACTTATCCATTATATCAACCATAGGCCTTTCGACTAACTTCCCATTGGAAGAGTCTATAAGGGTTCTAACAAAGCTAACCCTATTCTTAAGGGACCTCAAGGCCATCACCAAGAGCTAACCCTTGTATTGTAATGGTCTGCCTTATCTTGACATCTCAAGTAAGGTGCCCAACCTGGTGTCCTTACCCCAAAACATTAGGCAGGTGCACTTGGATATATAAATGATTTCTCTAAATTATGTTCAAGGTTTGTCAACATACTATAATCAACACGAAATTAGTATTAGTAGGGAACAATAGCTCAAACAAGTATATTATCTAGCCAACATTCATATGAGCATACATACAAACAAGCCATAGTAGGGTCAAGATATTAAGTGTACCTTGTGAGTAGTAAGCAAAATATGATAGGATCTATAGAGAGGGTCTAACACAAGGGGACCTAAGATGATAAAGATATAACATGGAGTCTTAGATTTAAAAGATCTATAGCGGGGTGAATAGATATTTTTGATACTTAAAAAATAATTAAAACAGTAAACCAAAGAAGGAGGAGGAAACAAGGATGACACTTGTGTTTAGAGTGGTTCCAACCTTTGAATTCAAAGGTTGTCAGTCCACTAACCAATTGTCTCCAATTGGGATTTTGAAAGTGATTAATTTTATTACCTCACAAGGATGTTATATAAAATACAATCACCTTCCTTGAAGTAGCCTTCACCTAGAAGTAGCCTCAACCTCCTTGAAGCAGCCTTCTTTGAAGTAACTCCAAGCCCTTGGAACAACCTTCTCCTCCTAGAAGTAACTCCACCACCTTGAGATAACCTTCTTTTATAAGTAGCCTCAACCACCCTTGAAGCAGCCTTCCTTAAGTAATATCAAGCTCCTCTTGAAGCAGCCTTCTCCATGAAGAAGTAGCTTCAACCAAACTCCCTCAGACAACCTCCATAATCTTGGAGTATCCAAGGAGAAAAAGTAGCTTGTACCTGTGAAGGGGGACTAGAAGAAGGAAATACAACAATTGAGTACAACACTTTGATCCTATATCAAGTGTTTGGATATCCTATCCACTTAATATGGACGTGGCTATATGTGGTGGCTAGGAGAATGTAGATACAGGAAAACTCTAGAGCATAAGGAAGAAGATGACAAGTGAATTCTAGCTTTGTTTCTCTCAATAGTGAATACTCAAGTATAGCTTAGATGCTTTAGGTGTCCTAAGGCCTCTCCTATTTATTGGAATGGTTTGCAAGTGTCTAGGGACATTCTAGGGAGTGTCTAGAGTGTTCTTCGTGCTTAAATAGATGTTAGGTGTACATTAGTTGGTTAGTGATTGCTAATTTGTTCCTGCTTGAAAAGCACAATCTAGAACCCTACTCGGTCGACACGTTTGTCGACCAAATTGTGTCTTGGTTGATAATTTCTTCGATCAAGCCTAGGTTTAAGGAAAAAGTGTTGCAACGTATATTTCCAACTCCCAACTACCAACCACTAAGTGTAACGGTCGCAAGCTTTAGACCAAAGCTTACTCAGTCGAGATTACTTTTGACCGAAGACTATTTTAAAGCACAATTGTGTAAGTTGTTGAACAATGCTCAAAGTTTTGACCGAGGTGGTTCTCGGTCGACAAGTTTTTAGACTGAGAGTGTCTCTATTTTAGACTTTTGAATCACCTGCTAAGTGTGTGTTTCAATGAGTGATGGTGACTCTAACTTTGAGGGGAAACCTATCTAAGGGTTATAAGTGGGTAGGGAAGATCTAAAGCTTGATTTACATGATGTCTAAGTACTTGTACATTATATTTTTGTACACGTGTTAACATTTGAGTACAATCATGAACATTTATACAATTAAGCGCATTTGATCTTCAATTTGCATTAATCTTCATATTTCCACTTAGTAGAATTTTCTTATTACATTGACATCTGAAATACTCAAATAGCACGTTAGACCCACAAGTTTGAAATGTTTGTCATCATCAAATAAAAGGGTATATTAATGTCCAATTTAGCCAACAATCTCCCCCTTTTTGAAGATGACAAACATTTCTAAAATATGATGAAAATAATTTAAATAAGATGAGTTTCATATATGAGATTTACCTGAGATAAAAGGATTCTCATGATTTTATAAATTTTGTGCTAATTATTCCTAAAGAGATATGGAACATAATATCCATCTCTTAAGGAATGTAGCATCAATTAATGTCAAGCCAAGAGAACATGAAACTCAATTATTTTGTTTTATATTATTTCTCCCCCTTTGTCATTTCAAAAAGATAGCCGTATAATCATTTAACTCCCCTCGAATGGGATACTCCCCCTTAATTGTTTACTTAAAAAAGAATGTCAAATTTAGCCACAATTCAAAAACCAAGATTAATTTCTCAACCATTTGCAAGGGATGTTAAGCCCTGAAATAGTATGAGATTCCTTTAGGCTCATGGTGGGATCAATAAATGTATTTTTATATTAATTTCTCAACCATTTACAAAGGATGTTAATCCCTAAAATGATATGAGATTTCTTTAGGCTCATAGTGGAATCAATAACTGTATCTCTAACCAAATATAAGGGATGCTAATCCCAAATTGGTGTAGAGAATCCAATTAAGAACAAGATAAAAATATATATATTATATCCAATAATTTTTGTGAGTTCCCCCTTAATCTCATAAAAGTGAGATTAAAAATACAAAGGTATTTCAAATCATAATCAACTTTAAAATCAATTGATTAAGTTAGACTGTGAGTCAATTATCTTAAAATTTTCTCTTATTCTAAGTATTTAACATGATGAGGAGATTGTAGATTTAAAATACCAATATTGGATGCAAGTGAATGTTTTTATTTACAAATAAGCACTTTTTTCCAGGCTTATTTTCGGTCGACCATGACTTTGAATGGGGCGTCCCTCGGTCGAACTCCCTTTCGGCCGAGAGGCATTTTTGCAGATTTCCCATTAATACAACTTTAATGAATCAATATATAACATTTTCTTTTATATTTCTATAAATGACTAGTTAACTACTTTTGTATGCATATTCAATCTTGTTTCAAGTCACGAGTTTAAGCAACATATATTTCTTCTCTAATGATCCTTTTAAGGAAACAATTTTTACATTCATTTGAACAGTTTGATATCCTTATGAGTGGCATATGAATGACCTCAAGTATCGACCATTAATGCACGAGTCATATCAAATTCTAATTTCTCATTATATCCTATCTTTATTTGGTTTATTTCATTATTCCCATTTAGTTTCAATGAATGTTTTTCCTTTAGGTCTAGGAGTTGAAACTTATGCATTATTGTTTGTAAGCTTATATAGAAATTGTCAATAATCAACTCTTTCTTTTAAGATATGATTAAGTCTTGTTGTGTGTGATTATCTTCAATTCTCTTAGATGTAGAGTTATAAATCTTAGATTCTTTGCTAAATGTTTTATATTCAGGATAAAGCATTTTTGTGACTTAAGATCAAATTTGTCTTTACCATCTTTTGTTATAGAGCCAGATTTATGTGAAGGAGTTCTAGAAAAAAAATATTCTTTTGCTTTCTTAGAATACACACATTTCAGATTTATTAAAAATTTAGGTAATGATTATATTGTAAGAACGTTTCTTGTATTAACAATCTATTTATGCCATAAACAATTTATTATTTTCAAATAGTGTCCATAAAGTTAAGAGGCTTACAATCATTTTTATTTTTGATATTTTTCTATGAATCATATCCATTGTCATACTACTTATAATGTAATTCTATAGTATATGTGAGAATTTTTTGCTAACATTACCTATGACAATAGTTTTACCTTTCAAGCTTTCTCAAAATGTGACCAATAATTTTAACTTATTTCTTTGTATGTGGAAATCTTCTTATTTCTGGTCATATGCTTGTTGGGGCAATCTCTATGGACCAGTCAAACCTGCAAAGTATAAATTTTTGGTCCCCATGTAGTGTTCCTTTTGGTTAGGATCATTTAAATATTTATAATAATGAAAAATTATTACTGGTTTGGGTCACAATTGAATGATTTTGTTTTCAATAATCAGTTCTGACATAATTACCTTCAGTCGAACATTTCTTCGACAGAAATAGTTCTCGATCGAGCATTTTGTTGATCGAGATGAATTTTTGTGTATTTTTAGTAAATTAAACATTTCTAATGTAAACATATCATCCCATTGTTTTTGGGTAACATAATTAAGCAATCAAGATCTACAAAGATACACAAGTTAGAGCTTAGTTTAGTTGAGATAAGACAATCATATATTTAAATAAAGTTTAGGTCAAATTTCAACTAAGTATTTCACATTTCTAAATTTGTGATTTTGGAATCCAAACAAGATCATTATCCTTATTTTTCCTGTAAGGGCATGGAAATGAATAATGTTCAAGACGTAAACAATAATGATAGGAAATAGAATCAATTTGATTTCTCTTCTTAGCTTGATTGTCTTTAGGAACATACACGACCTTGGTTTTGGGGTTTTTGTGTTTTTTAGTTCTAGGGTTTTGGTAGGATTTCACTTTAGGTACATATCCTAGTCCTCTCCTCCCAATTTGACTAGAAGATTCCTTTAGGATTTTATCAATAATGTCGTTCTTTTTTAAGCTACTAATATCTTTTTGCAACTTGGAAATTTTATCTATTTTCTTTTCAATGCCTAACTTTGCTTGATCTAGATTAGATAACAAAGTATCTCTTTCTTTGACAATAATATAATAATCCGAATGAGTACACAGAATAGGTTAAGTTTGAAGATCATTTATCTTAGCAAATAATTCAACCTTTTCTTGGCAAAGAAAATTATTGTTGGTTTCTAGAGAAAGCAACTTAATATTGCAATCATTAATATATGATTTCAAAGTAGCTTTTTTAGACATAACACTTTATTTTTCAAAAGTAAGATCATTCAATTTAGCATACAAATATTCATTAGTTTTTGTAAGCCTTTTTAAATTCTTTTTACGATCAACATATTTATCATGTCATTCTTCAATACTAGTGACTAACTTTTCTTTAGATAAATCAAGAAAACTTAACTCATTTTCTTGTTCATTGCTAGTTGCAATGAAACACCTTATCGTGTCTTCTTTGGTCATGAGACATTCTGCTTCCTCCTCACTTTTAATATCATCACTTGAGTCATCCCAAGCTTCTTTGTAGGCTTTTTATATCTTCTTGAGAAAAGATTTCTTTCCCTTCTTGACTTTGGGACACTCATTTGTTAAATGTCCCGTCTTACCACATTCAACACACCTAAGGGGAGAAGAGGAAGAAATAGAAGAATTTTTGTTAGTTTTAAACCTTCTATATTTCTTACCATTTACAATGGGTGCCTCTTCTTCACTATCTTCTTCACTTATTTCATTACTTTCTTTAGTTTCTTCCCTAAAATAATGTCCTTCCTTTTCTCCTTCTTGTGTTCAGCTTCCAATCTTTCTTCTTCTTCAAGAGTGACCTCATGAGTCTCTAGATTGCCAATGAGACGCTCCATCCTCATTGTGGTGAGATCATTAGCTTCTTCAATGGCTGTCACCTTTGGCTTGTATCTTGGAGGCAAAGATCTAAGAATTATGGACATATGATCTTCTTCACTTATATACTTGCCTAATGCACTTAAACTGTTAACAATGGAAGAAAATCTTGCATACATTTCACTAATAGATTCATTAGGTTGCATAGGAAATTGTTCAAACATTTGTTTAAGCATATGAATTTTGGTAATATTTAACTTCGGTAGTTACTTCATGTGTTATGGAGAGTTTATGCCATATATCCTAAGCCATATCAAATGAGGATATTCTATTGAATTCACTTACAAAAATAGAACAATATAGTTTGCTTACCGCTTTGGCATTTAATTGAACTTGTTTTACCGTGTTTGGATCCCATGTTGCATATCCGGTTGTGGAAAGCACATAGGGAGTAGACACCATCCTCCATAACTCCAAACTGAGTCCTTGGAAGTAGAATTGTATTCTTCTTTTCCAATATGTGTTGTTTATTCCATCAAAAGGTGGTGTCTGAGTTACATGAGTTCCTTTAAGGTTGAGGTTGCTGACCATGTTGTCCCCCATTCTTAAAGACCTATTAGGGCTCCTTGAAGACCTGTTCTGATACCAATTGAATGATCTAGAGGGGGGTGAATATATATTTTTGATACTTTAAAAATAATTAAAACACTCAACCAAAGAAGGAGGAGGAAACAAGGATGATACTTGTGTTTAGAGTGGTTCCAACCATTGAATTCAAAGGTTGTTAGTCCACTACCCAATTGTCTCCAATTGGGATTTTGAACGTGATTAATTTTATTACCTCACCAAGATGTTACATAAATACAATCACCTTCCTTGACGTATCCTTCACCTAGAAGTAGCCTCAACCTCCTTAAAGCAGCCTTCTTTGAAGTAACTCCAAGCTCTTAGAGCAGCCTTCTCCTCCTAGAAGTAGCTCCACCACCTTGAGAGAGCAATCAATTAGAAGTAGCATCAACCTCCCTTAATGCAGCCTTCCTGAAGTAATCTCAAGCTCCTCTTGAAGTAGACTTCTCCACCAATAAGTATCTTCAACCAAACTCCCTCAAACAACCTCCACAATCTTGGAGTAGCCAAGGAGAAAAACTAGCTTGTACCTGTGAAGGGGGATTGGAAGAAGGAATTACAACAATTGAGTAAAACACTTTGATCCTATATCAAGAATTTTGGATCTACTATCCACTTAAGATGGACGTGGCTATATGTGGTGGCTAGGAGATTGTAGCTATAGGACAACTCTAGAGCACAAGGAATAAAATGGCAAGTGAATGCTAGCTTTGTTTCTCTCAACAGTGAATACTCAAGTATAGCTTAGATGCTTTAGGTGTACTAAGGCCTCTCCTATTTATAGGAATGGTTTACATGTGTCTAAGGACATGCTAGGGAGTGTCTATAGTGTTCTAAGTGATTAACTAGTCGTTAGGTGTATATTAGCTGGCTAGCAATTACTAATTTGTTCATGCTTGAAAAGAACAATCCAAAACCCTACTCAGTCGACAAGTTTGTCGACCAAACTTTGTCGCGGTTGAGAATTTCTTCGAATGAGCTTGGGTTTAAGGAAAAAGTGTTACAACATCTATTTCCAACTCCCAACTAACAACCACTTAATCTAACGTTCGCAAGCTTTAGACCGAAGCTTACTCGGTCGAGATTATTTTCAACTGAAGACAATTTTAGAGAACAATTGTGTAAGTTGCTGAACAATGCTCACAATTTCGACCGAGGTGGTTCTCTGTCGACAAGTTTTTCGACCGAGAGTGTCCCTATTTTATACTTTTGAATTACCTACTAAATGTGTGTTTCAATGAGTGATGGTGACTCTAACTTTGGGGGGGGGGAACCTATCTAAGGGTTATAAGTGGGTAGGAAATATCTAACACTTGATTTACATGATGTCTAAGTACTTGTACATTATATTTTTCTCAAGTGTTTACATTTGAGTACAATCATGAACATTTATACAAGTAAGAGCATTTGATCTTTAATTTGCATTAATCGTCATCTTTCCACTTAGTGAAATTTCCTTATTACTTTGAAACCTAAAATACTCAAATAGCACGTTAGACCCACAAGTATGAAATGATTCTCATCATCAAAACAAAGGGTATATTAATGTCAAATTTATCCAACAAGATTCAATTGGGAAATGATAATCTAAACATTATATGAGTCATGTGGATGTTTCCCTGTATCTAGGTTTCTCTTGGTTTAAACATACTTTCCAAAGTCACATACATGCACGTATTATTCAACATAGTCCAACTATCCTCATTGAACTCTAGGACTAGGTGAATCATCCCCATGATACACAATAGAGATAAGTCTGATTTAGTTGTAAGAAAATCATGAGATTTACATTATTATAATGGTTTAAGCATGCAACATCATAACTAATCATACTAGATCAGTTTCATACAATAAGGTCACATTCCCAAGTCATCTAGGGTCAATTAGTCATAAAAGAGTAAAATAGTTTACCAAATTGTCTTAATATTCCAACATAGGAGAAAGGACATGATCTTGGTTAATAAAAGGTGTCATACACCATCAAATTTATTGATTTCAAACTAAGGGTCCATGCAAATGAAATAATCATTATGCTACACATTACATCAACTAAAGCAATGATAAAAGACCATATTTATGCTTTAAGGATGGGTAATTCAAATTTAACATGATAGACATGGCATTTATTAAGACACATAGGTTAAAGGGAACAAGGAACCACTTAGTTACTGATTTTTGAAGTTCAATCATCCCGTAAGGGTACATTTGGCCAATGTTACATGATTAGGTAAGGAACATCATTTCTATGCAAGAAGGGGGCACTCTTAGGAAAAAGAGTAACATAAGTATATCAAAGTGATTCATTTCGTGATTTAAGATAAGATATGGATAATAGTTACTGATCTAGAGTTTAAGAGTGGTATAAGAAGCAACAATAACATTTTGAACCAAGGTACACCATTAAACATTCAAAAAGTACTTAGAAGACATTATTTTTAGGATATCAAGAGAAAATTAAGAAGATTTAGATTCTGAAACTAATTCCATTGGATATATCTCGTTGAGAGGATAAAAAATCATATATTATATGCCATATTTGGCCAAAGGATGTGCGATATATGACTTGTAGTATCTTTGCATTCAAACTATAGGAAAACGAGATAGGGGAGCGTTGCATTTCATTTATCTCTTGATATGGTTTTTGGGTTGGAGGGATCTTGTGCCCTTCTCTCTAGAAGCTTCCCTTTCCAGGATTTGGCAAGGCTTAAAATGCCCATGGGCCTTGATGCCCAGACCCAACCCAATGAGGGAGTCAACTCACTCACTCTGTCTCCCTCATGCAGGTGTGTGCATGCTACTGTCCGCCTCCCTAGTCGCGGCGGCCATGGAATAGTGAGCTCCTGTGAGCTTCATGAGGAGGGACTTAGTCTGAATATGGGACCTCAGATGGTCCCTCCCACGACTGACGATGCCAAAATAGCCACAAAAAAAGGAAAAAGACACAATTTATAGAGGGAAGGCGATGGCCATCATGGTGGATTTTTAGGGTTTAGGTGAAGAAGATGAAGTGGAGGGAGGTGTTAAGGTGCATGAAAAAGCAAAGGAAGAGAGAAAATTGAAAGAGGATGGTTATATAGGAAGATTTAGGGGCTCTAAAGCATCAAAGAAGGTGGAAAAAGTAGCACCTGATTTCCCCCTCCTTGCCCTAACACATGGGTGTACGGAGGTTGAAGAGGATGTATTAACCATCAAATTAGAACTCGGATCCATGGCCAGGGGATTGAAGGGTTGAGATTGGAAGAAAATAAGCAAAGGAATAGGTGACTTGGAAAGCTTAGATGCAAAATTAGTTGTGATGCACCTATGAATTGGGCCCAAGGGGGATGACTCAAAACACACTCAAGGGCATAAATTCGAACTATAAATAGGATTAAATCAAGCAAAATTTATAATGTGCATATCTCTCTCGTCCTACCTCAGAATTGAGAGAGATTCAGTGCGTTGGAAATGTGGGAGTGTCCTCTAGATAATGAAATCAAGGTAATAGTAGAATGAGACACATATATGATGTTAAAAGTGAAAGAAGTATGATGAAATGTAAATATAGGTGCAAACTTGGTTTCACATCAAATTGAGCATCACTACTTGATATTTGAACTAAATACAAGACCAAAAACATCAAGACACATAAGATCTTAAAATGAGGCATAGAGTGAGAAATTAGTGCAAACATGAAGTCATGATATATACATGAGGAAAGAGAAAAGTCTAGGTTATTACATCCTCCCCACCTTAAATGAACTTTTATTCCCAAAATTAGCACAATCCATCAATTGAGATTGTTATTTCATATTCCATGTTATAATATTCTCAATACTCCTACATCACCAACACTAGTTCAAAATTGATAAATTGAGCATCATGTTTGCACATAATCATATAGATCATCAGATTTGGAAGATCATCAAATGAGTCTCAAAATTGGTAGAGATCATTCTAGTGATCACCATGTTGGAGAGATCAAAATTTTAGGTCAGACAAATATATCTCTTTGAGTCAAGAGTAAATAATGAATTTTATTCCAACATTTATGGTCCTATCTTCTACATTAGCTATTGGTGTTATACAACCATGATTGAGAATTTATATTTCGACAATTTGAGATAATATCATATTTCAACATCGTGATTTCTTGCTCAAAACTGACGGAAGAGAGCACCCTAGTCCACATGGACGTTAACCCTAAGTCATAAATCGAGTGAGTCGACATAGTTGTCATTTTAAGTATTTGAGATTTGGGAGCATAAAAGTCATTAGTCATGTATCGAGGATGATCTCAAATATCCAACAAGGATGATCATCAGAGTCGAATCAAGATCATTAATCATGAGTCAAGATTTTGGTATTCAATATGATAAGTCAAGTTTGGGTATCCAAGTAATAGGTCCAAACATTTCAAAGCCATGGTTTAGATTCCTAACTATACCTTAGGGGTGATCATTCATCCATATACAACAATCAAGCAACAATCAAGTGAAGTTTGACTATATCAACATAAAGTTCACTGTCATGGTATTACATTGACGAATGATCTGGACCTAGGCCCTTATAAGAACTTTACAACAAGCCATAGTCAACATCAAAATATTTTAAGATCATGATTAAATCAAGAATCGAGATTGAGTATTAATATTATACTAGATTTGACCTATTAGAGTTTTAGGTTAAGAACTCAAAATTGTGTGGAAGGGGTTACCTTTCCAAACTCTAAATAATCCACTAGATGAAAATTTAGAGGTAGTCAAAATAGGGATGTGACTTAGGTTAGGGAAGTCATGAATCACGTACTACCCTAAACTAGCACATTAATCTACATTAGTCACAAGTCATGAAGCATATCCAAATAGGAAGAGTATCAATTTATCAAATCATGCTTCATGAGGTCGTGAGATCAAAGAGATCATAATAGGGAAACAATGTTTCAAGTATAAGACGAAAGTCATAATATCTTTTCCTTCCTTTCATGATCAAGGTAAGGGTAGATTTTGGAAATTAAGAAGTTTGAACATAATATGGTGATATTGAGATCTAGGTCCACCATATTATTCAAATTTAGTCTACAAAGTGGAATAATAATCAATAGGGGATTTTCCTCTTGAAACAAGTCTTCACGTCATGATCTAAGAGTCCAAAGACATAGTCATATCAAAGTATATGACATGATACATATCAATAGGGTGATATTTTCTTAGTTATGTTTGAGCTTTAGTTAAAATAGGGACAACATAGGTATGATCAATAGGGACCTCATCAAACATGAGGTATAGAATGTGAGTTACAACTTATTTCACCACATCAAGGATTTGTGATGTACCTCAAACATAGAAAGCACATATGTCAAATTTGGGTGGCATTGAGTTTGAATGAGCACATCACTATCAAGAGTACTTCCTTACATCAAATAGGGTTTTCTATTTCAGATTAGATCATGGCATTATCATCTTAATCATCTTTCATGATTTCAAGTGAATTTTAGTTTTCCCATGCATAAGTTACTCCAATATCAAGAATTCATGAGAAAACAATCACATGAGGAGGCAAGAAAGCTAACTAATCATCATCTACTTAGGTGGCTTATGCAGTCCATAAAGAAGAGATGAGATGCTAGAAACACTCTAAAGTGTAAGGAGAGGATTTTAGTCCTCCTTGGGTCCTTAAGATGTGTTATGCGTTAAACATATATAGAAGATTATGTGTTTGGCCATCACCAAGAGATAACCCTTGTATCATAATGGTCTACCTTATCTTGACATCTCAAGTAAGGCGCCCAACCTGGTGTCTTTACCCCAAAACTTTAGGTAGGTGCACCAGGATATATAATGGATTTCTATAAATTATGTTCAAGGTTTGTCAACATATTATAATCAACATGAAATTAGTATTCATAGGGATCAATAGCTCAAATAAGTATTTATATAGCCAAGCATTCATATGAGCATACATAAAACAAGATGATATCATAGTCGGGTTAAGAGATTAGGCGGAACTTGTGAGTAGTGCGCAAGATATGATACGATCTCTATAGAGGGTCCATCCCAAGGGGACCTAAGCGGAAAAAGATATAACATGGAGTCTTAGATCAATAGGGCATTGGTAATCTAAAAATCATATGAGTCATCTGGATGTTTCCCTTGATCTAGGTTTCACTTAGTTCAAACATACTTTCCAAAGACCCAAACAGGCACATATTATTTAACATAGTTCAACTATCCTGATTAAACCCTAGGTATAGGCAAATCATCCACATGATGAGTGATACAAAATAGGGATAAGTCTGATCTAGATGTGGGGAAAGCATGAGATTTATATTATTATCATGGTTTAAGAATGCATGATCATAACTAATCATACTAGATCAATTTCATACAATAAGGTCACATTTTAGTCAATTAGTCATAAAAGAGTACAATAGTTTACCAAATTGTCTAAATGGTCCAACATAGGAGAAAGGAAATGATATTGGGTAATAAGAGGTGTCAAATGCCACCAAATTTATTGATTTTAAACTAAGGGTCCATGCAAATGAAATAATCATTATGCTACATTACATCAAGGAAAGTAATGATAGAAGGCCATATTTATGCTTAAAGGATGGGTAGTTCGAATTTAACATGGTGGACATGACATTTAGTAAGAAACATAGGTTAAAAGGGAACAAGGAACAACTTAGTTATTGATTCTCAAAGTTCAATCATTCCATAAGGGTAAATTAGGCCAAAGTTACATAATTAGGTAAGGAACATCATTTCTATGCAAGAAGGGGGCACTCTTAGATCAAAAGAGTAACATAAGCATATAAAAGTGATTCATTTCGTGATTCAAGCTAAGATATGAATAAAAGTTACTGATATAGAGTTTAAGAGTGGTATACAAAGAAACAATAACATTTTGGAGCAAGGTACACCATTAAACATTCAAAAAGTACTTTAAAGACATTCTCTTTAGGGTATTAAGAAATAACTAAGAAGATTAATATTTCAAAACTATTTCCATGGGATAGATCTCATTGAGAGGATAAAAAATAATATATTATATGCCATATTTGGCCAAAGGATGTGCGATATATGATTTTTAGTATCTTTGCATTTAAAAACTATAGGAAAACGAGATAGAGGAGCATTACATTTCATTTATCTCTTAATCTGAGCCGTTGTTTTTGGATTGGATAGATTCTATGCCCTTCTCTCTAGCAACTGGCCTTCCCAGGCCTTGTCTGGGCTAAAAATGTCTGAGGGCCTCAACGCCCTGACCCCTGCCCAATGAAGGAGTCAACTCGCTCACTCAATCTCCCTCATGCAGGTGAGTGCATGTTGTTGTCTGCCTCCCTGGTCATAGCGGCCATGACGCAGTGAGCTCCTCCTAGATATGTATCAGGGGGGCTTCAGGATGCAGATGAGACCTCAGATGGGCCCACCCATGGACGACAATGCCGACTCAGACACACGAAAAGGAAAAAGACACAATCCATAGAGGGGAGGTGGCAGCCACCATGGTGGGTTTTTAGGGTTTAGGTGAAGAAGATAAAGTGGAGGGAGGTGTTAGGGTGCATGAAAAAGAAAAAGAAGAGAGGAAAATGAAAAAAGAGGGTTATATAGGAAGCTTTAGGGGCTCAAAATCATCAAAGGAGGTGGAAAAAGTAGGATTTGATTCTCCCTCAAATACAAGGGTGTACATGTGTTGAAGAAGATGTATTAACCATAAGATTAGAACCCAGATCCATGCAGAGGGGGTGGAAGGGCTGAGATTGGTAGAAAAAAAGCAAAAGGATAGGTGACTTGGCAAGTTAAGAGGTAGAATCACAACTGGGTCACGCCTATGAATTGGGCCAAGGGGGCTAACTCAAAACAGATTCAACGCCATAATTCAAACTAGAGATTGGATTATGTGCATGTCTCTCTCATCCTGTCTCAGAATTGAGTGAGATTTAATGCATTGGAAATGTGGGAGTCTTCTCTAGATAATGAACACAAGATAATTGTAGAGTGAGATATATAGATGAGGTAAAAAGGGAAAGAAGTATGTTGAAGTGTAAATATAGGTGCAAACTTGGTTTCACATCAAATTGAGTGTCACTACTTGATATGTGAGATAAAGACAAGCCCAAAAAGAATCAAGACATATCAAATCATAAATTGAGGCATAGAATGAGAAACTAGTGCAAACATGAAGTGCATTGCACATACATGAGGAAAGAGAAAAGTCCACATTATTACAAAACTACTACCACCTAAGGTCCACATCATATGTAGAAACCTTTTGTTGATGAAGATCTATACTTGAACTAGTCTGGGTTGATTGGTTCAACTCTTAAGCCGATCAGTTGGCCTCCTGGTTGGTCGGTTGGTATCTTGCAATATTTGTCTGGTTCTCAAGTTCAAACAATGTCTGGACTCCTCCAAGCAATCAATTGGGCCACCAGTCAATCGATTCCTCTTGTCTTTTGGCCTCCTTGGTCCTCTGATCGATCAGTTTTGAGCCGGTCGCTTCGACATCTTGAGCTGGCTGGTTCAACAACTTGAGCCGGTTGGTTCACCTAGTGCAAAATGTCTTCTCACTATGAAACATAAATTAAAACTATCCTATTCCATATTATATTGTAGAAGGAAAAACCTCGAGTTACATTCTAGGGGAAATAGGAAGAGGAGCATTAATTTACATTTGGAAGGGAGGAGAGAGGCTCAATATGCAAATCAAGTAACAATTGGGAATAAACCAAACAACTAAGCACACAATCCACATGGGTTTTGGCCACAACCATACTTACATCCACCATCAAAAACTTTTAGGGTGGCACATATTGATTGCATATATATCGCATCACACACACACAAATATATATATATATATATATATATATATATATATATATATATATCAAGTATCACAAGTGGTATTAGTCGAATATGCACATTAATGATTTTAAATATTCACATTTTTGCTATAAAATAAATCTAATCACATCGATTTAAAACCAGATACACCGTAAATTAACGTGGCTCTGATACTATTATTGGGAAATCGAGGCACATATAAGGCAGTAGTAATTTTTTAATGCCTGATTCCCAACTCAACATATCACGTCAACAATAATGTATCTAGGAAAGAGGGTAGCAAGAGATATATCTGGTCCTAGAGCAAGTCCAATGACAACTTTCGTAGTGGTGTGTTTCTTTTGTAAGTTGCACAGGGACAACTATCGGGGCAACACCACTACAGATGGCGATGGTTTTTGTCCTCCTAGACGGTGGAAAAAGCCTCTCCACCTCTATCATAGTCCAAGAGGACCATCGGGAAGTACATGTTGCGTTATGAGAGCCAACATGAAGGAGTTGACCATTTGAACATCAGGGTGCTAGCCTTGACTTGCTTTCCCTTTTTGTTTCTCCCTTGTTGTCCTTCCCTTTTATGGGTAGGACTTGCTTGGTCTCTCTTGGTTACCACAACCAGAGAGGAAAAAATTTATTAGAGACTATTTTTGTGTTTGGGAATCCCCCATACCCCTCTATTTATAGGAGGGACATGGTCAGGGTTTCCAGTCCATTTGAGAGTGAAAGAGATGAAATTTCATGAATTTTCTAGAAGCTGTGAATGGTGAACCAGTCGGTTCAACACTTGAACTGCTCATCTCATATTATTTACTATTTTCAAACATACTGAAATTCAATATTCAATTAATGCACAATCATGACATCAACATCAATTCTTGATCCAATCAAATTGACCATTGAACCGGGCAATCCACATGATGAACCGGTTGTTTCACTTTTAAAATGATCATTTCATATCAAGAAACAATTGTTTCACTTTTGAAATGGTCGTTTCATTGTTCTAGCTCAGGTAATATTCAACCAATGTTGTTTGAATTGACCTGACACTTGAATCAATCAGTTCGACACTTAAGCCGGTCGGTTCACATTCAGTCAGTTAATTTTCAACCTTAGTTGTTAAAATTGAATACCTAAACACTTTAGTAATCAAGTTAAACATCATTCATGAATAAACTCGTACTCCAGGTGCATCCTAAGTGTGGGACCTTATAGGTCCCAATTTATGTTGGTAGTGAATGTGCATAACTAACTTATGAAATCACAAGCAATGAGTGGTATTTAGAAACACATCATTGCTACCCAAGTAATTTGGAAAGTTGGAGAACAACTTCAACCTACAATCCATGATCAATGTTACTGTGATCATATATTTCCTTTGTCCCTAATATTTAGATTGAACTTGAGGCACAAAATCGTCATCCTCTTCAACATTCCATACATGTTCATTGAACTAGAGCAAACTGTCTAAGATGCATGTGAGCTCACATATCACATATTGAGTCACATGAGTATGACCATACATTTATCAGTCTCACTTACAAGTGGCCTAGATATCAATCTCCTGTAGGAGGGAAAAAACCCATCTACATCACTTACTCTCAATCCACATGTGTCTCAGTGTACCCGAGCATGATCTTTATGAAAACCCTTATTCAAGGTCACGTTGGATGGTGTCTAAGTACATCGAACGACATGTGATGAGTGTAGTGATTTTAGGTCTGAGAACCACAATCACCACAATATCTATGAGTTCTCATTTTGACTACCATACAATGGTTTCTATGTATCACTATCAAGTGGGTCTATCCTTATTCTCTAACAAGTACCTATGTGCTTGACTTGACATCACATATGGTAACTAATGAGACTCTATCATCAGTCAACAAACACTCTAGTCTTATGTATTACTATTGTCTATTTTTCTTCCACAATAATATTTGACTAGAGACATAACCAAAATGTATGCACTCTTATCATACATATGATCTCATTGTTCAGGTCCTGAACCTAAAGACATATGTCATCAAGTCACATCATTCTTTATACATCTATTATGTCAATTTCATCATCTTATGATTGAGACAAACATAATATATGCAATTACCTTTATCATTATCAAATCAGGTATTTAATGCCCCATTGCAATCATCATATGATTGACTCTCTAGGCATACATACCAACATCATATGCTACTAGGGTGATATCTTAGTCAAGCTAGTAAATATTTTGGATCAAATGGAGTTGGTATTCTTAGGGTACGTGTCAATATTTAAGTCAAGGTTTGGTAGTTGTATCTCAGATTTTATGACCGAGTAGCCTTACAAATTAATAGTGAAGCATCATTTTGAAAGGATAAAATTGAGTTAAGGCACTTCAAAGATGTAGTTGTTGGGTATTCATGAACAATGTAGCTCAAGGAAGAAGCAAATGATGCAAATCAAGATGTAATTTGATCATGAGAGCATACAACTCACAAGTAAAATTGGGCAACCTTTTGGCGCAAGGTTGAAGCTTGCAAATTTAGTTCTCACAAGGTCATGGTATTTTGGAGAAGTTCCCCAAAAAGGATGGCTCTTTGAATCATGTACTGTCAAAGATTATAATTGAAGAGCATTCAGTAGCATTTTGGAAGTCTTTTGGCATATGTCAAAGGTTTTAGATGGGAGTGGGTGGCTCATGATAAGAAACCACAGTTGGAAAGGCTTTCAACATGGATCAAGTCAAAAGATTTTTGAAAGGACTGTGTAAGTTTGAAATGATTTTCCACTTTTCGTTGAGTTTTGAAGACATTTTGAACTCTCTTTTTTGAAAGCTGTTTAAACTTTTCTGAGTTTTTAAAGAATTGTTAACTTTTTGATTCTAAAAAGGTTCTTCAATTTTGTTGCATTTTAAAAAATGATTCAACTTTTGTTGATTTTCATTTTTGAAAGATTCAAGATTGATCTATTTTTTTAAACTATTCTTTTGTGAAAATATTTGTTTCTTTGAAAAGACTATTCTTTTTAGAAATGATTTGTTCTTTTTTTTGAAAATATTGTTCTTTCTCAAAATGTTTTTTTTGATAAAAACAATTCTCTTATGGAACGATTATTCCTTTTTTGTTTTTGGAAATACCTTTTCTACTTTTTTCTTTATTTATTTTTGAAAAATGTTTTATTTCCTTTTTTTGAAATGTTTTCCTTTTTGTTTTTGAAAAGATTTTTCTTTTGAAAAGAAATTTATTATTTTTTAGAAAGACTTTCTCTCTTTTATTCTTAAAGGATTGTGGATTTTTTTGGTAAAAGTTTGTTCTCTTTTTTATTCTTAAAAGATTGTTGATTTTTTGATAAAAGATTGTTCTCTTTTTTGAAAAGAATGTTGAATTTATTTTTTTGGGAAAGATTGTTTATTTTCTTGTGTTATGGATACATTATTGATTTTTCTTGAAAATATATATTTTTAATGATAAAAAAGTTCTTTTTTAGAAATATTATTCAATCAAGATTATTAAATGAATATTTTTGGATGAGAGAGATTATATAAAATTGTTGAAGATCACTAAAATGAATCTTCGAGTTCGTAGATACTTACTCGACCCTCAATTCCACTTGGGGCTCCATTACTGGTGGGCTATAGCTCCAGGTCACCGGAGGGCAAGATGAGCAAGATGGTGGGTTTTAGTGCTCCTGGGAAGAAATTGGCCGTGGAGGATGGACTCGAGAGGGCCGATGGTGTTTAGGGTTTCATAAGAAGGTAGAGGGGAAGTCGGTAGAGGTGCCTGTGGAAAATGACGGAGAGGAAAACCGATGCCCTAATGGGTGCTTCTTATATGATCCATGAGAGAGGGAGAGCAAGGGATCAACCTGTTCTGCAAAGATAGGCAAAGATGGAGGAATAAAAATATCTGAAAAAGGACGAGAGATGTGAGAAAATGGTGTTAAGAAAGGAAGCCTGTGACTGGAGTCCTAACTCGCGGAGGATTCAGAGGAAGGGGACGATACAGACTCCGTTCGATCGTGGCCGGTTAAACCTAGACCATTGGATTGCATGAGGGAAAGGAAAGAAAAAGGAAACAACAATGTGATAGAAGAAAAAAACTCAAACTTTAGAGAAATTTGATGCATTTAATGCATATTTGATTAAATCCTATACAAACCATTAGGAAACTCGTATTATCAATTTGAAGGGTCAAATGTGGTCAAAGTGTTACCAAATTTGGACCAAATGGACAAAAAGGACTATATATTCTTCCCATAAAAATGGATTTTTGTTTTTTACTTGTCTTGTCTGTTATTTTTATAAATGTTATCCCATTTGATTGTAATGCATTAATAGATGAAATAATTGGATAATTCTTTTCCTTTGTGTCCCTTGGAGTCAAATTTCGTGATAATTATTATTACTCACTCCATGATCATGTCATCTACTTTCTATGCCTTTTTTAGAACCTTTTCCTTGAGGAGAGAGAAAACGGATGTTCTTCTTATTAAAACTATGTAAGAAAGAGGGTTACTTCTTGCTTAAGTTATACAAGGTATATTTTCGAATTTGAAATCTTTTATTCCATTCTTCCACTCATCCTAAACAATTTTTAAGTTTAGGAAAGAGAAAAGGGTGAGGGACCAGCATCTTATTTTCTTGAGTGCATAATTCATATGTATAATGGAGAAAAAGTTGCTTTGATTCTAATAAGTTTTCTAACTTCATTATTCTTTAAGAAAATTCCACCTCATGGTCTTTTTCTAATAAGCCCCTCTATTTTTATTTATTAAAAAAACTCATTTTAAAGCTTAAATTAATGTTGAAATTTTAGGATGTTACAATTCTACCCACCTTAACTAAATTTTGTCCTCAAAATTTTCTGGGATACTACCCACCTTAGGGTTTTACATATCTTTTTTACACTAATTTATATTATCATCTCAAGGTCTCATTCTCATGGTAAAACACTATCAACATGTGGGTACACTACTAATGAACCTATTTCACATCATCATCATCATGACAAAGGATCCCTCTTACCTCTTGTACAGGGTTCTAATTTTACCATTGATTAATGTCAAACATCTACTTTTTGTATCAATGCTTGGTCTTACTATGTGTCTGATTAGGTTTAGGTGACTATAGGTCTCAAACTTGTAATGCAACTCTTATTTTCTTTGTCGCCTTTGGATACATGCTGGCTGCTCTTGTATTCAGAGGTGACATGTTTCATCACACTTATCTTGCAGCTTCCTCGTGCACATGTCCCATGCCACATGCACTTGAAAGGACAATACAAGCATGATTATGCATATAACATTCTCTCTACAAAATCCCATAAGTATGTGTCCCATACCACAAAGATGTTGGAAAGAGAGAGAGCATGCTATATACAATTCTAGAGTTAACATAAAAGTCCAAAACTTCTAGGCACATAACCATAATCCATATCTAAACCTTTGTCTCATCTCTAGACCCTACATTAGGATTCCCATATCTTTAACTTAATCTTCTATACATAGGGCTTAGAACAATGTGAATGTTTAGCTTAGTGGCCATCTACTCAGCTCTCTGATACCATATTGCAATGCCCCTCGAAGCACATATATGTCGACGGAAGCAAACCCTATGTTGTCCATAACGCATGTCACTTGGCTTGGAAGAACATTACAAAACATGATATTAAATAACAAAGAGATAAATGAAACACCATGCATTTATTATAAATATTGATTCATACATTGTTCTTTGAAAGATACAACTAATAACATCAACTATCTCATCCTTGAACTAAAATCTAATACATGAAAAGTGGAACAAATATAGGGCATAAATATTCTGTGAAACTTGATATAAGATCTTCTAAGGTGTAGATGGAACCCCACCAAGATAAGTCCTGGGATCTTCTACTTTGAAGCACTCACTTTAGATACCTTTGCTCCTTGATCTAGGGGCATCTCATCCCACGATAATGCAAAAAAAGACACACATCTATTAGCGGCACTATACATTTTATAAGAATGGAGAAATAAACATATATACTTGACTTGAGAGAAAATCTTGACATGAATTAAACTTAAGAATTCTTGATTACATGATTCTTATAACATGAAGAATTGAGCAATAAATATATGCATCTCTCTATGATGCCCACTTAAGAGCACATGATTGCTAGGAAAGCCCATAATACTAGGAAAGCCCATAATGGCACGAATGCCCATGATTTGGCTATAAAAGCCCATAATTGGAACAAATGCCCATAATGACCTCTTGAGGTCCATGATTCGAGAAGCATATAAAAATTGATTCAATTCAAATTAACTTGATCATTAACATGACATTATCATTAACATTAACATGATCCTTGAACTTAACATGATGATATTTCTCCCTCTTGAAACATGAACTTTAAAATACATTAATCATTGATCATTAATCATAATTTCTAATCTTAATGAACATGATAACCATATGACATAAGATATAGCAATCATCAAGAAATTTGTATGATGAACATGATTTGAGCATTGAACTTGAAATTGAAAACATAATCCATAAATCATACATAACAAACAATTCAACCAAGGTACTTATGTATAGAGGCATGACCCACTTACCTAGAGCAAAGAAAAACCTAACTTGGTTTCTCTAATCTTGATTCAAATCTAAGTCAACCTTCTCTTGTCTTGATTAGGCTTTAAACACCTATTCATAATTATTAAACATCATAAATAAATACCTTGTATTGATCCTAGATTGAATTATGGTGAATTAGGGTTTGAGTGTACTAGGGCTAGGCTCACTGATCAACATAATTGATTTAGGAAAACTAGTTTGTATTAGATCACTTTAATCATATGTGGTACATAATTAGGATTTCATGAGTTAGATGAGGGTTTCTAATAAAACAAAGAAAAATCATGGCGTGAAAACCTTAAAACTGGATTCCTCTTTAAAAACACTTCCCATAACATATTTTCACTCATTTTCCTAAGTATCCAATGATTTGCTATGAATTTTAGAAAATCGGCAAATGAGAAATCAAGAAAGTGCCATGTAGGAGGACTCTTTATGCACTAGGATGTCGGGTCTGGCTGTTGTGGTTCAATCATGAATCACTGCACAAACCAAGGGTCCTCACCCCAGAAAATCAGTGGTTAAAGGATGCAAGGCAAGTAAAACTCCCAAAATACCCTTGTATAACTATTTTCTTGATTGAAAATGTAGGGACACCAAAGTCATTACATGACCTAGTTTGTTCCAGCTCGTACAATGGGGAGGCAGCGAGCCTAAAGCTTGAATCTCCAATCAAAGCTCAGGAAGAGTGGCCGATCGTAGGAAGCTGAGATCCCACGTAGATTCCTTGTCTCGCGGTGGAGCCAGAGAGCCAACTCCCAGGCCATGGTGAGCATTGAAGCTCCAGAACAGCTCTGGCCATGGTCAAGTGTAGCTACAAGAACCGAAACTAGAGAAATCCCCACGAACAAGGCAAGAAGATAGTATGGGGATCACCATGAGGCCAAACTGAAGCCAAGAGTACCATATCAAGAAGGAATCAGTCTGAGAAACATGGTTGTGTGTCAGGAACAGGCAGAAGCAGAGGAGGAAGACAAAGGTCAAAAACTACAGAAGCCATGACGAACAACACCTGCTAAGGGTCAGAAAATATTTATGGTGATCAAACTAAGGTCTAGGCATTGTCCCCTACATTGGAGGAGCCTTGAGGTGCTGTGACGACTAGTGCCGACAATGACCTCAATTGGTCTCTACATGTTACATCAACTCGAGCAATCATAGAAGAAATGTATAAAAGGAAAATGAATCTTCGAGTTTGTAGATGCTTACCCGACCCTCAATTCTACTTGAGGCTTCGTTGCTGGTGGGCTATAGCTCCAAGTCACCAGAGGGAAAAGCTGAGTTGGATGGTGGGTTTCAGTGCTCTTGGGGCCATGGAGGAGGGACTCTAGAGGTCTGATAGTGTTTAGGGTTTCATAAGAAGGAAGAGGGGAAGTCGGTAGAGGTGCCTGTAGAAAACGGCAGAGAGGAAAACCGATGCCCTAATGGGTGATTCTTATATGATCCAAGAGAGAGGGTGAGTGAGGGCTCGACCCATTTGGGAAAGAGAGGTGAAGATGGCGGAATAAAATCTCTAAAAAAGGACGAGAGACATGAGAAAATGATGTTAAGAAAGGAATCTTGTGACTGGAGTCCCGACTCACGAAGGATTCATAGGAAGGGGACGATACAGACATCGCCCGATTGTGGTCGGCTAAGCCTGTACCGTTGGATTGCGCAAGGGAAAGGAAAGAAAAAGTAAACAACCGCGTGATAGCAGAAAAAAAAACTCAGACTTTAGAAAATTTGACGCATTTAATGCATATTGGATAAATCCTATACAAATCATATGGAAACTTGTATAATCAATTTGAAGGGTCAAACATGGTCAAAGTGTTACCAAATTTGGATCACATGGCCAAAAAGGTGTTTAGATTCTTCCCATTTAATTAGATTTCTATTTTTCACTTGTCTTGTCTGTTATTTTATAAATGTTATCCCATTTGATTTTAATGCATTGATAGTTGAAATAATTGGATAATTCTTTTCCTTTGTGTCCCTTGGAGTCAAATTTCAAGATAATTATTATTATTCACTCTGTGATCATGTCATCTACTTTCTATGCCTTTTTGAGAACCTTTTCTTTGAGGAGAGAGAAAAAGGATATTCTTCTTATTAAAACTATGTCAGAAAGAAGGTTACTTATTGCTTAAGTTATGTAAGGTATATTTTCAAATTTGAAATCTTTTATTCCTCTCTTCCACTCATCCTAAATGATTTTTAAGGTTAGGAAAGAGAAAAGGGTGAGGGACCAACATCTTATTTTCTTGAGTGCATAATTCATATGTATAATGAAGAAAAAGGTGGATTGATCCTAATATTATTTTCTAACTTCATTATTCTTTAAGAAAATTCCACCTTTGGGTCTTTTACTAATAAGCCCCTGCATTATTATTTATTTAAAAAACACATTTTAAAGCTTAAATTAGTTGAAAATTTGGGATGTTATAAGGTTGTTCCTTATCTTCTTTGTGGTATGATGGCACTCATGGTGGGGGTAACTCGGGTTCTTCAAATATGATTACTACTTCAAATGCATCTCATGACTATGACAGTCGTAATCAATCATGAGAGCTAGGAGGGGTGTGTGATAACACCCAAATTCATGAAATACTACTATGTGTTTCACATTGATTTTTGTATCTTTATTAGCCATGATATGCCTTTAATTGTTTAACTCTTAGCCTTTTTGTAATTGTCCTTTTTCTAAATATAAATGTTTAATAAATCTAATTTTTGGCTTGTAGGCAGTGCAAAATAAATTTATTTGTGTCCATTATATTGGTTGTGGTGATCAAAGGAAACAAGACATAACTTTTACATTGTTGAGAAAGTATGGTAATTCATTAATGTATTTGACTTGATGGAAATGGAATTTATAGGAAGGCGTGCCTTGTCTAATTAATAACGGAATTCCATTTACTTATGACTTGCCTTAATTGATAGATCATTAGTTAGGCAATGACTCGTCCTTTGTCCTATTCAATCAAAGAATTGATTGGGTCCTTTGTTTTGTCCGTTCCGCAATTGTTTCTCTTATTAAGTCCACCGCGTGCTAGCAAGGAAAGAAATGGACGCTGCCTCCAATTGAAGTTTTTGACCAGATTGGGAAGTTGCCACACTAAATGAATGGACCAAGTAGAAAAGTAATTATAATTGTTACCAATTGAAATCAGGAACGAGGAAGAATCTTTATCACTGAACAACATTTATCGAATTGGCAACATGAATGAATATGCCAAATCAGCCCACGATGCAATACTACTAAGCCATCGACCCTGCACCCATGCAAGGCCATCGACTATGTACCCATGCAAGGCCGTCGACTTGTATTTGTTCATTACAAAGCTGTCAACCTCTATTACTAATACAAGGATATCAAGATACATCAGACCATTGAGGCAATTGAATTAATAAAGCAATCAACAATGGAAAAAAATACAGCTATCGAGCACTTGGCAACCTGTAGACCAAAAGCAAAGGCATAACTCTTGTCCCGAATCTTTTATTTGTGCATGAATATGCCACATCAGCCAAGGTCGACAACTAATACCTTGACAACCAATGCCTCGACCAGAGGCGGTAGAAGGGGGGCACTGCCCCTCCAAAATTTTCTAAACTTTTCAATTAAGTTACACAAATGTTAACTTTCTAATTAATTTGATTTAATACAAAACTCCTAATTAATTTGATTTAATACATAAACAATCTTCACATATCAATTGCGTTGCTTTCTAACCAAGTATACTAAACAATCCAAGTATACTAAACAATGATCTTTTGCTGGAGACTTTTCGATATTCTATTCCCAGTCAAACTCCTAGTCCCTTTATATTCACATACGAAAACTACCCACCATCGTAAATACCATATTATATCTAATCACATATCCCACAGACCACAATACGGAACAAACGTCTCCCAATTAGTTTTTTTGATCGCGTCGTTTCTCCAAATCTTAACAATCCAGCGCGCTTGTATCGTGTGACTTTTTCTGATAGCGGCGTTTCTAGCCTGCCATATGCCAAAGCACTCCGGCCGCCATCAACTCATGCTGACGCCATAGACTTGTGATTCTTAGCGGCAGAATTCTAAAATAATGACACCCCAATTGCTGGAAATATGTTCTTGCCGTCTCAGTCAATCAATATTTGTTGAAAATTGATATGCGGCACGACAACATCATATCTCATTCAAGTCTAGAGGCATCACCACATGGTCGTATCTTGTTCTTGGTTCTTTCCTTTTAGGATGTTACATGTGTACTTTATCCGTATCTAGAATCTACCACAACGAGTGCTTTTTGGCATAGACATTTGATGCAATTCTTTTGATTTTTGATGCAGTTCTTTTGACTTATATGTGACACTCGACAACCTTATACTACCAAATATTAGACAAGAGACCAACACTAAAATTGTTTTTGTGGGTTTTCAAGCTGTGTCTATCATCACAACAAGCTAGAACTGGACATACATAAATGTAATTGTTGTCTACTTATCTATAAATGTAATTGTTGTCTACTGAAATGTGAATATACATGCTCATATTTTTATACATTACATTTTATTTTTTTTCACTCATATTGTTCGGCCTTCTCACATAAAGTTCTTGGTACCGCCCCTGACCTTGACAACCACATCTCTACATCGACCATGCAATACAAACATCTACTAGTCAACAATCCCAGTTGATGGTCACCTGTCAACGTTCCCACTCGACAAAGTTGTTGACCTCTAAAAGTATGTCGACTTCCGAAGACATATCGACTTCCTAGTCACAACATGTATCGACCTTGCTGCTCGACTTCATGTCTATTTCTATAAATACAAAGCACCCGTCACCGGATAAAGGATCTTGAATTTTAGAGACTAAAAAGCCAAAAGGATATTTCCAAGATCAAAGCCAAGACCATCGAACTCTAGACTTGACAACGAAACACCTTTTCTCTATCCTCTTATTACCATGACCGGGTCAAGGTGTAATCAACTTGGATTGAGAATAGCATTCAGACCCTCCCAACCATGTAATTATTTTTTTTTCATTTATTACGCACGTCTTACAATTTTATTTCTATACTCTTATTTTAATGTGTCACATGTTGATTAGCTACCTTTTTATGACGATTGATATGGATTTATTTACGAGAATGATTTGAATAATATCTGGAGTATATGTTAGTAATAAGATACGAGAGTGAGGAATTACTATAACAGAAGTCATACTGTTACATTTGTTCCTTTGGTTATCATCTTCAGAGAGATACCTTTGGACAAAAATCTACCTAGATCTTGAGAGAAGGAAGGAGTGGATGTTTTTTATGACTATTTACAAAATATGTAAGGAATATATATAAATTGGAAGAGAAAGTTTTACATAGTTGTGGCTAGTTTGACTGGTGAAATTCAATCAAAGTTTTCCCTTTTATCGTTTCACAATTATCTTTATTTCTTTTTGATCTTTCATAATTTACATTTACTTCTTGATTAGATTAAACTCATTCCTTAATTGGAATATCATCTTTACCTTTTTGATTTGACTAAACTAAGCCAAGATCTCCTGTTCTTTTATATTATTCTCCTTGTCCATGTGTTCGATTTCACACTACTACAAAGATTGTATATTGAGTTGTGGATGTCTTTTGAAGTCAGATATAAATTTAAAGTTTGATATCTTTGACTGGACAAATATGTTTACACTTTTTACCCACAAAAAAGAGCAATCAAATTTTGATGTCGTTGCCAGGACAAGACAACTGATAACCACTAAGAACTTGGGGTCCGCTTAGAATTATTTAGAGTTATTAAATTTAGCACTAGACTTGATTACATAATTTTCTTTCTTTATTTTGATAAAAATATCTTATTTTTTTTCTTTAGACTTGTTATTTATTTCTCTTCAAAATAAATAGATTTTTCCTTTTCCTTTTTCTTTTTCCTACCGATATCCATTCTGTCTACTCCTTTTTCTACTGAGATTTCATTCCGATAGTACACTTTTTTCTTAGTTTTTTATTTTAGTTATATTTTGTAATTTTATTTCCTTTCTTAGTTTTTAATTTCTTTCTTAGACATTTTTTCTAGCCTTTGTAAAAAAACGTCTCTCGTTTCTTTATTTTGATTGCAACCATGTATCTAGAGACAACAAGGCATACCATCTTGTCCACTTGCACCCCTAAATTTTTTCACACTATGAACTGTTGGTAGATCATAGAGAACCATGCACTTCAATTGATGTCCTTGCATCAACCACTTCGGTTGGCATCCTTGCACCAACCCCCTATGACTTCTTCTACTTCATCATTTTCACTCTTGAATCTATTGTTTTGACATCTTATATTGGGTTTTCGACCCAAGATATTATGAGAATAACTGTCGATGCAAGAGAAAATATTAATGCACTCAAGTTAGTCATGCCATCCTACTTTCAAGATCGTGTAGATCTATATTCAACCACAACCGAGAGGCGAAGGTGCATGATCCAAATTGACAAAGGTTACTACCCGCAATAGAAGCCTCATATACGCTAGAAAACAAATCTTTTCTTATGCACCCTCGGTATATACATTGATCCACATTCAGATTGCATGTATGATGACTTCAACCATTATGTAGAATACACTAGTCCCAATAAAGAATTCATTTTGCCTTCCTACTCAGATCCTCCATTGGACTCAACTAAATTTTTTAGTGAAGATTATTCTATCTAGGAGAGTCCTTCATTCCACCCGTTTGATACAATGCAACCGTTAACAAAATATTTACAATATCCGTACATGTAAGTTGATGATAGAGATTTTCACATACCTTTGGATGACCAAGAAGCCATGTATCACCCTACAGATTAGTTTGACAAGTCGCTTGATCGGTCCACTTTGATTTTAGTCCCAAATCAGAGTGACACATCACATGTTGAGGATTGCCATTTTGTTACCAACATACCATCTAGGGGTGAGTATTTGGTTAATTCGGTCGGTTACGGTTACTTTGGTTCAGTTAAATGGTTAATTTATGGTTTAAAATTTTAACCGTTAACCTAACCAAACTAGTGTCGGTTAGTTCAGTTATGGTTATTCGGTTAATGGTTAATTCTGTCGATTAATTTGGTTAACCAAACAATACTCTTATAATGATATTGTATGAAAATAATTATAAAATTTTGAACAATTATTATATTATAGTAATATTATATATAAACCTAGTGACATATAGTTCATAAAAGCTTGATTAATTTATAAACATGATGGTTTTTTAAATAAAAGGTAAAATTATATAGGTATCTACATGAGAAAGATATTTCTTTTTGAATAAATTGTGATTATTCAGTTAATTCGGTCAACCAAACACAAAATACTTTTAATCGAAAAATTAACCGTTTAACCAATTAACCAAAATAAATAAACCAAATTAACTGAATTAAACAAAATTTTTAAAAAATTAACCATTTAGAATTAACCATTTGGTTAATCAGTTATTAACCGAATTTTGCTCACCCCTAATACCATATACTTTGGGCTGGAACAATTTATATGACGAGGATGATAATTACTACACATGTTAGAAAGGTGATGACCACACATTTTATGATTTCACTTAATCCTCCTTGGAGGGTGATTATAGTGTGGGGGATGCTATTTTGACCGACTTTGAGGACATAGTTGGAATTCATGAAAACATCCTAACCCCCTTTCTTAGAGACAAGCTTGGGTGAAGGAATCACAATTTGATTTATCTAAGATTCCCCCACCTATAGAAGATGATTGGATTTCCCATACTCAACTTGGGTATACAGAAAGCGATCCAATCTCAAACTTTGAGAAGGAGGGTGAAGAACATAATTACTTTTCAAACTCAAAACCTCTTACCTCCATCATTTCATGTGTTAACATCTTAGGGACCGACTACGAAGATCATTACTTTGAAGGATATCTTGAGGATGTTATGCTAAGGAGTTCATTTCAAGATCAGTACAAAGATAATGTCACCAAGTCCTTGAATTTCATTATCCTATTTCAGACTTGGAAAGAACCACCACTCTTTACATTGTACTCATACATGGCCGATAAAATTTTCAAGTCACAGGTGGCCTTGCACAAAAAGCTTAGGATTTGAGATCCAAGTGTCGATATCGTTGGGAGACCTGCTTTCCTTTAGAAGACATATGACAAAAACACATAATCCCTACTCACCCAAGTTTAAATTTGCTCGAGGACGAGCAAAATTTTAAGATTGGGGTGGTAGGGCAGTACACCGTTCTATCTCTTCTATCGTTGACTTTTATTTTTACATTTTAAAGATTTTTTTGTGTAATTTTTAGTTTTTACATTTGTGGCTGTGTTGGTATGAATGACATGTTTAATGCTTATCTTGTATTAAATCACCTCGTCATCATTATATATGCTTGACCTTCAACTTCATTCATCTCATTGATTCTTTTTAATAATTTTGGCAATGAATTCTAAGATTACACATTGCTACCCACAATTTAAAATTACTTGTTCGCCTATTTTGTATTATGAATGATGAACCTAAGGTTTGTGTCCGATTCTTGAAACTAGTGTAAAATCAAAACTCCTTTTGGTGTTTTCACGGATTTGACAATATTCTAAGATTTTTTTGTACCGTATAATATTTTCACTAAGATTTTGAGAGAGCGATGATGAGTTTTGAGTTTAATCAAGAGGAACTGTTTACTATGATGGTCTTCATACTTACCCACATTATATTGAGTCAAAATAAAAAAATAAAAATAACCAAAAGAGGCTTCGCTGCCCAAAAACCACAAAAATTATCAAAACCGAATAAAGTAGAAGATCCTAAAAATAGATAGCAACCATGCCCAATTAATTAAAATGTAGTGTTAAAAGCTCGAGAGTGAATAAAATTATAACGAATTTATTTTTCCTTGTTTTTGGGAAAGTTAAGGATGATGCCAGAGGGTGTATGACTATGCTCACAAATGCGGGTATGATGTGCTTGACAATGTCATCCAAAACTCTTTAGAGAGTCTTTTAGGAACCCTTAAGAGACTAATGAGACTTTTTGAGTGGTAGGGTTGGTTCGAGAAGGATACGAGGAGATCATCTCACTTCTTTGAGCC
Organism: Alisma plantago-aquatica; assembly: GCA_963693085.1. Lineage (NCBI taxonomy): Eukaryota > Viridiplantae > Streptophyta > Magnoliopsida > Alismatales > Alismataceae > Alisma > Alisma plantago-aquatica. The sequence goes on from OY856411.1 coordinate 1,272,565,198, forward strand.
ATTTGTCTTGGACTAGAGGGTCTATTATTCCTTACATGGACTAGCCTAACGCAGATCGGGAACCTCATGAGTCATTAGAGTCTTTTCTATTAATTTTTGCATTATGAAATGATTAAGTGTGAGATATGTTGTACTTGATCGGTTTACATGATATCCTGATAGCATCTCACTACTCACGTTTGTCGTTTTTTGTACCTTTATTAGCCATGAGATCCCTTTAATTGTCTAATTCTTAGTTTTTTGTAATTATCTTTTTTCTAAACACAAATACTTAATAAATCTAATTTTTGAATTGCATGCAGAATAAAATTATTTGTGTCCATTAAATTGATCGTGGTGATCAAAGGAAAAAGCCATCAATTTTACATGGTTCGATCGAAAAGCATGACAACTCATTAATGTATTTGACCTGACGGAAATGGAATTTAGAAGAAGGCATTCCTTTTCTAATTCTAATAAAAGAATTTTGTTCACTTATCACTTGCCTTAATTGATAGCTGATTAGTTAGACAACGAGTCGCTCCTTTTTCGTATTCAATCAAAGCATTAATTGGATTCATTGTTTTGTCCGTTCCGCAATTGTTTCTCTTATTAAGTCCACCGCGTGCTAGCAAGGAAAGAAATGGACGCTGTCTCACATTCAAGTCTTTGACCAGATTGGGAAGTTTCCACATTAAATGAATGGACCAAGTTGAAAAGTAATTATAAGTCTTGCTAATTGAAATCAAGAACGAGGAAGAATATTTATCACTCTACAACATTATCAAATCGGCAACATGCATGCATAATGTCAAATCAGCCCACGATGCTATATTACTAAGCCATCAACCATGCACCCATGCAAGTGCATCGACCATGTACTCATGCTAGGCTGTCGACTTGTATTTGTTATTTACAAAGTTGTTGACCTCTTTTACTAGTACGACGATACCGAGGTGTCAAATTGATAAATCAGCCGATCGAGGCAATTGAATAATAAACCAATCAGCAATGGAAAAGAAATAATGCTATCGAGCACTTGGAAACCTATCGTCCAAAAACAAATGCACAACTCCTCTCCAGTGGCGGAGCCAGGAAATCTGGGTAGGAGGGGCACCATTAAGATGAATGCTTTAAGATCCATACAAGGTAGGGCACTATGAGTAATTTTTATAAAAATCCGTGTCAAATTGGTATCAAATAGTGAACAACTACAAAATCTGGGTAAGGCACTTGCCTACCCAGGCCGAAGTGTGGCTACGCCACTGCTCCTCTCCTAACCCTTAAGTTTGTGCATTAATAATTCACATCAGCCAAGGTCGACAGTCAGCACCTCGACAACCGCATCTCTGAATTGACCAGGCAATAGCAGCAGTTGCCAGTCTACAATCTCGATTGATGGCTGCTTTTCGACGTTCCTGCTCGACAACCACCAACGTGTCAACCAGCCAAAGCTATCGACCTCCAAAAGTATGTTGACCTCCGAAGACATAACGACTCTCCCCCACCCCCAACACATATCGACATTGCTGCTCGATCAGTCAAATACGGGCTGGGTCCCGTCTGCATTAGTTCCACAGCTTATAACTTTTTATGCATTTATTTCTGGACTTTTTAAATCTCAAAATGGATTCTAAGGCTTCCCGTCTATTCCTATAAATACCAAGCAGCCGTCGCCAGACAAAGCAACTTGGATTTTTGGGACTAATAAGCAGAAAGGTTGTTGCCAAGATCAAAGATAAGTCTAGAGACCATCGACCTCTAGACTTGACAACCAACCATATTTTCTCTTTCCTCTTCTTACCATGACTGGTTCAAAATTGTAATATGTTTCCTTCTTGTGCCATGAGTGACTAGACTCATAACTTGGGTTAGAAGTAGCTGTTAGGTCCTTCCAACTATGTAATCATTCTTTCTTTAGTTTATTGCATACATTCTTATAGTTTTATTTCTATAGTCTTGTTTTAATGCATCTCATATTGATTAGCTACCTTTTTGTGATGAGTAATATAGATTCATTAGAGAGAATGATTTAAATACGATCTAGAGTATATGTTAGTAACAAGACACAAGAGTGAAGAGTTACTATAACAGAAGTCATACAATTATACTTGTTCTGTTGGTTATCATTTCAAGAGAGATACCTTTTGATAGAAATCTACTCAGATCTCGAGAGAATGAAGGAATGGATGTCTTTTATGACTGTTTGCAGAACATGTCAGGAACATATACAAATGGAAGATAATGTAATACATGATTGTGTCTGGTTTGATTGGTGAAATCCAATCAAAGTTTTCCCTTTTATCGTTTTATAATTATCTTGATTTTTTTTTATCTTTCATAACTTAGATTTATTACTTAATTAGACTAAACTTGTTTCTTAACTAGAATACCAACTTGATATAACCTAGTTTTTCCCATATTTTATTATATTTGTTTGCAAATAATATAAAATGAAGGACACTTTAGACATATGGTTCCCTATGTGTTTTGTTTGGAAAGTATGGTACAAAAGTACAAATACTCCATATGGAATAGATCTCATGTAGTTTACTACTTTTAATAATCTATTAATAAATATTAGATAAAAAAGAGAGGAAAATATAATAATAAATGGATTTCTAAAAGTTATGGAAAATTGGTACATGGAATTATTTGGCATACTCTAGAAAAGAGATTTTTGTACATAAATAAAAATGATGGTTTTTTTATTATTGGACAATTGAAATTTGGATAATATATAAGTTTCCAAAAGAAAATAAACTATATAGTGTGTTAGATAATTAAAAGAGTAAATATCTAATCATTATTGGAAACACAATATTTGAGGTATCAAACATGAATATCTCAGCTTGACTTTTGGAGATACTAAAAAATAATAATGAAAAGAAGAGAATTCTAGAATTGGGAGATAAGGGATATTCCGGTAGATAATAATATTGTTTAAAACAATGTTTAAAAGGAGTGAATTTTGTATGAAAAAGACATCCCTATAAAACCCAATAATAATTATAACTTGAGAAAAGAATAAGTGAGTTTTCATAGAATACAGATAATAATTAGATGAATATATCAGAGAAAGAGAGAAAGAATTATTTAGTTTTCAAGTCATAAGGATTTGAGAAACAATTTAGTGATCAGAGTACCCAATAAAGTGGTATGGACTTATATGCTTTTCTTTCGGTGGGTTAACCAACAAATACAGATAATTGGTTTAAGAAATCTACCAAAGAAGGAAAAAGAGAGAGAAAGGTAAGAAGTTATATCACATGGATTTTGGATTAATCCTCTCCTTATAATGAATTTTGTTTTCTAAATATGATAAAGGAAAGGGGAAAGAATCGACAACTCATTATTTCTCAGGATTAGCCTCGATGAGGCATGACCAGAGGGAAGGGTCTCCATGAGCAACATATATATATGGGTACCTCCTCCCCTTCTTCTCGATCAATTTCCTCCACTGTCATGGCCTTCTAGGGCTTTGCCTAGGACTTTTAAAGAACTGTGCTAGTCGCTTATCCATCCTTCCCTACTGCTTAATGACTAGATCACCCAATAAGCTTCCCCAATCTCATCTAGAACAACGCAATGACTGGAGAACAAGTTACAATCGCTTGGTCTTCTTGAGTTTGTCGACAATCATGATAGTAGAAGGCAACACATGACGGTCCCTGGTTGCTGCCAATGAACTCAACCTCGGGTCTAGAAGTGATCACCACCGATGAACAGTGCATCTAGGGGTCAAAGGGAGGAGTTGGAGCTTGCAACCTCCACATCCAGGAAGTTACAGATGTGGGTCTTGCTTGCTGGTAGGTGCATGGAGGTTGGCCACTGGTAGCAAGGAAGAGCAATGGGGGAAGAAGATCGAGGACCCTGTCGGGGGAGAGACAAAGTAGGGAAACTAGGAGAGGTGCATAGGTGATAGCCGATGTGTCAGCTCAGTCTCCAGCTGTTACCGCGTGAGGAGAAGTGGTCCACAAGACACGCGTGGGGAAGAAGGGAGAGCCAGCCTGGGTTGACGGGTAAACATACTGCATCATCGGTCAGTGAGCTAAGGAAAATAAAAGAGATAAAAAGGTGATCGGCTGACGTGTCAACCTCCAATTGGCCCTAGTAAGTAAATCACACAAATATTATAGAAATTGCTAAAATGGTCTGATGAAAATAAGTTATATATGAAGTTTGATCAGAAAAATAAGAGGAACATAAATAAAATATGATGAAGACCTAATTATGATCCAATACCCAAAAGTAATGTTGCATGTGTTAAAAAGGTGATTAAAGCGTAAAAATCCTAGTTTTGATATTTACATGTTGAATATGGTAAAAACTTCTCTTATATGCTACTAACTGATATTGTGGACTATAATAGTGGTGTAACATGGTTATTATCATAATAATGAGAAACTAGGTCTTCTAGAGTGGATAATCCTTTAGATGTGTACTTAGGGTCTTGAACATAAATGATGATGTAACTTGCAATAACCTTAATGTGCCTAATCTGATCTTAGTATTCATCATGCCATAGTATGGTAGTTTTTATGATCATGGCTACATTTGATATGATTTAGGGTTCTTAAAGTCATTAGATCAATCAACATGGGAACTGGAATATAAAACATAACCCTAATGATAAATCGATGTCAAGGGAACCTAAACCTAGATTAGGATTTGAGTAAGTTTGATCTAATTAATGCGATGGTGACAATTTAAGATTTATATACATGAAAATTAAAGTTGATTGGTTGGTTTTCTTGCTTGATTGGATAATATGCTTGAAGTATATTCTGCATGATAATCTACATGGCTCACCATTAAGGTATGTGGTTGCGCCTATGAGTACCCACATTAGTCAGCCAGTGTTTTTTTGAGGTTTTTCAGATTTATTGCAAATTAAATAGTTGGATGTTTATTTAATTTTCTGTAATCTATAAATCCCCTATTATTATCACATGATATATGAATGACTTGCTCGAACCCCTCATACCAACTTTGTAGGTTTGAGAAATGAATACTAGAGAGAAAGTCATTGAGATGATTAGGACCATGCCACAGATTGGGATGGTCATATGAGAACCAAACCCCCGATTGGGATGGCTATATGAGGCCCGACCCCAGATTTGGAAGACCAATATGGCACCTATCTCCAGATTGAGAAGGTGTCGTAACATCCACTATAGGGAAAATAGCCTAAGAAAGGGTATCTCAGAGGTTGAGTAAAAATGAGTTGAGAAATTATGATGAAAATGTTGATTTTGATTTTTTAACAATAATTACAGTGAATATGTTATTACACATAAATGTATGTGAATATTTTGTTTCATCCACATTTACAATATATCTTGTTATACTGATCCATGCTTTTGATTTCATGACGTTTTAAGTACATACTAGATGACACCACGATATGATGGACATCCAAAATTTCATGATGACATTAAAATTAACTAGTAAGGAGGATTAGATAGCGATCACGATCTAGGGTTCCCCCCTCCGTGCGGCGTCCGGGCTTGAGGGAGGGGGCTCGGCGGCCGACGCTCGCCACCTTCTCCCCCCATGCCTCTTCCTCGGCCGCTTCTTTCTCCATCTTCAGGCGCAGACTACTTCTCCAGGCTTCCCTTGGGCTCTCCTTCTCGAGGTGGTGGCCGTGGAAGGTCTGGGTCTCATATCAGGTTTTCCCCACTGCTGGTGTTCGAGGTGGCAAGGTTGGGAGGTTAGCGAGCTGTGGTTCTGTGAGGTTGGCGAGCTGTGGTGTTGCTTCTGGATCTGTTTGAGACGGCGTCCCTCTCCTCCATCTTGACTCTTCTTTTACTTCTTGTTTTGTTTTGGTTTTCTCTTAGTCTAGGGCAGTTTCGTCTGCCGCCTTCAGGTTTTCATAGTGTTCTGGTCTCCTTTCTGGTCCCCTCTTTTTCCTTTTCCGTTCTCGCTAGTAGTTCCTCTTTTCCAGTCATTTCGTCTATGTGTTGGGGCGTTTTCCTTTAGCTGGTGGTGGGTCTCCTGCGCCTCAGTGTGTCTTGCTAGGGCAGGGGACAATCAGGGGCCTGTAGTTTCTTGAGATGGGGCTCCCTTCCCCACTTCCCGCCTTTTTGTAACTCAAACTGCTTCTTGAGCTTGTAGGGGGTGTGGTAAGGTTGTTGGGAGTGGTGGTGGGGTTCCCTGTGTTCTTTACCTCCCACCTTTCACATGTCAAGACTGTTACTGCTTGCTTGCCTGTACTGTTGGGGGGATGGTTTCCTATTTTGCCGTTTCCTTGGTGGCACTCTCTATCTGTTTGTGTTTTTTCCCCTGTTTGTAGGTATGTGTTTCTTTCCCCTATTGGTATTTTCATTCACTCCTCTTCTGCTTATCCCATGGGCTCGTTAGGATTGAAGGAATCTCTTATTGATAGCTGCTTTGTTCAGCCACTACGAAGAGAGATCAACGCTGAAATTTGCCTACCGCCTCCCAATCTGAGTTTGTGTGCTTCGTCGGTTCTTAATAGGAGTGTTGAATGGCCTTTAGGGATGACCTTATTTTGTAGATGCCGTATGGCTTGTTAGTAATGATATTATTCTGTTAAAAAAAAAGATAGATGATACTTCTTCTCATAGGTATATTTCTGATGAAGAAAAGTTACGTAACTTCTAGAGAAACGTCTTGTAAATAAAGTTTCTAAATTTATAAAAATTATTTACTATTATTTGTTTAAAATCTGGATCCTTAGGAAAATTTTAGATAATGAATCTCATCTTTCTGGCCTTCCTTAATTGGGAGTTGTTGGAAAGTGAAGTTGTTACACAACTTCACATCTTTGATTTGACTAAACTAAGCCAAGATTTTCCATTCTATTCTATTGTTTTCTTTGTCCTTGTGTTTGACCTCACACTACTACAAAGACTCCGTATTGAGTTGTAAACATGTGTTAAAGTCGAGTATAAATTTAAAGTACAATATTTGGATAAACGTGTTTACACTTTCGATCCACAAAAAAGAGCAATCAACTTTTAGTCACAAGTCATCAGAGTTGACCACTTTATTTTTGTGTAAGATCAATCTAATGTAGGAAAGTATGAAAATCAACAAACGTGTAAACACAATTATATAGTGTTTTTGTGGAGATTGATGGTGTTTTGGTCATTAGAGTTGACATATACAATGAAAATGAGTGATCAACTTTTGATAATGAGTCGTAAGGTCGTACGCCCTTCTATCTAAAATTTTGCACTCTCAATCCAAATTATGAGTCTAGCTACTCATGACACAAGAAGGAAATAGATTACAACTTGAACCGGTTATGGTAAGTAGAGAAAAGAAAAAAAAGTGACTGGTTGTCAAGTCTAGAGGTCGATAGTTGACTTTGATCTTGGCAACAACCTTTCAGCTTGTTCGTCCCAGAAATCCAAGATCCCCTTGTTTCGTGGCGGTGTCTTGATATTTATAGGAATAAATATAAACTCTTAGAGTTGGTCTTAGATTTGTAGCAACAGAACATTTATTACAGGCAAGTGACACTGTCGAAATGTTGATTTGTTGATCGGAAACATCGCCTGGTGGATGTTGACTGCGAACATCGCCTGGTGGACATTGACCGGGAACGTTGTCAGGTGGCCGTCCACCAAAGGTTGATTCGTTGGCTGCTTAGGTCGATTGCTAATTCAGAGTACCGACTCGATACATGCATGCATGTTAGGTGGTCGATGGCTATATAATTGTCTTCAAGGTCGATGGTTCGTCAATGGCCGTGGCTGTAGCTCGACGGTCTTACATTGAACGGCAGGTTTGCATATCTATTTACAATGGTGGTCGATGGATATTTCCTATAGAAATGACCTCGATAGATACAAGAAAACATGCATTGATCATTTTAATTGTCATGTGCCTCGTCGCGGCTGAATTGGTATGGCCGTAGAAGAAGTGTTTCGCTGGGTTAGCAATTTGTTGTGTGCTTTTCAAGGTTATTAATAAATTGTTTGCTCAATCTATTTTCATATGAGCTTTCCTATATAGAGTCATGTATAGACCCATCTTAGATGACCACCCAGTTGAAGACAAAAGATTAAACATCAATTATCCCATCCCCTCACCTGGTGCTGCGGGTCCAGTTTTTATTTCCCAACGTGAGAGAGAGAGAGACACGTCAAGGGGAGAGAAAGAGAGAGAGAGACAGATGGGTGAAGAGAGGGGAGTGGGTAAAGTGAGTGGTTGTAGGAGAGAAAAAAATGAGTAAGCTATTTTGTTAATAATTTTTGAACTGTAATATATTTTTTGACGAAATAAACATCGTTGCACTCTTTATAAAAATTACATTACAACAAGATCACATTTGATATATCTTCAAAAAATAAAATATACAATCTAAAAAATGAGATATAACGTGATTGAAAAAAATAAAAAAGGAGAGAGAAATTTATTTTTTATACCTTTTAATCTATAATGGATTTTTTAACAAAATAAAAAAAAATTATGTTCAATGGATAACGTGGATTACATGGAGATAATGTACATTTGGATAACATGGATAACGTCGATAGCATGGATAACATGGAAAAACATGTATATCTTCTGGTATTCCATGTTGTCTCATGTTATCCTATGGTATCCATGTTATCTCATATTTTTCATATTATCTATGAAAAATGAGAAATAATGTGATTGTAAAAAGTCAAAAAGGAGGACAAATTTTTTCTTATAATTTTTAATCTGTAATAGATTTTTTAACGAAATAAAAAAAATTACGCTCAATGGATAACATGAATAACCTAACGATAACATGTTTTTGGATAACATGGATAACATCGATAATATAAATAACATGGATAACATGAATAACATGAAATAACATGGATAGCGTATGGTATTCCATGTTATCCATGTTATCTCATGTTTTCCATATTATCCCATGTTATCCCATTGGATAACATGAAAAATTGTGTTATACAAATGAAATGACATGGGATAACATATTATAACATAGATTTATTTACAGAATACCATAAAATTTGAATAAAATGGATAACATGAAATAACATATAATAACATTGATAACTTGGATTAACATGAATAACATAGAATAATATGAATAATATAGAATAACATACAATTTTTCATTTTTTTCTCTTTTAAAAAAATAAATTGAACCTAAGATAATGTACAATTGGACTGGAGATAACTACATTTAGACCAGATATAACATATGACACTACCTCCCTCCTATTTTTCATATTTTCTCTCTCTTTAGAAAATAAATTGAACCTAAATTAACACATTATTGGATCGAAGATAACGTACAACTGGGTTGTAGATAATGTACACCACTACTTCCCTCCTATTTTTAATATTTTTTCTCTTAAAAAAATGAAGTAAACATGAGATAATGTACAATTGGACCAGAGATAATGTATGACACTAATTCCCTCCTATTTTTCATATTTCACTCTTCAAAAAATAAATTAAACTTGAGATAACGTATAGTTGGACTAGAGATAACGTCCAATTAGACTAATGATAACGTACTACACTACTTCCCTCCTATTATCATATTTTTTCTTTTTTTTTTAAAAGTAAATTGAACCTAAGATAATGTAACACACAATTGTACCAGAGATAACATGTGACCCTACATCCCTCCTATTTTTCACATTATCTCTCTCTCTGAAAAGTAAACTACACCTGATATAACGTACAATTGAACCAGAGATAACGTACATTTGGACCGGAGATAACATATGTCAGTACTTCCCTCCTATTTTTCATATTTTCTTTCTCTAAAAAAATAATTTCCCCTATGTTATAACATGTTATCTCATGTGTTATACTTATTTTGTTAAAAAAATTATTATCAAAGTATATCGACATTAGTCTTATTTTAAAATATTTTTTTTGTAAAGAGTACAACATTATTTATTTCGTTGAAAAATGCATTATTGTTTAAAAGTTATTAAAAAATATGTTCTATTTTTTCTCTCCTACAATCACTTTCTCTCTCCACTTCTTAAAAACTTTATTATCAAAGTATGTCGACTTTAGTCTTATTTTAAAGTATTTATCTCATGTACTATATTTATTTTGTTAAAAATTTATCATCAAAATATATCGACTTTAGTCTTATTTTAAAGTGTTTTTTGTAAGGAGTGCAACAGTATCATTTAAAAGTTATTAACAAAAATATGTTTTCTTTTTATTTCTCTCTCCTACAATCGCTCTCTTTCTTCGCTCCTTAAATTTTTATTATTAAAGTATGTCGAGACCCGTTTTATTTTAAAAAAATTTTTGTAAGGAGTGACGGTATTTATTTCATCGAAAAATGCATTGCCGTTTAGAAGTTACTAACAAAAATATGTTCTTTTTTTCTATCCTACAATCATTTTATCTCTCCACTCTCCTCTCTCCACTCCCTCTTCCAGTCTCCATCTCTATTTCTCTCTTTCACTCACATTGCAAAAAGCAACAACAGAAGAAACCGACACAACATCAGATGATCGAACAATTTATAAAGGTTGAACAAGTAGCTTGTGCACATCATTAGGGGATCAGTGGTCATCCCGTTTCTGGTTCAACCTGTGGTGCATATATCATTTTCCTTTCCATATATGGTCGCTTTAGATCCATTTGTATTATTAACCACTATTAACCATATAATTGCGATAGTATATTAATGATCTTAGAAAGTGCAATGCCTGTGTGGAGTCTTGAGATTTCCTGTGTGGAGTCTTGAGATTTCTAAGTTTGTAACTTCTCATTGTGGTCAGTTGTATTAAAGAGTTTCCAAGCCTTCTGAATAATGTAAAATTATTAGCTTATGTTTTCTAATCACCAAGACTAATTTAATAGACACAAATAAATATGTTTTGCACTCTGCAAGCCAACAATGTACTAATTAAGCATTTAAACTAGAAAAAAGAGATAAATTATAAAAATACTAAGAATTAGATAATTAAAGGCATATCTTGACTAATAAAGGTACAAAAATTTAGGTGAAAACATAGTAATATATACAAATTTGGGTTTTATCAACCATACCAAACTTATAACTTGCTTGTCCTCAAGCAAGACTAAAACTCAAAGATCCTAAAATAACATCCAATTTGAGTCTGACCGTAAACACTAAGATTAGAAAAAACAATTTTGATTCACAAGTTACACACTAGGTACAACAAAAAGAATTTAGATTCATAAGTTGTTCATGACATGTTATCTCAGAATGAACCTCTACCGTACAAACAAACTTGCGATTGTAAGATCAGAGAACTACTAGGTATGTTTAAGTAATTTTACTACAGTCCAACAAGATTATAGGGATGTAAACTATATATATAAGCATTAAATCACAATCACTTAGGAAAATGAGAAAAACGATGAGTATGAGTATAAAGTTATTATTAGGAATTAGTGGAAACCAATCAAGTACAACACATCTCCCGCTTATTCATTTCCTAATATAAAATAAAGGAAAAATACTCTAATGACTCATGAAGTTCCCGATCTATGTCATGCTGGTCCATTTAACAAACAACGGTCCCTGCAATATAAGCCAGTTGTGTAAAAATAGTGAGATGATCTCGTCATACTGTTCTTGAACTAACCGTTATACTTCGAAAGTCTCATTAATCTCTTAGGGGTTCCTAAATGACTCTCTAATGAGTTTTGAATAACACTATCAAACATAGCATACCCGCATTTGTGAACACAGCCGTACAACCGCTGGGCATCAAACTTAATTCCTCTAAAAAGGAAAAATAAAATACTCATATTTTTGTTCACCCTCCAACTTTTAACTATGCATTCTAATTAATTTAAAATGGGTTCTACCTTTTTTCTTTTTTTTCTTTTATAGAAAGGAATTATTTTTAGGATTGTTGAATGACCAGACCTCTTTTGCTTAATTTTAATATTTTTGACTCAATCTAATGTGGGAAAGTATGTGGACCATAACAATAAACACTCCATCTTAGTCAAACTTGAAACTCATCATCACTCAATCAAACCTAGTGTAGATTTTTATACAGTGCAAAGATCATTAGAATATTGTCAAACTTGTGAAAACACCGCTTGGAGTTTTGATCTTACAATAGTTCCAACAATCAGACACAAATCTTAGGTTCATCATTCATAACATGAAACACGTGAAAAAGTAATTTTAAACTATGGATAGCAACACATAATTTTAGAATTCATTATAAAAATTGTAAAAAGGAATCAACGAGATAAATGAAGCTGAAGGTCAAGAAAATATAATGACGATGGGGTGATTTAACACAAGATGAACACTGAACCTGGCATTATACCAACATAGCCATGATTCCAAAAACTAAAAATTACCAACAAAGTCCTAAAAATGCAAAACTTAAAGAAAAGATAGAAGAAATAGAAGGGAGTACTGTCTTACCACCCTAAGCTTAAAATTTTACTCATCCTCGAGAAAATTGTAAACTTAAGATAGTAGGGATGGCATGCGTTGTGGTCATCTATCCCACAAAGAAAAGGGGTCTCCCAATGATAGAGAAACTTGGATCTCAATTCCTATGTTTTGGGAGAAAGGTCACTAGCGTCTTGCAAATTAGATCCACTATGTATGAGTCGAGTGTAAAGAGTAATGGATCTTTCCAACTCTGAAATAGGATTGTAAAATTCAAGGACTTGGTGACTTTATCTTTTTAGTGATCAAGAAATGAATTCCTTAGCATAACATCCTCAAGATATCTTTGAAAGTAAGGATATGCAAAGTTGGGCACTAGAAGTTCAACACATGATATGATGGAGGTAAGAAGTTTCAAGTCTGGCATATAATTATGTTCTTTGCCCTTCTTCTCAAAGTATGAGATTGGATCACTTTCTATATAACCAATTTGAATATGGGACATCCAATCATCTTCTGTACATGGGTCAATTTTAAATGAATAAAGTTGTGAATCCTTCACCCCAAACTTGTCACTGAATAAGGTGGGTAGGATGTTTTCATACGTTGTAACCATGTTTTCAATGTCTATCAAAATTGCGTCCCCTATATTATCATCACCCTCTAAGGGGGATGAAGTGAAAGTATAAAACGGGTGGTCCTCACTTTCCAAAAATGTATAGTAATAATGTGATCATCATCATATAAAATGTTCCAACCCCAAGTAGATGGTATGTTGGTAACAAAATGACAATCCTCAATATGTGGAATGTTTCTCTGAGTTAGGACAAAAATATAAATGGAACGATCAAGTTGGTCATCAAACTGATATGTAGGGTGATACATTTCTTCTTGGTTATCCACGGTTATGTGAACGTCTCCATCATCATCTTCCATGTAAGGTTATTGTAAATCTTCCCCTAGAAGTTGCATTGTATCTGGGTGGAATGAAGGACTCTCCTGGATAGAGGAATCTTCACTAAAACCTCCTCTTGAGTCCAATAAAGGATCCAAGTAGGAAGGCGAAATGAATTCCTTATTGGGATTAGTGTATTGGACATGATGGTTGAAGTTTTCATACATACAGACTGAGTGTGGATCCACTGTATACACTAAGGGTGTATTGGCAAAGCTCTATCCTCCCGCGTATATGAGGCATCTATTACTGGTAATAATCTCTATCAATTCTTGAATCATGTAGTTTCACCTCTCGGGCACAGTTGAATACGGATCTACACAATCTGGAAGTAGGATGACATGGCTAACTCGAGTGCATTAATATTTTCTCATGCATCAGAGGTTACTTTCATAATATCTTGGGTCAAAAACCCAACATCGGATGTCAGAGCAATAGAGTCAAGAGTGGAAAACAATGAAGCAGAAGAAGTTGATAGGGTTTGATGCGAGGATGTGAACAGAAGTGGTTGATGTAAGGACACCAAATGAAGTGCATGGTTCTCTATGATCTGCCAACAATCTGGAGTGTGGAAAAAGGCACAGAAGCAAGTGAACAAGATGGTCTTCCTTGCTATGGCCAGATCCATGGCTGCAATCAAAATAAAGAAAACAAAGAGAGATATTTTTTTACAAAGGTTAGAAAAAAATCTTAAAAAAGACAAAAACTAAGAAAGGAAGCAAAATTTTGAAAACAAAATAATAATAATAAATTAAGGAAAAACAATACTACCAGAATAGAAACTCGATAAAATGAAGAGTAAACTACCAGAATGGACCTCAGTAGGATTAAAGAATAAAAGAAAAGAAAAAGAAAAGATCTATTTTTTAAGAGAAATAAATAACAAGTCTAATGAGAAACTAAGATTTTTTGTCAAAGTAAAGAAAGAAAAAAAAATTATGTAATCACTATTGCTAAACATAATAACACTAAATAAATCTAAGTAGATCCCAAGTTCTTAGTGGTTTCCCATTGTCTTATCCCTGACAATGACACCAAAAGTTAATCACTTTTTTTTCATAAGTGAAAAGTGTAAACACAATTGCCCAATCAAAGATTTTGGACTGTAAATTTATTCCCTACTTCAAGAGATGTCTGTAACTCAAAATGGAGTCTTTATAGTAGTGTGGGGTCGAACATAGGGACAAGGAGAACAACATAACAAGAACGGGAGATTTTTGCTTAGTTTAGTTAAATCAATGAGGTGAATTTGGTATTTTCGGTCAAATAACAAATTATTCTAATTAAGCAATAAATCTAAGTTATCAAAGATCAAAAGAAGAAATGAAGATAACTGTGAAATGATAAAAAAGAAAACTTGGACTGGGATTCACAATCAAACCAACCACAACCATGTAAAACCTTCTTTTCCAAATATATTTATGTTCGTGATATATTTTACAAATAGTCATAAAAGAAATGCACTTCTTCCTTATCTCGAGATCCAGGTAGATTTCTATCCAAAGGTATCTCTCTATCAAGATGATAAGTAAAGGAACAAGTATAACTGCATGACTTTTGTTATAGTAACTTTCTACTCTCGTATCTCGTTACTAATCTATACTCTAGATCTAATTGAAATTATTCTCTTAAAATAATTCATATCAAATATCACAAGAAGATAGCATTAACATGCGACACATTAAAATATCAGTTTCCAAATAAAATAGTATGAACATATGTAATAAATGGAAGAAAGAATGATTACATGGTTGAGAGGGCCTAACGGCTACTCCCAACCAAAGTTATGAGTCTAGCCACTCATTCACAATAAGGAAACATATTACAATTTGAACCGATCATGGGAAGGAAAAGAAAAAAAATGACTGGTTTCCAAGTCTAGAGATTGATGGTCTCTAGACTTGACTTTGATCTTGAAAACATCTAGGGCTATCAACGGGGAGGGTATGGGGAGGGTAAGGCTCTACCCTTACCATTACCCTCCAGAGGGTAGCGTGTAAGGGTAAGGATAATTAGCCTTCTTAGCAATTAACTTACCCTCCTCTTACCCTTACCCTCTTTCTGATAGGTAAACAAGAAGGATAAAGGATAAATGAGTAATTTTGATATAAAATGATAAAAAGTTAACTTAATTTAAGGTGGTGTGTAGGGTGATAAATATTAAGACACACTTTTTTTTACTTGCATATTCACAAATGCGAATATAAGCAAGTCCATATTATACTTGTGTAATTTGTTTAGACATTGGTCTAAGAATAACTTATTTTAAGTTGGTGCAGTCATCTTTTTTCCATCCCTATCACAATCACCGTCTCCATCCCTATCACTATCAATCTTATCACCACGTACCAAACATAGCCTTACCCTCTTCCCCACATGAAACATGGGAAAGGTAAAGGGTAAACGAGTAATTTTGATATAAAATGAATTTCTAAAAAATTAACTTATTTTAAGGTGGTTCATATAGTGATAAAGATTCACATCTCTCTTGTCTTGCATTTTCACAAATGCTAATATAAATAGGATAATAATATACTCGCACAATATGTTTAGACACTGGTCCAAGAATAACTTATTTTAAAGTGGTCCGATCATCATTTTTCCATTGTTCCATGGCCCTATAAAGTGGTTCAACATTTAATAATAATATATGCAAGCATTTGAGTACAAGTGAGGGTGAGAATCAAGCCATAACCCACAAGCTTTCCTATTGGAAAAAGTAAGGTAAAAATTGAACTAGAAACTTCTATATAATTATGTATCTTTGTTAAATAAATGTGGATAAAAGGATAAAAGGGTATGAATAATGTTTATACCTTACCTTCTATTTTAATGTGGTGAAAAAATGGCGAAAGAAATAAACGAGAGCGGGTAACAAAAATCTTTACCCTTACCCTTACCCTTACTCTACGGGACATAGATAAAGTGTAAACGGTAATAGCCTCCCCATTGACAGACCTAGCCATAGACGAAGTGTCTAATTGGGTTAGAATGTGTTGCGTGCTTTCCAAGGCAATATTCAAATTGTCGCTATTATTAAATTGTGTGCTCAAGCCATTTTCATATATGGTCCGTTCAGATCCCTTTGTATTATTATCAATCACGGTTAACCATCCACAATTGATATTATAGAATGATCTTGGAAAGTGCACTAACCGTGTGGAATCTCTATATTTCCATATTTGAATAGAATTAAGTGCCCCATGACTAAGGCAAATACGGACGATTCCCTTCCATGCATTTCTAATTTTCAAGAGAAAGTATTGCCATAATGAAATTCTTTTCAGTGTAATCTGCTCGTGTTGTTCATTCGTTCTATGGCCACATATGGACGATTCGCTTCCATGTGTTTCTCATTAAAACCGAAAGATTAATTTATTTTGGACAATTAGTTAATTTGGTAAATTTGGTTAATTTAATTCAGTAATTAATTAAGTGGTTAATTTTACTTAAAAATATTTTTTATTTGGTTAATCGAATTAACCGAATAGTCAAGGTATATTTAATTAAAAATACTCTACACACATATATATACACCTTTATAGTTGTACTTTTATTTAATAAAACTTCTACATTTATGTACTTATTATGTTTTTATTAATTGTGCACCTCTAATTTATATGCAATACTACTATAATATAACGAAAAGTTTTGACGTAACCAGTCCCGCACCCCATCTCGTCGCCCGTCCCACACCCCAGGTCATCGCCCGACCTACACCCCAAACCAGCGCCAGACGTAAACCCTTTTCCACACCCTTATTCTTCATTTGTCAGACCATTCCTACCTTCTTATCCATTTTCCGTGACCATTTGCCTCTCATTACCGCCGTTCGCCGCGTGATTTCTTCTCCCCCTCCTCCTCCTCCTCGTCCCGTCACCTCACACTCAAGAGGATTGGAATGACGACGTCTATTTAAGTCCTAGGAGGCCTGTCGCCGCCCTCTACTCCACCGTCACCGCGGACATACCTAGGCCGCTCCTGCTCGAGAGTTTCTCGTCCAGCGGACCATCGGCGTGCTGCTCAACCTCATCCGCCCGCAGCTCCTCCGCCTCGTCATCCTCATCCTTCCTGCCGGGTTCCATCAGGATGGGCCGCGCCGCTGCCAATTTTGCAAACCTCTGCTCTCCTTCCTCCTCCTCGTCCCGTCACCTCACACTCAAGAGGATCAGAATGACGACGTCCATTTAATCCCTAGGAGGCATGTCGCCGCCCTCTGCTCCGCCGTCGCCGCGGACATACCCAGGCCGCTCCTGCTTGAGAGTTTCTAGTCCAGCGGACCATCGACGTGCTACTCATCCTCATCCGCCTGCAGCTCCTCTGCCTCGTCGTCCTCAGGCTTGGGCCGCGCCGCTGCCAATTTTGCAAGCCTCTGCTCCATCGCCAACTGTCGTGCATCAAGGGACACCGAAGCAGGTAGGCGTCCTCTTCCTCTTCCCTAGACTATACAAGGTGTGGGCTAGAATTTGGTACTTTTAACATATGCAATAGAGTGGTGTATCGATCTATAACATGTTTAGAGCTTGGTCCAATAGAAGGTGAATTTGAATCTAATTACAATCCAACGCTTACATATAGCTCCCCAGAAATCTAAAAATTGAAGACAGTGAGTGGACTGGCCGATTTAGATAGCCATCACAGTCTTAAAACGTTGGATGTTATGCTGTCAACTTGTTTTCCAAAACTTAGAAGTGACCCCAAAATGTATGTTGATACTTCCCGTCCCTTTAACACCCTTATAGAAAGCCTTCGGCTATAGTAAATACAACTATAGTATGCAAGGTATGAAGATCCCTTCACCTTTATAGAGAACGTATAGATTACTTTGCCCCTACTAAAGTTTTAAGGTATGAAGACCCCCTGGGTCTGTTACTTTTTGTTGTTTGTATACAAGGTTTCACTATTATCCTGAATTTGAATGAAAAATAAGGTTTTTTAAGCCTCTTAAAGCCTACAGCTATAGTATCTCACATACTATGATAATGTCAGGTTCCTAAATCAGATTTTCAATTTCTTCAATAGAGTTCATGGTTTTCATCCTAATTTCAGCGAAAGTCTAGTAATATCAGCAAGAAAGTGCATAAGATTTGAAAAAGAGGTGGTGACATTCTTTTGTGATATTTGATGTAAACTATCAAATATGAGGGTTGTTAAGTTTTTACGTTTTAGTACATTAAACTGATGTACACAATGATTATAGAGAGCTCGTCTATACGTATGTTAAGTTTATGTAGTTGTTGCCTTACTGTCTTAGATATAATTGTTTGATTTGTCATATAGGAGGGTGTTTTGCATCTACTACTTACAAAGAAATTTGACAGGAGACTTTTAAAAAATAGAATAACATATACTCTTACGTTACCCTAACTTGATATTCTTATGCCAGTCGTATAAAATATTGAAGATCTTTTATACTAAGATGCCATGAATTTTGCATTTGTAGTGCTGATTTTACTATTTTAATTTTTTTTCAGATGTCACAAAATGGTTTAGTTGATCTGAACTAAGATTACAATCAAGGAAATGAATCTAATATTGGTCAAGATACAATAATCTCTATGTTGGAGAATTGCATTGATTTAGTCATTCCTAAACCTACTGGTGATGTAGATAAGCCTGTAGTCGGGATGTTATTTGAATCAGAATCTGATGCAAAGGCTTTCTACGAAAAATATGCAGATTTTTGTGGTTTTGGAATCAAGATTGCTCGTTCAGAAAAGTTGGCACCCAATGATGAAAAAAAGAATTGCATAGTCATGTTTAAAAGTCGGTACTCCGCCAACCAATTCCAAAGATTCTCTATACTGACTAAAGCCAAATGCAAGAACTTCCTATCCTACTCAGATTACATTCAGAAGAATCTACACCGGTCAGTATGCTATAGCTACTTTTGTGGAAGAACACAACCATGAGATTTTGGATTCATATATGATTAGACTACTACCCTCTAAAAGAAAGATACCCGAGGAAATATGTCGGCGTATCGATTTAAACGATAGTGCCGGAATTGGTGTGTCTAAAACTATGAAAAGTCTAGTGGTTGAAGTTGGAGGCTATGAAAAACTTACATTTACATCTAGGGACATTCAGAATCATCTCAATTACTCAATAAATCTAAGGCTAGGTGAAGGAGATGCCCAAGCTATTCAAGCATACTTTGTTAAGATGCAAGAGATAGATCAAGACTTTTTTTATGTCCTTGATTTAAATGAAAATGGAGTTGTTAGAAATATATTTTGGGATGATTCTCAATCAAGAAGAGCATACACATTTTTTGGTGATGTTATCATTTTTGACACTACTTATCTGACTAATAAATATGACATGCCATTCACACCATTTGTTGGTGTAAATCATCATTGCCAATCCATATTGATGGGATGTGGTTTATTATGTGAGGAAACAATGGAGAACTATTTATGGCTTTTTGAGACCTGGCTTAAATGCATGGGTAAATACATATTACTACTAAAATAATAGTATAAGATAGATTCAATATGTAATTTGTATATCTAAACAATTTTTGTAAATTGTTTGTACATGAAAACCTCCTAATGCTATTGTAACTGATCTGACCCAGAGTATAATGAATGTTATCAAAGTGGTTTTTCCATCTACTAGACACAGACTTTTCTTATGGCACATTACGAAGAAACTGCATGACAGACTTGGTAAATATGACAAAGTAGCAAGACTGATTAAATTTGTTGTGTATGAGAGCTCTTCAATTGATATATTTGAAAAGAATTGGGCTACTGCTCTTGAACACTGTTGCAGTTCTAAGATCAGTTGGCTTGATACTATGTATGAAATCAGACAGTTATGGGTTCCGGCATATGTGGATAACTTTTTTTGGGAAGACATGACAACCACTCAGCGCAGCGAATCGATGAATTCATTTTTTGATTTGTATGTAAATTCCAAGACCTCATTGAAACAATTTGTAGATCAGTATGAACTTGCATTGGAAACAAAGTTTGAGCAAGAGAAAAAAGTTGATTATGAGTCACGATTCAAGAATGCACCTTTGAAGACGGAATTTCTCATAGAGGTTCAAGTGAGAAAATTATACACATTGTCAATGTTTAGAAAATTCCAAACAGAATTAGAAGGGATGATTTGTTGTGAGGTGAAGCTGATATGTGATGATGGTGTAAATGCAACATATGGAGTTACTAAACAATGCAGGATTTGGCTTTCTGATTCTGAAACAAAATTAATAGATAAAGATTTCCAAGTGCAGTATGAACACAACAACATAAATATGAAGTGCAACTGCCATTCATTTGAATGCAAAGGTCTCCTTTGTCGTCATGTTTGTTGTGTATTGATTAAAAAATTGAAAATTGATGATTATCCAAATCAGTACATATGCAAAAGATGGAGAAAAGATGTCTATCGGACGTATTACTTGAAAGAAAGGGCTGATAAAATTTCTGACAAACCTGCACAAAGAATTCAACATCTTTCTAATATATGTGGCCAATTTTTTGACATAGAAAGGATTTCTAATGAAATCTATGAAGATGTTAGGAAGTGTCTTGTAGATTCTCTTTCTATACTAAGTGATAAATATCAAGATTCGGTAATTCCAAATTTTATCATTTTTATTATCTAAATTTAATAGGGAATCTATCTACCTCTTTTTTATTTGATTCTAATGGTTTTTTTTTAAGAAATGAATGAAATGGTTATGATATATCATATACCAAAGATTTGTTCACATGTTAACAATCTTTAACAAAAAATTGAATAATACCACAATTAGAACTGAATCTATAGCATCTGATGCTAAGCATTAATTCTATTTCAATGGGGATAAATATAGGGAAGCTATTCATCTGATTTATGTCAAATCAATCATAAAAATGAGTTTCTTGATGTAGTAGTTCTGAAAGTACTATGTTTTTGACATTTGTATGTTTCTATTAGTTCCTACTTGTCTAATTCTTTTAAATGTTCAACAGTGTTTTGGAGAAGATACAAGTTCCATATCAATAAAGAACTCAGCTTCACCAAACGTTGTGGTAGACCATGTTCAGTCCATAGGAAAACATGGAAAGAAACTCATTCCTACAAAACCAATTCAGCGAAAAAAGAAATACCAAAAAGACAAGAAAGGTGAAAGAAAAGGTACAAAATATATCCATTATAATTGAAGATCTGAATGCACTAGTTGGATATTAGTTGGATCTAAATTCGGACATTGTTTCTCATGAATTTGACTAACAAAAGGTATGTAACTATTGGCTTTTCTTATTATTTTGTTATGTATAATTTATTTGTTGAATAGATTTACATAATTTAGATTGTGAATTATCTGTTCCACGATTGATTGCAATGTATGAGTTTCCGTATTAACGAATGAGTGAATTACACTTTATGAGTTACCATAATTAGATATATTGCATTGTAAGAGTTTTAGTATTATGCCAATGTTTGAGCTTTACATTTAAGTTCAACTACTCGAATACAAAACATATTTTAGTATGATGCCAATGTTTGAGCTTTACATTTAAGTTCAACTACTCAAATATGTCTTGTGGTCTACTTAAATTGAATAAGATAACTGTAATTTTATCTATGAGCATAATATTCAAAGAAATTTAAGTGAACTTTGAATATGGATCAGGAATTTGTAGATGAGATTTTCAAGTGGTGGAATTCATAATTATAGCTCAAAGGTCATTTACTATAGATTTGTTAGTAAGTTGTAGTCATGTATGGCTAGAGGGGAGTTAACTGGTTCATAAAGGAGGGTTCCTTCATGGTCAACTATAAGAATATTTAGATATAAAGTACTTAACTATGATAGACCGGAGACTTGGCATTTGAAGCCAGATGAGGGCGCAATTATAATGAGGGATTTTTATCTAGAACCATCATTTGAAAGGCAAGAGGTATTTAACGAATTGTTTGTACAAAAGATAATCAAGTTTTATGTTTATTTGTGTATTCAGAATTTGACTATCTTTTCCAGAAATTACTACTTAAGGGCTTCTGTCATTATCATGTTGAAGATAACTCTAATATCAATATTCTGCAATTATGTTGCATAAATTAACTATTATATAAAATCATCTTAGCACATTCAAACATGCATTTAGTAACTGCTTTCAAACATGCTTATTTTTTGTTTGTAGGATTCTGTTTTGTGTTGTACTGCTACTCTTCTTGCTACCTTGAATTGTATAAATTGATTATCTGTTCAGAACTTGAGTATATCTGCTTCTGAACTTATTACTTAATAGTTCTTTTCAACAGATACAAAGGTTTTCTGCTGTAATCTTGTTGAAGATTTATGTACTAACTCTTCTGGGTTCATATTGGATAAAGTCATTTGAAAAACTACTAGTTAATAGACTACTGACTCAATTTATTCAGAGAACTCTTCTGGTATAATTTTGGAGACGTTTTTGGTATCTTACAACTCTAATCATATGCTGGATGTATTTCTACTGGAATTATCTGACGCACATCTATGTTCAAAGGCTGGATATATTGTTGTTGGTATTATATCGAGACAAAGAGGATCTTTGCTGCATGACTTTATTGAATATAATCTGGTTTCTGTACTACTTTGAGATAGAGAATCTCACTTACAAATCTATTGAGACAAAGACAATTTCACATACAATTCTAGTTTCTATACTTCTTTGAGACAAAGTGAATCTCACATATGACTATTCAGAGACAAAGAGAAATTGTGGAATATAATCTAATTTCTATACTACTTTGAGACAGAGAATCTCACATACAACTATGTAGAGACAAAAAGAATCTCACATACAATTCTGTTGAGAATCTCACTTACAATTTTGTTGAGACAGAGAATTTGTAAAAACTTCAATATATTGTATAACGATTTATATAAAGATACAACCTGGATGATCAACTGAGCATTGATGCATTATTATTCAATTTTTTAGATGATTTTTTATATATATTGAAGAATTTAACCAAATCAGCAATTGAGATTATGTCCTCAAACTACAAATTCATAATTGAGATGATTCAATGATTTTGTATGTTTCTACCCCTCCTTTTCGACCGATAATGTCTCCAAAGGTTGTAACTGAATATCAAGTGTTGATTTTCACTAGAACTTTTCCCTCATTCATTGAAATTTGTACAATCTAGTTCATATTGTCATTCCATGTATCTAAAAAGTACACCAATTCAATTTTATTGTTGCAAAGTCCGGTTTATAATGATCGCCAAAAAAACTCTAGTTCATGTTGGATAAAGAGTCATGTTTTCCTTGATTCTCCATGTTGATGTCCACATGAATACATGACTGTACACTTACAAAAGATCCTTATGTACTATTTATATTGAATACAAAAGTTCCCTATGCACTATACACATACAAAAGAGTTTTATGAACAACTTTGTAGATTGTATATATAATCCAACAAGATTCTACAAATGTGTACAAGACTGTACAAATGGTCCTACAAGATTGTACAAATGTGTAGAAGACTATACACATGATCCTACAAGACTATACACATGTGTACAAGACTGTACACATGGCCCTACAAGGTTGTATACATAATCCTACAAGACTATACAAATGTATACAAGACTGTACAAATGGTCCCACAAGATTGTACAAATGTCTACAAGATTGTACAAATGGCCCTACAAGACTGTACACATGTGTACAAGATTGTACAAATGGTCCAACAAGATTGTACACATGTGTCAGAAGACTGTACTCATGATCCTATAAAATTGTACACATGTGTCAGAAGACTGTACACATGATATTACAAGATAGTACACATATGTACAAGACTGTTGGCCCTACAAGACTATACACATGATCGTACAAGACTGTACACATATGAACAAGACTGTACACATGGTCCTACTAGATTGTTCAAATGTGTACAAGACTGTACACATGGTCCTACAAAACTGTACAAATGTGTACAAGACTATACACATGGTCCTACAAGAATGTACAAATGGTCATACAAGACTGTACACATGGTCCTACAAAACTGTACAAATGTGTGCAAGACTGTACACATGTGTACAAGACTGTACAAATGGTTCTACAAGACTATACACATGATATTACAAGATTGCACACATATGTACAAGACTATATACATGCTCCTACAAGACTATATAGATGTGTACAAGACTATACAAATGGTCCTACAAGATTGTACAAATGTGTACAAGACTGTACACATGGCCCTACAAGACTATACACATGTGTACAAGATTGTACAAATGGTGCTACAAGACTGTACACATGTGTCAGAAGACTGTATATATGTGTACACGACTGTATATATGTGTACAATATTGTACACAGTCCTACAAGACTGTACACATGTTTATAACACTATACAAATGGTCCTACAAGACTGTACAAATGTGTACAAGGTTGTACACATTGTCTTACAAGACTGTACACATGATCCTACAAGACTGTACACATGATCCTACAAGATTGTACATATGTATCAGAAGACTGTACACATGATCCTACAAGACTGTACACATGTGTACAAGACTGTACACATGTGTACAAGACTATACACATGTGTACAAGACTGTACACATGGCCCTACAAGACTGTACACATCATCCTACAAGACTGTACACATGATCCTACAAGACTATACACATATGAACAAGATTGTACACATGGTCCTACTAGATTGTACAAATGTGTACAAGACTGTACAAATGGTCCTATAAGATTGTACACATGGTCCTACAAAACCATACAAATGTGTACAAGACTGTACACATGGTCCTACAAGACATTACAAATGGTGGTATAAGACTGTACGCAGGGTCCTATAAAACTGTACAAATGTGTACAAAACTGTACACATGGTCCTACAAGACTGTACACATGTGTACAAGATTGTACACATGGTTCTACAAGACTATACACATGATATTAAAAGACTGCACACATGTGTACATGACTGTACAAATGTTCCAACAAGATTGTACAAATGTGTACAAGACTGTACACATGACCCTACAAGATTGTACACATGTGTCAGAAGATTGTACACATGATCCTACAAGACTATACACATGTGTCAAAAGACTGTACACATGATCCTACAAGTCTGTATGAATATGTACAAGACTGTACACATGATATTACAAGACTGTATACATATGTACAAGACTGTACACATGGTCCTACAAGATTGTGCACGTGATCCTACAAGATTGTACACATGATCCTACAAGACTGTACACATGTGTCAGAAGACTATACACATGATCTTACAAGACTGAACACATGTGTACAAGACTGTACACATGGCCCTACAAGACTGTATACATAATCCTACAAGATTCTACCAATGTGTACAAGACTGTACAAATGGTCCTACAAGATTGTACAAATGTGTACAAGACTGTACACATGGCCCTACAAGATTGTACACATGTGTACAAGATTGTACAAATGGTCCTAAAAGACTGTACACATGTGTCAGAAGACCGTACACATGATCCTACAAGACTGTACACATGTGTTAAAAGACTGTACACATGATCCTACAAGACTGTACAAATATGTAAAAGACTGTACACCTGATATTACAAGACTATACACATATGTACAAGACTGTACACATGGCCCTACAAGACTGTACACATGATCCTACAAGATTGTACACATATCAACAGAACTGTAAACATGGTCCTACTAGATTGTATAAATGTGTAAAAGACTGTACAAATGGTCCTACAAGACTGTACACATGGTCCTACAAAACTGTACAAATGTGTACAAGACTGTACACATGGTCTTACAAGACTATACAAATGGTCATACAAGACTGTACACGTGGTCCTACAAAACTATATAAATGTGTACAAGACTGTACACATGGTCCTACAAGACTGTACACATGTGTAGAAGACTATACACATGGTTCTACAAGATTATACACATGATATTACAAGACTATACACATATGTACAAGACTGTACACATGTTCCTACAAAACTGTATATGTGTACAATACTGTACAAATGGTCCTACAAGATTGTACAAATGTGTACAAGACTGTACACATGGCCCTACAAGACTGTACACATGTGTACAAGATTGTACAAACGGTGCTACAAAACTGTATACATGTGTTAGAAGACTGTATATATGTGTACAAGACTGTATATATGTATACAATATTGTACACATAGTCCTACAAGACTGTACACATGTGTACAACATTATACAATAGTCCTACAAGACTATATAAATGTGTACAAGGCTGTACACATTGTCTTACAAGACTGTACACATGATCGTACAAGACTGTACACCTGATCCTACAAGACTGTACACATGTGTCAGAAGACTGTACACATGACCCTACAAGATTGTACACTTGTGTACAAGACTGTATACATGATCCTACAAGAATGTACACATATGTACAAGACTGTACACATGGTCCTACAAGACTGTACACATGATCCTACAAGACTGTACACATATGAACAAGACTGTACACATGGTCCTACTAGATTGTACAAATGTGTACAAGACTGTACAAATGGTCCTACAAGACTGTACACATGGTCATAAAAATTGTATAAATGTGTACAAGACTGTACACATGGTCCTATAAGCTATACAAGTGGTCGTACAAGACCGTACACATGGTCCTACAAAACTGTACAAATCTATACAAGACTCTACACGTGGTCCTACAAGACTGTACACATGTGTACAAGACTGTACACTTGGTTCTACAAGACTACACATGATATTAAAAGATTGTAATGTGTCAGAAGGATGTAAACATGATCGTACAAGACTGTACACATGTGTCAGAAGACTGTACACATGATTCTACAAGACTGTACAAATATGTACAAGACTGTACACATGATATTACAAGACTGTACACATATGTACAAGACTGTACACATAGCACTACAAGACTGTACACATGATCCTACGAGACTGTACACATATGAACAAGACTGAACACGTGGTCCTACTAGATTGTACAAATGTATACTAGACTGTACAAATGGTCGTACAAGACTGTACACATGGTCCTACAAAAGTGTATAAATGTGTACAAGGATCCTACAAGACTATACACAGGATCCTACAAGACTGTATAAGACTGTACACATGATCCTACAAATGGTCATACAAGACTATACACATGATCCTACAAGACTGTACAAGACTGTACACATGATCCTACGAATGGTCGTACAAGACTGTACACATGATCCTACAAGACTGTACACATGATCCTACAAATGGTCGTACAAGACTGTACACACGATCCTACAAGACTGTACACATTATCCTACAAATGGTTGTATAAGACTGTACACATGATCCTACAAGACTATACACATATGTCAGAACACTGTACACATGATCCTACAAGATTGTACAAATATGTACAAGACTGTACACATGATATTACAAGACTGTAAACATATGTACAAGACTGTACACATGTCCCTACAAGACTGTACACATGATCCTACAAGACTATACACATATGAACAAGACTGTACACATGGTCCTGCTAGATTGTACAAATGTGTACAAGACTGTACTAATTGTCGTACAAGACTGTACATATGGTCCTACAAAAATGTACAAATGTGTACAAAGCTGTACGCATGGTCCAACAAGACTATACACATGTGTCACAACTTTGTACTCATGGTCTTACAAGACTGTACACATGGTCTGATAAATGATCCTAAAAGACTATAGAAATGTGTATAAGACTATACACATGATCCTACAAGACTGACACATGTATCAAAAAATTATACACATTGTGTCACAAGATTGTACACACATGTGTACAAGATGTACACATCGTCCAACAAGACTGTACATGTGTACAAGACTATACACATGGCCCTACAAAGTTGTATACATAATCCTACAAGATTGTACAAATGTGTACAAGACTGTACAAATGGTCCCATAAGATTGTACAAATGTGTACAAGACTGTACAAATGGCCCTACAAGACTGTACACATGTGTACAAATGGTCCTACAAGATTATACACGTGTCAGAAGACTGTACACATGATCCTACAAGACTGTACACATGTGTCAGAAGACTGTATAAATGGTCCTACAAGACTGTACACATGATATTACAAGACTGTACATATATGTGTTGGTATGTATGCCCATAGAGCAAGTCATATGATGATTATAATGGGATACTTTGTAAATGATTTGAATAATAATAAAGGCAATTTCCGATCTATATGTTTAAACTGTTTCTGAGATGATGGTGTAACATGATAGATGTCTAAAGAATGACTTTACTCAATGACGTATGCTTTTGGGTTGAGGACCTGAACGATGAGATCATACAGATGTTAAGAGTATACATTCTTCTTTTTGTCCCTAGTCAGTTGTTATTGTGGAAATAACCATAGACATCAATAACACTAAAGACTAGATTGTGTGTTGGTTGATGATAGAATCTCATTAGTCATGATATAGCGATATCAAACCAAGCACATAGGTACTTGTTAGAGAACAAGGTACCAGACAGACCCACTGTGAGAGTGACACATGGAACCATGACTTGGTAGTCACAGTCAGCTCTCACAGTGATGGTGGTGAGTGTGATTCTTAGACCTGAAATCACTACACTCAACACATGTCATTGGGTACACTTTGACATCATCAAACGCAGTCGTGAAACATGGGTTGTTATAAAGGTGATGATTGGGTGGTTTTGACACATGGGGCTTTTGAAGGGTGAGTGATAGATATGGGATTTGTCCCTCCTGAGGGAGTTTGATGTCCTTGGCCACTTGATGAGTAGGATTGAGAAAGGCATTCACATGCACGTGTGAATCAATATGTGATATTGATGTCACACACATCTCACTCGGTCTGCTCTGAGATCAAGGAAATGAATGAACGTTGACAGGATGACGGTTCCATGCCTCGAGTTCATTCAGGATATCAGTGACAAAGGAATTATACATTCACTGTAACACCATTCACGGATTGTAGGATTGAAAGTTGTTCTCCAACTTTCTATTTCACTTGGGTAGCACTGATGTGTGACTAGGAACCGCTCTTTTCTTGTGAAGTTATAATTGTTATTAACTTTCACTACCAATGTGAAATGGACATGTAGGGTCACACACATAGGATTTAACCTGGAAGAGGAGTTTTATCCACAAACAATGTTTAGATTGATTACTAAAGGAGTTTAGTAGTTCAATTAAAAACTCAATCAATTGATAGCTCAATATCATAATGTTCAAGGTGTTGGACACATTGATTGGAGTATCGATTGAAATTGCAATTGATTGATTCTGCACAATCTGCACTCCCAACCGATCGGCTCATATGATGAACCGATCGGCTGAGCTTGGTGAAACGATCAGCTCAAGTGTTGAGTCGATCGACTCATGGTCAGGGTGAAATGATTGCTTCAAGTGTTGAAACGATCGATTCAACTGGTGCAACCGATCAAGTTGGGAAAGTAAGATTGGTGAGAATTTTCTTTTCATTTCACTTGCCCAATTTGATTGGAACAAAGATTGGTATTCGATACCAAGTAGAAACAAAAGAAGGAAAGTCAATTGGGAACTGGTCAGGATCACAAACCGAACGGTTCAGAAGTGAACCGACCGACTCATGAGTCCCAACCAATCGATTGAGGTGTCAACCGACCGGTTCAGGTCCCCAACCGACCATTTTAGTTGTGAAATGATCGGTTCAGGTTGCGAGTTGGTTGCTTTTGTAGAAAATCTCGAACCCTTGTACTCCTGCTTTAGTCCCATATTTCCCGGGATAGAGAACCTTGTCCCATGACCCCCCTATATATAGGTGTATTGGGGGCTTCTTAAAGTATAACTTAGTGCAAGCCGGTTGCTCTGCAAAGTTGTCATTCTCTCTTGTTTTGGTAACTGAGAGAGCCCGAGCAAGTGCTACCCGAAAAGGGAGGCATAGCAAGGGAAAGACAACTACAGTTGCAACTGGTAGCAGGAGAGTGTGTTGGTGACTAGTACGCCGACAGAAGGGTGCAACTCCTTCCGGTTCCTTGTGCGACAAGGAGATCGGAGACCACTTCCGCTCGGAGGACAACTGTCAATCCCGACAGTCTCAGTGAGACCAGGAGTCTTCAGTCACGGTGCGACCAGGAGCTGCACAGACACCGTCCAAGACCGGAGGTGAGGACCGCACAAGGCACGAGGTACTGTCGCCGAACAAGCCTCGGGACAAGGTATGCATCCACAAACCATCTTTCCTATTCTATAGACGTTGACGCGATTCCTTTTGTTCTGGGTTTTGAGGAGAAATTTTTTTGTTTCTGCTGCTTCTCTGCCTCCTCTAAAACCCAACAGTGGTATCAGACCCACGTCAACTGCTCTATATTTTAGGATTATCGATATGATCGATTTTGGTTTGTCACCTTTATTTATTGCATACGATGCAAATAAAATTAGCTTTATGCATGTCCAATCCACAAATCCCAATTATACATATATGATATGTAATATTAATGCACTCGATACACGTCGCCCTTAAACGAGTTTTGTGGTGGATGTGTAGCATGATTATGGCCTATAAACCCTATATCTGTGTGTGGTTGTATGTGGTTGCTTGCATCTCGGTCTGTGCACTGATTCCCTTCTCCTATTCCTGATGTAACTCGAAATAATTTGAGATTTCTTTTCCTACTTTTGCTCCCCCCGAATGTAACTCGGGGTTTCACAATTCAATTGTAATATGATAGAATTTATTTCCTGTTATGTCAAAGATCGGTGGACAACCTGAGACGATCGGTTCAAGGCGTGAACCGATCGGTTGGTGATCTAGACGACCGGTTCGAGGAGAGAGATGAGCGGGTGGCGACCTGATGAGATGCATGACGACCGGTGAACCGATCGGCTGGTGGCAGCCGAACAACCAACCTGATGGCGAGCCGATCGGTCATGGAGATGAGCTGATCAAACGCAGAAAGGCAGGCACATATTTCATCTTATATAGGTTGCATGTGATGTAGACCTAGATGACCGTGATTCCTCTTGGCTCGAGGAATCACAATAGGATGGCCATAATCATTGCTTTTTATCATTTTGCATGTTTTCTGTGGGATATAGCATGTATATGATACGTACTATATATTGTGGTGATTGGATATGTATATGTACATAAAAACCAAATCCCTCATTAAATATTAAGTTTTAGATGCCTTCCAAATGCGACACACATGAAAATCTTGATTGACCAAGTGTGGGCACGCCCAAGCGTGGTGCACCGTCTATCTCGTGGAAGCGTGAAGGATGAATGTGTGGGTCTGCCCAAGCAGGGTGCATGTTCATCGTGTTGGCTTTGGGTCGGACTTAACAAGGTGACCTAGATAGGATCTAGCACCTTGAGGCATGGAGATGATCATGTCAAGGAGTTGCATATGACATCTTTCAAGAGTTGCATATGATGCAATTGACAAGAGTTGCCTACCTGGAAGATCTGAGTTGTGGGTGACAACCCAAGCTGGTCCATGGCTCAGAGGATTTCAGGATCTTGACCCACTAGAAGATTGTACGCTGCAATCTTCCAAATTGATGGTGAGGGCTGTCAACTTGAATGAAAATAGTGGGAGCGGTAATTAATTAAAGGCCTAATTAACTATCGTCAAATTTTATTCAAATCAAATCAAATGGAGTTTTGACAAAATGCAATTTTTTCTTGTAGAATGGAAAAAGAATCATCTTTTAAAATGCGAAAATTAATTGAGAACAAATTCCATAATTGGTTGAGGACTGTGAGAAGTGTTCTGCACAATCCAGATATACCAGGAGCCTTTGAATCCACTCTATGTACGCTTAATGCGTTGGTAATAAGAAAATAGGTAAGGGAGAGAAGGGTTCTCTCGCCAAACCAATTTCTTCTACATGGAGAGGATGGAAGGAACGATGGAAGAAGAAGTCAGAGATAGAGATCTCTACTTCTGGTGTATACATGATAGAGATTAACTTTACTACTTCTTCATCATGGGTACTTGATACCGGATGCGGATCTCACATTTGTTCAAATGTGAAGGATCTTAAGAGAAGTAGGCCTTTAGGGAAAGGCGAGGTTGAACTACGTGTTGCCAATGGGGCAAGAGTTGCCGCCAGTGCCGTAGGAACCTATGAGTTAACTCTACCAAGTGGGCTAATAATAGAGTTGAAGAACTGCTATTATGTACCTGCCATAAATAGGAATATCATTTCCGTCTCTTGTTTGGACAAGGATGGATTTGAATTTATTATTAAGAATGGAAAATGTTCCATTTCCAAAGATGGGATCTTTTATGGAAGTGCCCCAATGTCTTATGGTCTATACTTGATAGATTTGGAGACAAGTGTATACAACGTAAACACCAAAAGGCAAAAAATCAACAACGAAACGTATCTTTGGCATTGTCGTCTAGGGCACATAAATGAGAAGCGCATTTCTAGACTCCATAAAGATGGCTATCTAGACTCTTTTGATTATGAATCAATAAAGACATGTGAATCTTGTTTATTGGGAAAGATGACCAAGACTCCCTTTTCAGGTAAAGGTGAGAGAGCTAGTGATCTATTAGGACTCATACATACTGATGTATGTGGGCCTTTTAGAACTAATGCCAGAGGTGGGTATCAGTATTTCATTACCTTTACTGATGACTTCAGCAGGTATGGCTATGTGTACCTGATGAAACATAACTCAGAAACCCTTGAAAGGTTCAAGGATTTCATGAGTGAAGTACAAAACCAACTTGGTAAAAGTATTAAGGCACTTCGATCTGATTGAGGTGGAGAATACTTAAGCCAGGAGTTTGAGGACCTTCTGCGAGCCCGTGGTATTGTATCACAATGGACTCCGCCTGGAACACCACAGCATAATGGTGGGTCTGAAAGAAGGAATCGTACATTGTTGGACATGGTGCGATCAATGATGAGTTTTGTTGATCTTTCAATTTCTTTCTGGGGTTATTCTCTTGAAACCACCACATTTACACTTAACCGAGTACCATCTAAATCGGTTCAAAAGACACCATATGAGATATGGACTGGGAAGCGTCCCGATTTGTCTTTTTTGAAGATTTGGGGTTGTGAGGCTTACGTTAGGAAAATGTTTCCTGATAAGCTTGGAACCAAATCCGATAAATGTTATTTTGTTGGATACCCCAAGGAAACGAGGGGATATTATATATACCACCCTACTGACAACAAAGTGTTTGTTGCCAGGACAGTTGTGTTCCTAGAAAAAGAATTTATTTCCAAAGGAAGCAGTGGGAGGAAAAGAGAGCTTGAAGAGGTTCAAGCCCAACAAGAAAACATTGAACCGGTAGATGTACAAGAGGAAAATGGAGATTCACAAGGTGTTGTGAGATCTCATTCTCCTCTGGTAACACAAGGACCTCATAGATCTAGTAGGACCCGCCTTGAACCAGAGAGGTTTGGATACCTTGTGACTCAGGAAGGTGGTGAGTTGATCATAGATGATGATCCAACTACCTACATAGAGGCTATGGAGGGACCAAATTCTGAGAAATGGCTTGAATCCATGAGATTTGAGATGGAATCCATGTACTCCAACAAAGTATGGACTTTAATGGAACCACCCGAAGGGGTAAAACCCATAGGGTGCAAGTGGGTCTTTAAGAATAAGACTGACATGGATGGCAATGTGCAAACTTATAAAGGCAGATTGGTTGCGAAGGGATTTCGACAAGTTCAAGGTGTTGACTATGACGAAACCTTTTCTCCAGTTTCCATGATTAAGTCCATCGGGATCATGCTTGATATTGCATCTTATTACGACTATGAGATTTGGCAGATGGATGTTAAAACCACATTCCTTAATAGGAATATAAATGAGGATGTGTACATGACACAACCTGATGGTTTTGTAGATCCAAAGAATGCCAATAAAGTTTGTAAGCTGCAAAGGTCAATCTATGGATTGAAGCAAGCATCTCGGAGTTGGAATCTTCGATTTGATGAGGAAGTCAAAGTGTTTGGCTTTATTAAAAATGAAGACAAACCTTGTGTGTACAAGAAGGTTAGTGGGAGCTCAACCACATTGCTCATATTGTATGTGGATGACATACTATTAATGGGGAATGATGTCTTAGCCTTAGAGAAGGTAAAGACTTGGCTTGGGAATACTTTCTCAATGAAGGACTTGGGAGAAGCATCCTACATTCTTGGAATTAAGATCTATAGAGATAGATCTAGAAGGTTTCTCGGACTAAGTTAGAGCACGTACATCGACAAAGTGCTGAAGTGGTTCAGCATGGAGAACTCAAAGAGAGGCAACGTCCCCATGCTACATGGAGTCACCGTCTCTAGAGCTCAATGTCCCCAATCTTGTGAAGAGAGGGAGCGTATGAATGGGATCCCATATGCATCAGCCATCAGATCCATCATGTACGCTATGTTATGCACACACCCAGATGTATTGTATGCTCTCAGCATGACGAGCAGGTACCAGTCAGATCTCAGGGATGCTCACTGGACAGCCGTCAAGAACATCCTCAAGTACTTGCGAAGGACTAAGGATCAGTTTCTTGTTTATGGCGGTGAGGAAGAGCTGGTTGTAAAGGGTTACACTGATGCAAGCTTCCAAACCGATAAAGATGATTACAGATCGCAGTCAGGATTTGTATTTTGCCTTAATAATGGAGCTGTGAGCTGGAAGAGTTCCAAGTAAGAAACATTTGTTGATTCTACTACAGAGGCCGAGTATATTGCTGCTTCACATGCAGCAAAGGAAGTTGTGTGGATCAGGAAGTTCATTTTTGAACTTGGTGTAGTTCCCAGTAGCTGTGATGCAATTGAGCGCTTTATTGTGACAATAATTGAGCTATTGCACAAGCTAAGGAACCCAGATCACATCAGCGGTCCAAGCACATACTACGGTGCTTCCATCTCATACGAGAGATCGTACAATGAGGAGATGTGAAGATTTGCAAAGTACCAACTAAAGACAACATAGATGATCCACTGACGAAGGCCCTTTCTCAGTAGAAGCATGATGGTCATGCTAGGTCACAAGGAATGAGATTCCAAGGTGACTGGCTCTAAGTGCAAGTGGGAGTCTGTTGGTATGTATGCCCATAGAGCAAGTCATATGATGATTGTAATGGGATACTTTTTAAATGATTTGAATAATAATAAAGGCAATTTCCGATCTATATGTTTAAACTGTTTCTGAGATGATGGTGTAACATGATAGATGTCTAAAGAATGATTTTACTCAATGACGTATGCTTTTGGGTTGAGGACCTGAACGATGAGATCATATGGATGTTAAGAGTATACATTCTTGTTTTTGTCCCTAGTCGGTTGTTATTGTGGAAATAACCATAGACATCAATAACACTAAAGACTAGATTGTGTGTTGGTTGATGACAAAATCTCATTAGTCATGATATAGTGATATCAAACCAAGCACATAGGTACTTGTTAGATAATAAGGTACCAGACAGACCCACCGTGAGAGTGACACATGGAACCATGACTTGGTAGTCACAGTGAGCTCTCACAGTGATGGTGGTGAGTGTGATTCTTAGACCTGAAATCACTACACTCAACACATGTCGTTGGGTACACTTTGAAATCATCAAACATAGTCCTAAAACATGGGTTGTTATAAAGGTGATGATTGGGTGGTTTTGACACATGGGGCTTTCGAAGGGTGAGTGATAGATATGGGATTTGTCCCTCCTGAGGGAGTTTGATGTCCTTGGCCACTTGATGAGTAGGATTGAGAAAGGCATGCGCATGCACGTGTGAATCAATATGTGATATTGATGTCACACACATCTCACTCGGTCTGCTCTGAGATCAAGGAAATGAATGAACCTTGACAGGATGACTGTTCCATGCCTCGAGTTCATTCAGGATATCAGTGACAAAGGAATTATACATTCACTATAACACCATTCACGGATTGTAGGATTGAAAGTTGTTCTCCAACTTTCTATTTCACTTGGGTAGCACTGATGTGTGACTAGGCACCACTCTTTGCTTGTGAAGTCATAAGTGTTATGGACTTTCATTGCCAACGTGAAATGGACCTGTAGGGTCACACACATAGGATTTAACCTGGAAGAGGAGTTTTGTCCACAAACAATATTTAGATTGATTACTAAAGGAGTTTAGTAGTTCAATTAAACACTCAATCAATTGATAGCTCAATATCATAATGTTCAAGGTGTTGGACACATTGATTGGAGTATCGAATTGATTGAAATCGCAATTGACTGATTCTGCACAATCTGCACTCCCAACCGATCGGCTCATATGATGAACCGATCGGCTGAGCTTGGTGAAACGATCGGCTCAAGTGTTGAGTCGATCGGCTCATGGTCAGGGTGAAACGATTGCTTCAAGTGTTGAAACGATCGATTCAACTGGTGCAACTGAGCAAGTTGGGAAAGTAAGATTGGTGAGAATTTTCTTTTCGTTTCACTTGCCCAATTAGATTTGAACAAGGATTGGTATTTGATACCAATTAGAAACAAAAGAAGGAAAGTCAATCGGGAACTGGTCAGGATCACGAACCGACCTATTCAGAAGTGAACCGACCGGCTCATGAGTCCCAACCGATCGGTTGAGGTGTCAACCGACCGGTTCAGGTCCCCAACTTCCCATTTCAGTTGTGAAACGATCGATTCAGGTTGCGAGTTGGTTGCTTTTGTGGAAAATCTCGAACCCTTCTACTCCTGCTTTAGTCCCATATTGCCTGGGATAGAGAACCCTGTCCCATGACCCGCCTATATATATAGGGGTATTGGGGGCTTCTCAAAGTACAACTCAGTGCAGGCCGATTGCTCTGTAAAGTTGTCGTTCTCTCTGGTTTTGGTAACCGAGAGAGCCTGAGCAAGTGCTACCCGAAAAGGGAGGCATAGCAAGAGAAAGACAACTGCAGTTGCAACTGGTAGTAGGAGAGTGTGTTGGTGACTAGTACGCTGACAGGAGGGTGCAACTCGTTCTGGTTCCTTGTGCGACACGTCGATCGGAGTTCCAGGCAGTCTGTGTGGATGACTGCAGAGGCGGGAGACCTCTGCCGCTCGAAGGACAACTATCAATCCCGACAGTCCCGGTGAGACCAGGAGTCTTCAGTCCCGGTGCAACCAGGAGCTGTACAGACACCGTCCAAGACAGGAGGTGAAGACCGCGCAAGGCGTGAGGTACTGTCGCCGAGCAAGTCTCGGGACAAGGTATGCATCCACAAACCATCTTTCCTATTCTATAGACGTTGATGTGATTCCTTTTGTTTTGGGTTTTGGGGAGAAATTTTTTTGTTTCCAGTGCTTCTCTTCCTCCTCTAAAACCCAACAATGTGTACAAGACTATACACATGGCCCTACAAGACTATACACATGATCCTACAAGACTGTACACATATGAACTAGATTGTACATATGGTCCTACTAGATTATACAAATGTGTACAAGACTGTACACAGGGTCCTACAAAACTATATAAATGTGTACAAGACTGTACACATGGTCCTACAAGACTGTACACATGATCCTACAAGACTGCACACATGTGTCAGAAGACTATACACATGACCCTACAAGACTATACACAAGTGTACAAGACTGTACACATGGCCCTACAAGACTGTATACATAATCCTACAAGATTCTACAAATGTGTACAAGACTGTACAAATGGTCCTACAATATTGTACATGATATTACAAGACTGTACAAGACTATACACATAATATTACAAGATTGTACAAATGGTCCTACAAGACTGTACACATGTGTCAGAAGACTGTATACATGATCCTATAAGATTGTACACATCTGTCAGAAGACTGTACACATGATCCTACAAGACTGTACAAATATGTACAAGACTGTACACATGATATTACAAGAATGTACACATGTGTACAAGACTGTACACATGGCCCTACAAGACTGTACACATGATCCTACAAGACTGTACACAAATGAACAAGACTGAAAACACGATCCTACTAGATTGTACAAATGTGTACAAGACTGTACAAATGGTCCTACAAGACTGTACACATGGTCCTACAAAACTGTACAAATGTGTACAAGACTGTACACATGGTCCTACAGGACTGTACAAATGGTCGTACAAGACTATACACATGGTCCTACAAAATTGTACAAATGTGTACAAGACTGTACACATGGTCCTACAAGACTGTACCCATGTGTGCAAGACTGTACACATGGTTATACAAGACTATACACTTGATATTACAACACTTTACACATATGTACAAGACTGTACACATGCTCCTACAAGACTATACACATTTATAAGACTGTACAAATGGTCCTACAAGATTGTACAAATGTATACAAGACTGTACGCATGACACCACAAGACTGTACACATGTGTACAAGATTGTACAAACGGTGCTACAAGACTGTACACATGTGTGAGAAGATTGTATATGTGTATAAGAATGTATATATGTGTACAATATTATACACATAGTCCTACACGACTGTACACATGTGTACAACACTGTACAAATGGCCCTACAAGACTGTATAAAAGTGTACAAGACTGTACACATGGTCTTACAAGACTGTACACATGATCCTACAAAACTGTAAACATGATCCTACAAGACTGTACACTTGTGTCAAAAGACTGTACACATGATCCTACAAGACTGTACACATGGTCTTACAAGACTGTACACATGATCCTACAAAACTGTAAACATGATCCTACAAGACTGTACACTTGTGTCAAAAGACTGTACACATGATCCTACAAGACTGTACACATGGCCCTACAAGACTGTACATATATGTACAAGACTGTACACATGGCCCTACAAGACTGTACACATGATCCTACAAGACTGTACACATGAACAAGACTGCACACATGGTCCTACTAGATTTTACAAATGTCTACAAGACTATACAAATGGTCCTACAAGACTGTACACATGGTCCTACAAAATTGTACAAATGTGTACAAGACTGTAAACATGGTCTTACAAGACTGTACAAATGGTCGTAGAAGACTGTACACATGGTCCTACAAAACTGTACAAATGTGTACAAGACACACATGGTCCTACAAGACTGTACACATGTGTACAAGACTGTAGACATGGTTCTACAAGACTATACACATGATATTAAAAGACTATACACATATGTATAAGACTGTACATATGGTCCTACAAGATTGTACACATGTGTACAAGAATGTACAAATGGTCCTACAAGATTGTACAAATATGTATAAGACTGTACACATGGCCCTACAAGACTGTACAAATGTGTCATAAGACTGTACACATGATCCTACAAGACTGTACACATGTGTCAGAAGACTGTACACATGATCCTACAAGACTGTACGAATATATACAAGACTGTACACATGATATTACAAGACTGTACACATATGTACAAGGCTGTACACATGGCCCTACAAGACTGTAACATGGTCCTATAAGACTGTACACATATGAACAAGACTGTACACATGGTCCAACTAGATTGTACAAATGTGTACATGACTTTACAAATGGTCGTACAAGACTGTACACATGGTCCTACAAAATTGTACAAATGTGTACAAGGATCCTATAAGACTGTACACATTATCCTACAAGACTGTACACATGATCCCTACAAATGGTCGTATAAGACTGTACACATGATCCTACAAGACTGTGCAAGACTGTACACATGATCCTACAAATGGTCGTACAAGACAGTACACATGATCCCACAAGACTGTAGAAGACTGTACACATGATCTTACAAATGGTTGTATAAGACTATACACATGATCCTACAAGACTGTACACATGTGTCAGAAGACTGCACACATGATCCTACGAGACTGTACAAATATGTACAAGACTGTACACATGATATTACATGACTATACACATGTCCCTACAAGACTGTACACATGATCCTACAAGACTGTTCACACATGAACAAGACTGTATACATGGTCCTACTAGATTGTACAAATGTGTACAAGACTGTACAAATGGTCGTACAAGACTGTACACATGGTCCTACAAAATTGTACAAATGAGTACAACGTTGTACACATGGTCGTACAAGACTGTACACATGTGTCACAACTCTGTACTCACGACCTTAGAAGACTGTACACATGTGTACAAGACTGTGCATATGGTCCTACAAATGATCTTATAAGACTATAGAAATGTGTACCAGAGTATACACATGATCCTACAAGACTGACACATGTATCAAAAAATTGTACACATTGTGTCACAAGATTGTACACACATGTGTACAAGATGTACACATCGTCCAACAAGACCGTACACATGTGTACAAGACTGTACACATGGCCCTACAAGGCTATATACATAATTGTACAAGACTGTACAAATGTGTACATGACTGTACAAATGGTCCCACAAGATTGTACAATTGTGTACAAGACTGTACAAATGGCCCTACAAGATTGTACACAAGTGTACAAGATTGTACAAATGGTCCTACAAGACTATACACATGTGTCAGAAGACTGTACACATGATCCTACAAGACTGTACACATGTGTCAGAAGACTGTACAAATGGTCCTACAAGACTGTACAAATATGTACAAGACTGTACACATGATGTTACAAGACTATACACATATGTACAAGACTGTACACATGGCCCTACAAGACTGTACACATGATCCTACAAGACTGTACACATGGTCCTACTAGATTGTACAAATGGTCCTACAAGACTGTACACATGGTCCTACAAAATTGTACAAATGTGTACAAGGATGTACACATGGTCCTACAAGACTGTACAAATTGTTGTACAAGACTGTATATATGGTCCTACAAAACTGCACACATGTGTCAGAAGACTGTACACATGATCCTACAAGAATGTATACATGTGTACAAGACTATACACATGGCCCTACAAGACTGTATACATAATCCTACAAGATTCTACAAATGTGTACAAGACTATATAAATGGTCCTACAAGATTGTACAAATGTGTACAAGACTGTACACATGACCCTATAAGACTGTACACATGTGTACAAGATTGTACAAATGGTCCTACAAGACTGTACACATGTCATAAGACTGTACACATGATCCTACAAGACTATACACATGTGTCAGTAGACTGTACACATGATCCTACAAGACTGTACAAATATGTACAAGACTATACACATGATATTACAAGACTGTACATATATGTACAAGACTGTACACATGGCCCTACAAGACTGTACACATCATCCTACAAGACTGTACACATATGAATAAGACCGTACACATGGTCCTACTAGATTGTACAAATGTGTACAAGAATATACAAATGGTCCTACAAGACTGCACACATGGTCCTACAAAACTGTACAAATGTGTACAAGGCTGTACACATGGTCCTACAAGACTGTACAAATTGTCGTATAAGACTGTACACATGGTCCTACAAAACTGTATAAATGTGTACATGACTGTACACATGGTCCTACAAGACTGTACACATGTGTACAAGACTGTATACATGGCTCTACAAGACTGTACACATGATATTACAAGACTGTACACATATGTATAAGACTGTACACATGGTCCTATAAGACTGTACACATGTGTACAAGACTGTACAAATGGTCCTACAAGATTGTACAAATGTGTACAAGACTATACATATGGCCCTACAAGACTGTACACATGTGTACAAGATTGTACAAATGGTCCTACAAGACTGTACACACGTGTTAGAAGACTGTACACATGATCCTACAAGACTGTACACATGTGTCAGAAGACTGTACACATGATCCTACAAGACTGTACAAATATGTACAAGATTGTACACATGATATTATAGTCTTGTACACATATGTACAAGACTATACACATGGCCCTACAAGACTGTACACATGATCCTACAAGATTGTACACATATGAACAAGACTGTACACATGGTGCTACTAGATTGTACAAATGTGTACAAGATTGTATAAATGGTCGTGCAAGACTATACACATGGTCCTACAAAACTATAAAAATGTGTACAAGGCTGTACACATGGTCCTACAAGATTGTACACATGTGTTACAACACTGTACTCATGGCCTTACAAGACTGTACACATGTGTACAAGACTATACACATGGTCCTATAAATGATCCTACAAGACTGTAGAAATGTGTACAAGACTATACACATGATCCTACAAGACTGACACATGTATCAAAAAATTGTACACATTGTGTCACAAGATTGTACACATGCATCAATTCGCCGTGTCTCTATAATGTACTCTATCCATCTCATAACATACACACCACAATCATTGCTCCCTAAAAGTTGTTGGGGATTATTTTATCTATTTAAATCATCCACTTTTTGTTTGTTTAATTCTCACAATACAAAAGGCAATGTCTTCTTCAATACATATCACTTTTTTTGGTCAAGCAAACATGTTACCTTTATTATTACCTCAAGGGTAGGTGGGTCCAAACAGCACACCAGAAAAAGTCCATATACAACAAGAATAGCTAGGCAGAGGGCTATTCAGAGACAAAGCAGAAAGAAAAGAAGAGAGGTACAAAGAACTATACAACAAGGAAAAGGGGATGTACAAGCTAACTATCATCAGGCTGCTGGCAGGTACGAATAACAAGCCACTGCACTAACAACAAACATAGCCTCTGGAAAAAATGATCCAGAAAACTACAGCCAAACCAGCCATCAGGACGGTCCATCAACTGAACAGAAAAACCAAAGAGCTCAAGGGGTCAGATCCATCCATGGAGAGAGCTATCACACACACCATTCACTCCATTGCAAAGCAGAGACAGCAAACTAAAACAACAACTTAAGAATCCTCAAACTTCTGGCGGGTAAGAAAAACCAAACTACAACAGCTAGAGGAACTATAACCACTGGAACAAGATAACAAAAAAATACAGCCAAACCAACCTTCAGGATAGCCAAACTTCAGAACAAAGAAACATCTGTATAGCCCAACGGGTCAGCACCAGCACCGCGAGAGCTATCAAACACACCAGTTCATACCAGGAACAACCAATCAAAACAAAAAACCACTTAAGAATCAGGATCAGATCAGACAATACATAACACTATGAAGTAAAAATCACTTAAGAAATAGTATTAAGAACTGGGGATGCGTAGTTTTTAGATGAGGGACTATGAGAACATTAGGAATGGTAGAACAAGGAGGTATGCTATTCCAAAGTGGGTGAAAGGGCGAGTACCATCGGCCATAGTGA
The DNA here is from genome assembly GCA_963693085.1 of Alisma plantago-aquatica. Classification (NCBI taxonomy): domain Eukaryota; kingdom Viridiplantae; phylum Streptophyta; class Magnoliopsida; order Alismatales; family Alismataceae; genus Alisma; species Alisma plantago-aquatica. The sequence continues at coordinate 1,272,608,761 of OY856411.1, forward strand.
TGAAGTGAGGAGAGCATACCTACAGATGGTGTCATGCGAGATCAATCGCCCGAGTCAGCGAGGCAGAGCTGACTCGTCATCAAGGTGCAACGTGGTTAGCATTGTTGTTGCAGTTGGGGCAGGTGATATGCTGGTCCTGGTGGCTGCTACATAGTTGGGAGGTGGCAAGAGAGGCTAGGAGGGAGGAAGAAGAGGCAGAGCAGGGGATGTGGGATGAGATGAGTGGTTGTGCTAAAGAAAGCCACGGCCTCGTGAGGAGGGATGGGTTGGTGGTGGAGGGACTGAGGAGTATTTTTGGTAGGTAGGAGGGGTTATGGGGCCCGCCTTGATGACCACCGCCGTGGTGGTGAGCCTAGGATGGTTGGGGGCGGTAGACAGTATAGGAGGTGATGGGGAAGATTATCAACCCAAAGTCAAGGAGAAAGGGGCGACAGAGCATACCTATATATGATCAGAAGGCTAGAAAGAAGAAGAATCACTGTCTTCTACAGATGTTGCGGTGTCAGCTGTCGTAGATGAGTCAACTTGTAAAGGATTCACCCATGAACCCAGCGGTGCTTGGTATTTCTCCCTAATGAACAGATGATCTGCAGATTCGTCCGTTCCAGATTCACCAAGCATTCTGTAGAGCGGAAGCAGTTCGGTTGGTGTTTCTAAGAGAAAATCTGTGATCCATGTTGTGATAGTCTGGTGATCGGCTGGCCTGAGGAAGATGATCCAATCTCTACAGAGCTTGAGATGTGCGATCATCTCTTTCCAACCACTGCCAGTGGAAAGTGATTTGTTTTCATTTTGAACAAGGGTGATCTGAAATGTCTGGTTTCCGATACGGAAGGTGGTGTTGCCTGGTTTAATGTGAAAATGGATATATTTCCATTCTATGGGCAGTTGAATGGATTCCATAGTTTTGTCTTCAAGGGTGTAGTTCATGGGTTGGATGAACGTCTTTATTGTATGCTGTGTTGAGGTTGAATATGGGTATTGCCTCTTTATGTTGGTGATGCTTCTTGCATTATGTAATTAACGAGTCTTTGAATAATTAATATTGAGTTCATTCACATTTACTTTTTGTGGGTTGCATGTATACCTGTCAAACAGCTGGGTGGGTTGGGTTTGCGTTGGCTAGTTGCAGGTGTAGGTTTTGTGGGTGCAAGTCAAAAATATATAATTCTAAATGGGTGGAAGATCAAAACCTGACCTGGCAGGGTTGCAGGTTGCATGTGGGTGCCGGTATAAAATGTGTCCAATCAACAATAAGTTGCCAATTTCTGTACAATTGATGTTGGTAAAGGTAAAGAGTCAACTTGTACAAAATAAATATCATATTTTAATAGGTGTATCTTTATGTTATGTATACAAATATACTTACTTCAATTAATTGAGTCACCCGCGAGTGTCTGCGGATCATCCATGAAATCCACTAAATAAACATGTGTGTATAGGTTTGGGTAATTTTCAACGGGTGGTAAATTTCACCACCCAAACCCAACTTAAATAGGTCAACCCATGGGTGCCCGCAGATTTTGGCCCAGTTTGACAAGTCTAGTTGCATACAATGAGCCACATAGATGCCTCTTGAAGCTACAGACGACCTTTCATTTCTCAGACATATTAGTCTACTGTTCATATGAAAAGACTCATCAGGGAAGTCATTGTAGTTGGTTGTTGATACTGTAGTCGAGAGATATGAAAAGACTCATCATAGAGGGACATCAATGACCCCTCTTTTAAAATAGGTTACCACAGACGTTCATACAAACATCTAAATATGACCCTATATAACTATTGAGTGAGATTTCTCACATGTACGAGACTTATATATACACTAGATTCAGAGAATGAGGATCAGAATCATGTTCTAGATATTAGTGATGTAAAAACTCTACGTTATGCAACAATGCTACCAATTTCTTTCTAACTAAAAGTGCAATCACTTGATGTTGGATTTTCATTAATGTAAGCAATTGAGCTACCAAAATTCCTAGATATGTCTATAAGTAAGCATGGTGTATTCTACAACAAGAATCTATTCAGAAGAATGTTGCGATAATTCTTTATATTTTTTTGAATGGAATTATTTTGAAAATAACCAAAATGTAGTGTAGAAAATCTTAGTTGTGTGTAAATATAATCCAAGAAGAATGGCATCCTTCCAAAGGCCAGTAATATCCAACCACCCCAAATAGAAAATAGCCATCTTCAGACGTATCAACAACCAAGACTAGGAGAGCAGAAGGGAGCACACAGACTGAAACCTCTAATCAAAATAATCAAGGATCACTCTTCAGAAGGTATTATGTCAACATGCAAGAACCATACTATCCAAAATGAACCAAAAAGGAACAAACGTCAGACAGATGGACTCCACAGAAGGAAACATCACAGAAAAAAAAGCAGATAGAAGCATTTGAAAGGATCTCCTGCAGAACAGAAAACTGAATTAAAGAGCTAATCATTACTCAAAATCTAAAAATCATTCAGAGCAGTGTGCCAAGTCGATTTCCATTATTGCTTTCTATTAAGATGAACTCTGGAATTCCTCTCCTTCTAGAGCCAATATAAGATACACATAGCAAGAAAATGGTTCTTCCTATCTCCTCAACAATAAGCCAAATCTGAAACATTGTTTGGACAAATAGGAAAACCAACACTCATAACCTCCATCCACACATGTTTTGCATTCACGCAGAAATATGTATAAACATTAAATATGTAGTTCAATATAATTTACACAGAAAAATAATGGTCAAATATCTGTTGAATTCAAACATGCACCCAACAAAAAGATGAGCATGATCAACATATATGACATTCCAAGAATCACATTTCTTTATTTTGACACAATTAAGAGAGTCAAGAATGTACATTCCTTTTCTGTATACACGTTTTCAGATTCAATGAAAAAAACACAAGCTGTAAGATATACAACTAGGCACATCTTTTTTTTTATACACAGATAGCCACATCTAATACAGATTGGTTAAGTAGTCAATAGTGTGTCAGAAAAAGACAAAGGGTGACCTATAAACGATCTTTAATTGTATAGCGTGATGATTCCAACAAGCGATAAGCAATATGACCCCTCAGAAAATGAAAATCTTCACCACACATATCTAGAATGAGCTGTGTCTCTGTAGTGCACTCTATCCATCTCATAACATATACACCACAATCGTTGCTTTTTGGAACTTGTTGGGGAGCAGTTTTATCTATTTCGATCCTCTACTTTTTTTCATCTAATTCTCGCAATACAAAAGGCAATGTCTTCTTCAATACATAGCACTGTTAAGTAAAAAAATAATGTGTTATAAACAATGCAAACTATTTAAGGTCATGGGAACTTGTAATTGCAATATAAACAAGAATCAAACAATAAGACAAACAATACACCACTTCCAGAGCATCTTTAGCATGTTGGTTGGATACTTTTCTCCTACGCGGCCTTAATCTATCATAATGAACGCATGTCCGTCATATGTACAACAACTAAATGCCAGTGATGCAAAGATATGATTGGAACCAAAAGTATTGAAGCTCTTTTGATCTCCTCACAATGGCTAAACAAACACATTTGCAGAAACTCTCTATTTTTTGCAATATTGTATGTGCAATACAAGTATCGAAGATAAAAAATCTTGTATCATTTCACTGAACGAGTTCATCTCTAAGCAATTGACAATATCCATCAACGATCTATTGAAAAAATGCAAATAAAATAGAATCAAATGATACCAAAACAGTTAATTAGTATTTATTTACCATCAAAAATACTACAAGTGATTCATGTTTTCAAAACTCTTTTAAAGATTATCAATAAGTGTCCTCTTTGTATTGAGTTAAGGAAACTAATTAGCATTAGTATAAACATCCAAATCAGTAAACTTTAATCTAAGCATTACATTAATACTTAACCTTGATGTTAACTATACTATTATAAATATCATGATTGGACAATTTTGGATACTTTAATCAGGTCAAACTAATCACGATTTACCTCGACATCTAATATCAATGAACTTCCAACATGTAAAAAGATCAATAACTGACATAGTGTAGTCGCTATTGTGTATTTCATATAAAGATCAAGCAATAAGATTCTTCCTCTGGATAACACCTCTACAATATGTCAAACAACATGATGACCCTTTACTAAATATTTTTAAACTCTTTCAAAACCACTAAAATTTCAGAAGATTACTTCAATAAGATACTAAGTTATTCAGGTAAACTTTACTCTATGTGACGAGTAATCTATTAAATTGCATATCAAGGTGGAAGGTGGTTGGAGGCAATACAATTAAACTCAAAGAAATAATAGGATAAGACATAGTACACAACTAAATAATCAATTAAACTCACATGATTGCAAATTTCTCCACCAATTCACATCATGCTCATGAAATCCCCTCTAGTAATTTTTGCGTTAGGAGATTCAAAAGTTATATCATCTGGACAACATTTTTGCCTCGTGGCCTGCATTTTTTGTTTTTTGATTTATTATCAAATATTTAATAGAAAAATACAAAAAAGGTAGTATAAAATTAATAAATTACAATAATTATCCACATTTTGAAGTCACTTTTTGGCATACTCATTTAATTGATCAACAACTAAGTCATCCCAGAATTTCATTGTGCTAATTTTTTCACAAGTCTCTTGGCTGAACTTAGGCCTTCTCACTCTAGGACTATTTTTAGGCCGCAACACTAAAGAAGATGGATTAACAACTTTCTTTGTAGCTTTTTTTCAACTTCCTTGTCTTTTTCTATTTTGTCCTCATCTTTGTAGGGGTCTTGAATCGAAGTGCATAATTTGTTTTCCTACAAATTATTTTAATGTTTCAACATTACATTTTTTGTTTTATGTAACATGTAAATCTTTTTGCATTATCTATAAAAAGGAATTGCATGGAAGAAAAAAAATCAAATAATGATTGAATATTTTCACAGTATTCACTTCAACTGACGCGATATCTCTATCCTTCATTAATATAATATCTTTGTTTCTAGACAACCCTTGATCAATTAATTCTTGAGTTTGGATATTAGCAAGAATAGAGTCCATTTGATCATCATTAGTTGTGATGTCAAGCCAGTCAATGTCCTAAAAAATTTAAATAGATTTATTGTAAGAGTAGATTAAATATAGTAAAATGTAGTGAAAATTATTACAAAAAGTTTAAAGCACTGACCTTTTTGATGTCATCAACTTTGACAGGTCTTCTAACCTTTTCCATAATCTTATAAACATCTTCAGTAGTGTATCTTGTCTCAATTCCCCCATAGATCAAAGCAATTGATCCTTTTATGTGTTCCTGTTCATCGAGTTTTAATTTCTAAAACAAAAAATTAATCTCCATCAATAAAACAAAAATAAGTTAATAAATAAAGACACTTCCAATACAATTTTTTCTTACCTTCCTAGTGTTCCTATTTTTTCCCCAATCCCACATGCATCTTCATTTACAGGAAAATTCTTAAATCGTTGTACAAAATTTTACTTATCAATCACCTATACATATTATAATTAAATTGAAGAATAAAAAAAGAGTGTGGAATGTCACATTTCCAACTTTTCATGGGTGTTAAATGGGGATTCCGTATCAGACATGTCAAGTAGATTCCAATTAGGAGACATCTACACAAGAAAGATCATTAGAATTGTGAAAAAATTCTATTATATTTTATTACACATTTAATTTTTTATTACCTTACTCTTAGTGCAGACCCTTTTCAAAGTATCAGTTAATTTGACATCTATAATGATATTTTTAATTCCCTATACAAAACATTATAAATCAATAAATCCTTATAAGACCTTAGCAAATCCGATATAATATACATAATATGTAATTTATCTTTACCATTTTAGTCATTTCAGCCAAATCAGTATTGTCAGTCCTTTCTGCCAAATCAACAACTTTTAGAATGTAGGAGATCTATAAAAGGAGAAAATTATGATGATAGTATATACCAAATAGACCACTTATTATATTGGATTAATATAACCTTTGGATCTTTAGAATTTTCTACACTTTTCAAGGTCACAACACAGGAAACTTCCTCTAATTGTGTTCTGTGCATATTAATATTCTGCAACAATTATAATAATAAATCATCAATGTATACACAAAAGGAGAAGAAAATCAACTTAATATATCACACATAATGTGTTCTTCATTACCTCTGCTGATTTCTCAATTTCCTACGATATAATAATCTGTGCACATTGCACATCACCCAACTCTGTGCTTTCCAAATCATCAATCTACAAGAGAGAAATGTATTTGAATATACACCACCTTAAAAATGAACACTTATTAATTAGAATGAACAATGCAAACATTACATCTACAGACTACATGCTATATTTGGATTTTAATAGAACTGTGAACAGATGGATGTGAAACAGAAGATAGGGAACCCACAAACTGCTAGGGTGGGCCAGTTTGCATCTGCCATCAGACACCCTCTTTTTATATGCCTATTCCACCTAACATTTGGCATGTAAGGAGGTAAAGAGAGGGTGACTCTCCTCCATAAAACATGTGTAAATGCTTGGTGACAAACCCCAAAATGGTGGTTAATGTAGGAATGGGTTGCAGTTGGACTTGATGATGTATGTCTTGTTTGTATATTAGCAGTAATGAACTTAAAGAGATGTGGGAGTTAGTACATATATCATGCAACACTCAATAATACTAAAGGACATAATGTCCCTACAATAGAAAATCTATTCTAACTAGTTCATGCGTATGAATTTCCACTATGTCAGTTAGTCATTGGAGGAGTTCTTGAGAAGTCTTTGCACACTGGGACCAAAAGGAAAAATGTACCTACACAGTTCATGTCATAAGGTAAGAACTGGAAGTCGCCACTGACCATTTTAGGTGACTTCTCAGTTTCATTAGTGTGCACACACAGACCTGTAGAATGGTTGTGAGTAGTAGTTGACTTTTTATGTTACTGATTCTAGTTAGGTTTGCCATTGTATCATTCAGGAATTGATTGTTAAAAAAACCACAAACTTCTATGGCGTAGCATGAGATACAATTCCATCTAGATCGTCCTGGCAAATCTATAACTACATTAGACAAGTATGACTTTTGAAAATTTTCTTTGGATCTTTAGATTTTTCTTGACTTTTTGTAATCAGTACATAGGTAAATTTATCAACATGTGTTCCTTCAATATCTATTTTCTATAACAAAATTATAAAAAAAATCTATTCATGTTGAAAAGTAATAAAATATCTATATAATATATCATCCATTATATGTGTTCTGTATTACCTCTGGAGACATTTCCTTCTCTTGAGATATAATAATTTGTCCACATTGCACATCACCCAACTCTATAATTTCCAAATCATGAATCTACAAATAAAAAAAATTGTGCATGAATACGCATCAAATGAAAAATGAAAATTACATTAATTAGAGCTAACAATGCAAACAATAACACATTTTTGAAAATTGTAATACCTTTCCATTCAATTTTATAGCCATGTCAATAACATTTTCGTTTGAATCAGGTTTAGATTCTTCTCTAACTCTAAATTCATATTTATCCTACATATCTTTCAACACGAAAATTCAATAAAAAAATAGGAATCATACTCAGTAAACAAAATAGAAAATGAGATATATCATTAAATAGTACCATAGAACTTGACTGTGTGCCACTATCTTCTACATAATTTTGATAATCATCACATGGTTCTTGTGTGTTATCATTATAATTTAAAGTAGGATATGGAATGCCACGAGATTGTAAATCATTTCTCAGCAATTCAAGTGCATCCTTACTGTTGTTATAAGCTCTTTTATAAGCAACCAACCGAGCTTTGCACCAACTCAAATCTGTTCTTAATCCAGAGACTTCTTCTCCATGTTTAATCTTAATCATTTCTAAAGTTTTCTTCATTCGAAGGATTTATGTATTCAACTCAGAAACTTTCAACTGAATAACATAAAATATTTATTTTGTTAATAGAACAAAAATAATATAAGTAAAATATAATTAAAAAAAGAAAGTGTACTACACTTATATTTAAAAATATTTATTATTTAATTAACTGATTTTTTATCATTAACCAATAGTTTTACAGTCGAATAAGTGTATATCACTGCTAAGATTTTATATCATTAACCAATAGTTTTAGAAAAAATATATTTTGCTATTTGCTGTTTTGTAATTAGAAATCCACATTTTCATATACCGCTAGTTTGCTATTTTGTAATTAGAAATAATGACTTTTTTTCACATAAACTAGTATTGTGAATGATTCTATATATAAAAACAATATAAACAAATAAAACTAAAAACAATAAAATACCTACCAATCTATTTCATGAAGAAGATTCTCTTTAATCTCTACAATCTTATCCTTTTTAGTATCAATAGTTGTTCCAAACCCCTTAGAAATTAGATCTCTATCTAGCGTCTTGATGTCAATATTCAAGCTTTCCATGTGAACACTAAACTTGGTCTTATTTTTCCATTTATTCAAAATTGGAGTGGCATTGGGGAAATATGCAATCATCAACTTTGTAACTTCTCTGATCCATACCTACAAAAACTCATATTGACAATTATTAAGTTTTTTTATATAAATACACATAAATATATATATATATATATATATTCCATAATTGAATGATTGGTATCTGACATCAAGGGAAAAGGACTGAATTTCCAATCATACAATAGGTGTCCTACAATGCTACATACTAGTAAAGCTATATCAGACCATATACTCATTCAACTGTTGAACTCATTTCGTTGAAAAGAACTTCAAACGAATGTAAAATGAAAGAATATACGTATTCTTAATGAAGTTTTGAAGTCAATATTATACAACTTTCTCTTAAATCATATTAACTTTCAGGACAAGCAAACCTATTTAAATCATGTTAACAATTTTTTGATCTGAATTATGCACACCTTAACTATTTCGAACAACAAGAGAAGAAATCTTTTTAAATTCATGTTAAAAGTTAGACAGAAAATGAGAGTCTTACCATTAAAACAAAGCAGCAACCCTTTAAATATCCTGCCACTTTCTTGCCCATAGTGGTCATGCTATCATGGAGAAATTTAAACACAACTTCACTCCAGTTGAAATCACCAAGAACACTCAAGTCATCACAATAAGTCAGAATCATATTATGAATGTTATATCCTCCATACAGAAACAAGAAGCTAGACATGAGTAGGACTAGTCAAACTTTGACAAACTCAATTTAACTTATATTGTCAGTCTTGGACAACAATTTTAAAAGAACGGAGTGGGCATCAGTAACCTTTGGATCTGATTTAGGAAAATATTTCTCTCTAATTGAACTATTCTTTCTATTCTCCTTTGTGAAAACAACTTCTTTTCCTATATTTGATCAGTTTTCTCGCTAATTAATAAAATTCATTTCCAAATAGGTAAACCATGAATCAAAAATCTACAAAGGAAAAAATTATGAACTTACCAATTATTGGAAGACCTAATATCTTTCCAACGTGTATGGAATTAAACTCCACAAAATAAGTGCCGATTTAGAAACACTTCCAATTAGAGTCATACACACTTACAAGATCCCTAATAATATTAACATAAAAAAATCTTGGAATCTTCAGGTCAATAAAATGACCAAAAGGAGTATCCTTCAACATTTTTTATGTTCTTCAGATGCTATATCCAAAGATTTTCTAAACTTTTCAAAGCTACACTTGAGATGAAATCTTTCAGTTGGTGTAGGTGTGCTAGGACTTGAAGTTTTCGAGGAACTCATCTTTGGATTAACTATTCTAGAAAACAATAAATATTTAAGCAAAAAAGAACAACAAAGTAATGTACATCAATGCAAATAAATTGATATCAGATACCTAATATAATGATTTAAATAGATGAACCATAGTCATTTAATTTAAGACAATTGCTACTAACATTATACATTAAAATTAATTGAAATAAACAACCAACATAATTTTAAAAAGAACCATAAATATGCTACTCAAATGTAATATCTTCGTTTTTGATGTAATTAGGACAGGGTAAAATCTTTTAAAAGATTCTTTTCATATGTAATAGATTTGTTTTAGATAATTTAGGGCAGAGGAAGCATTTTTAACACATTTGTTCTACGTGTAATACATTTGTTATAAATGCAATTAGGGATAGTAGGAGATGGCTAATATATTCATAGGATGTTGATGTAGCAAGTGCTTTATATAGATTTGTTTCAGAAGGAAATGGCTAACAACAACAGACACACAAAGTTGAGGAACTGATATTATTGAGATCAATTTTCTTTTTATATATAGGTTGGGTATATATGTACTCAGAATAAATTTTATTATAGCCAATTCATATAGTACATTTTATACTATAGACACTTTTGGCAGGATTAGGATTACTACCTACTGCACACAAGTTTATATAGGTACAAAATATAAGTTAAAAATAGCAACATTGTCAATAACCATAGAAAATCAAAATTTGTGATCATTCTCAAGTAATATACGCCATCGGTTTCCAAAAGAGGAAATCATTCAATGAAAGAGGAAATAATTCTAAATAATGAACGTCACTGCTGCCTCTTATTGAGAACGAGGAAATCACAGAATGATCCAGTCTGGTTGTCTTTTCGCTGCCTCGGGGCAAGACCTTAGGCAATGCAAGGTCGTCGATGAGCTTCCTGAAGTGCTTGTGACTCAGCTCGGCATCGTTGTAGCTGTGGTGGCAGTGCTGAGACTACTAGGGATTTTGGTTGCTATCTCGACGTTAGGGCTTGCGCTATCCAGAGAAGGTCGCCGTGGATTGAGGCACACCCCAAACTGGAATTGTTCTAGGAAAGCGCCATGCAGGGAAATTGTTCACGAGAAGTGCCAAACTCCATTTTATTCCTCACGTGACTTCTTCACATCCTCAAAGCAGTCCAAACAATAGCAGGGATTATAGAGATCATGAAGGACGGAGGAATCCGTAAAGGGCCACGGGATTAGGGAGACAGAGAAATAGGAAGATGAGTAGGGTGAGAAGAGAGGGGTTCGGCCGAGAAGGATGCCGCCATCTTTGCGACGAGAAGAACGAAGGAAGAGATGAGAGGGGAAGAATAGAGGATTTCGTCAGAAAGAGCGGGGAAGAGAAGAGAAAAAACGGTGTGTTTGCATTGCTGGACTGTTAACCGATAGACCGTTGGTGGACTGTTAGTGGACCGACCGTTCTAGGGTGTAGAATTGGGTGTGGGTCTGGTTACATGTATCACGGCCCATAATATAACATTTGCTCAAAATTTTATGAGTAATTTCATACAATACTATTAAAAAAGTGTTATTTGGTTAACTAAATTAACCGACAGAATTAACCGTTAATCAATTAACCATAACCGAATTAACCGACACTAATTTGGTTAGGTTAATAGTTAAAATCTCAAATAACAAATTAACCATTTAACTGAACCAAATTAACCATAACTGACCGAATTAATCGAATGCTCATCCCTAGCCACATCTAATCTTGGTCAAATAGCTCGGTTAAAATTTACAACTTCCCATTGCGGCTAGTTGTATTAATGTGTTTTCAAGTCTTCTGAACAATGTAAAATTGTTGGCTTATTTCTTTTAAGCACCATGTCTAATTTAATGGACACAAATAAATTTATTTTGCGCTGCCTGCAACCCAAAAATGCATTAATTAAACATATATGTTAGAAAAGGGACAAATTACAAAAAGATTAAGAATTAGACAACTAAAGGCATATCGTAGCTAATAAAGTATACACAAACTAAGGTGAAACACATAGTAATATTACATGAATTTGGTGTTATCAACCACTCTAAGCTTATAACTTGTTTGTCCTCAAAAAAGACCGAAAGTCAAAGATCCTACAATAACATCCTAATTGAGCCTAATAATAAACCTCAAGATTAGAAAAATAGTTTCGATTCACAAGTTGTCTATGGCATGTTATTTTAGAATGAACCCTCATCATGAAAACAAACCTGCTAATGTAAGATCAGAGAACTACTAGACATATTTAAGTAATTTCACTACACTCCAACAAAATTTGTTGGGATGTAAACCATATATATAAGTATTAAAGCACAATAACTAGGGAAAATGAGAAAAATGATGAATACAAGTAATGCATTGTCATTAGGAATTCATGGAAACTAATCAATTACAAAACACCTCCCACTCAAATGAAAAAAATAAAAAGAAAAGACTTTAATTCTTCATGAGGTTCTTGATCTGCATCAGGCCGGTCCATGTGACAAACAACGGTCCCAACTATCCAAGCCAGTTGGCTCAAAGCAGCGAGATGATATTCTTGTACCGTGTTCGAACCAACTTTGCTATTAGAAAAGTCTCATTAGTCTCCTAGGGGTTCCCAAAAGACTCACTAATGAATTTTGGATAACACTACTATACATGGTATACCCGCGTTTGTGAGCACAATCATACACCCGTCGGGCTTCAACCTTAACTCTCCTAAAAAGGAAAAATAAAACACTCATACTTTTATTAACTCTCAGGCTTTTAACACTGCATTCTAATTAATTTGGAATATGTGCTAGGTATTTTTGGGATTTTTTAGATTTTTCGACGGTCAAACGTCTTTTGCTTATTTTTAATATTTTTGACTCAATCTAATGTGGGAAAGTATGATGATCATCATAATAAACACTCCATCTTAATCAAACTAAGAACTCATCATCACTCACTCAAACCTAGTGAAGATTTTTGTATGGTTTAAAAATCCTTAGAATATTATCAAATCCATGAAAACATCACTTGAAATTTTGATCTTACACTAGTTCCAGCAATTGAACACAAACCTTAGGTTCATCATTCATAATATAAAATAGGCGAACAAGTAATTTTAAAATATTGGTATCAACACATAATCTTAGAATTCATTGCCAAAATTGTAAAAAAGAATCAATGAGATGAATGAAACTAAAGGTCAAGCAAATATAATGATGATGGGGTGATTTAACACAAGATGAACACTAAACCTGACATGCATACAAAACATAGCCATAATTGTAGAAACTAAAAATTACCAACAAAGTCCTAAAAATGTAAAAATGAAAGAAAAAGATAGAAGAGATAGAAGGGTGTACTGCCTTAAATATTTGAGTGGAAAAACCTATATGAGTCTAGACACTCATGGCACAAGAAGGAAACATACTACAACTTGAATCAGTATGGTAGGAAGAAGAAAAATAAAAGGTGGTTGGTTGCCAAGTCTAGAGGTTGATGGTCTTTGGACTTGGCTTTGATCTTGACAAAAGCCTTTCAAAAGTTAATAGATCTTTTTCGTGGGTCAAAAATGTAAACATGTTTGTCTTGTCAAAGATATTAGACTTTAAATTTATACCCGAATTCAAGAGACGTCCATAACTCAATACAAAGTTTTTGTAGTAGTATGGGTCGAACATAGGGACAAGAAGAATTGCAAAATAAGAATGGGAGATCTTGGCTTAGTTTAGTCAAATCAAAGAGGTACAATTGTTATACAAGGAACACGTTTAATCTAATCAAGTAGTACATCTAAATTATAAAAGATAAAGAAGAAATAAAGATAATTATGCGAAGATAAAAGGAAAAACTTGGATTGAATTTGACCAATCAAACCAACCACAACCATGTAAAACCTTCTCTTCCAATTTATATATGTTCCTGACATATTTTGCAAATAGTCATGAAAGACATCCACTACTTCCTTCTCTCGAGATCCGAGTAAATTTCTATCCAAAGGTCTCTCTCGAGATGAGAATCAAAGGAACAAGTATGACTTCTATTACAATAACTCCTCACTCGAGGTCGATGGTTTCTAGACTTGACTTTAACCTTGGCAACAACCTTTCGACTTGTTAGTCTTACAACTACTTGATATTGATAGGAATAGGTGGGAAGCCTTAGAATCTGTTTTGAGATGTGAAATGTCCAGAAATAAATGCACGAAAAGTTGTAAGCAATGGAATTAATGCAGACGGGACCCAGCCCGTATTTGGCTGATCGAGCAGCAAGGTCGATACATGCTCGAATTAGAAAGTCGATATGTATTCGGAAGTCGACATACTTTCAGTGACGGATATCTTCGACAGGTTGACAGGTTGTTGGTTGTCGAGAGGCAACATTGACAAGTGACCATCGATCAAGATTGTTGACTGGTAGCTGCTGCTATTGCCTGGTCAGTACAGAGATGTGGTTGTTGAGGTACTGGTTGCCGACCTTGGCTGATGTGACATATTCATGTACAAACAAAAGGGTTAGGAGAGGAGTTGTGCCTTTTCTTTTGGTCGACAAGTTACCAAGTGATCAATAGCAGTATTTTTTTTCCATTACTGATTGCTTTATTAATTCAATTGCCTCGACGGGCTGATTTATCAATAGGACACCTTGATATCCTTGTATTAGTAAAAAAGGTCGACAACTTTGTAATTAACAAATACACGTCGACGACCTTGCATGGGTACATGGTCGATGGCCGTGCATGGGTGCATGATCGATGACTTAGTAACATTGCATCGTGGGCTGATTCGAAATATTCATGCATGTTGCCGATTCGATAATGCCGTTGAGTGATAAATATTCTCTCTCGTTCCTAATTTTGATTGGCAAGAGTTATATTTACTTTTCCACTTGGTCTATTCAATTAGTACGGCAACTTCCCAATCTGGTCAAGGACTTGAATTGGAGGCAACGTGAACATTCATGTCTTTCCTTGCTAGCACGCGGCAGACTTAATAAGAGAAACAATTGCAGGACGAACAAAACAATGAACCCAATTAATGCTTTGATTGAATAGGAAGAAGGACGACTCGTTGCCTAACCAATCTACTATCAATTAAGGCAAGCCATAAGTGAACGTAATTCCTTAAATAGAGTTAGAAAAGGCACATCTTCCTATAAATTACATTTCCGTCAGGTCAAATACAATAATGAGTTCCCATAATTTTCGAATAATATAAAATTGATGGATTGTTTCCTTTGATCGCCACAACTAATTTAATGGACACAAATAAATTTATTTTGCACTGCCAGCAAGCTAAAATCTGATTTTTTAAGCATTTGTATTTAGAAAAAGGACAATTGTGAAAAGACTAAGAATAAGACAATTAAAGACATATCATGCGTAATAAAGGTACAAAATTTAAGGTGAAACACATAATAATATTGTATCAATATGGGTGTTATCAACTACTCCAAGCTTATAACTCGCTTGTCCTTAAACAAGACTCAAACTCAAAGATCATAAATTAACATCCAATTTGAGTCGGAAAATAAACACTAAGATTAGGAAAAATAGTTTGAAATCACAAATTTTCCATGACATATTTTTCAAAATGAACCTCCACCATACAAACAAACTTGCTAATGTAGGATCAGAGAATAACCAACATATTTAAGTGATTTCATTACAGTCCAACAAGGTTCACAGGGATGTAAACCACATATATAAACATTAAAGCACAATCACTTAGGAAATCAAGAAAATGACGAATGTGAGTAGTCGGATGCTATCAGGAATTTATGTAAACTTATCAAGTACAAAACACCTGTCACTTATTCATTTCCTAATGTAAAAATTAAAGGAAAATACTCTAATGACTCATGAGATTCCTAATCTACGTGAGGCTGGTCCATGTAAGAAATAATGGTCCCTGCAGTACAAACCAAATGGCTCAAAGCAGTGAGATGATCTCCTTGTATTGTGCTTGAACTAACCCTACTACTGGGAAAGTCACATTAGTCTCATTGGGGTTTCTAAAAAACTCTCTAGTGAATTTTGGATGCCACTGTCAAAAACGGCATACACGCATTTGCGAGTGCAGTCTTACACCCACCGAGCATCATCCTTAACTCTCTTAAAAATAAGAAAAAATAAATTACTCACAGTTTTATTCACTCCTAGACTTTTAACATTGTTCTAATTGATTGGGCATGTGTGCTAGCTATTTTAAAATTATTTACTTTATTCAATTTTGAATTATTTTTGAGATGTTTAGGCAGCCAAACCTCTTTTATTTTTTTTATTTTTTTTGACTCAATCTGATGTGAGAAAGTATGAATACCATCATAGTAAATACTCCATTTTGATTAAACTCAAAAGTCATCATCGCTCACTCAAACCTTAATGAATATATTATACGATACAATAAATCCTTAGAAAATGTCAAATATGTGGAAACACCACAAGGAGTTTTGATCTTGCATTAGTTCTAACAATCATACACAACCCTTAGGTTCAAGATTCATAACACGAAATAGGCGAACAAGTAATTTTAATCTACGGGTAAGAATGCATAATCTTAGAATTTATCTCCAAAATTATAAAAAGGAATCAATGAGATGAATGAAGTTGAAGGTCTAGCATATATAATGATGACTAGGTGATTTAACACAACATGAGAATTAAACCTATCATTCATACCAACATAGCTACAAATCGGAAACTAAAAATCACACAACAAAGTCCTAAAAATATAAAAATGAAAGATAAAAATAGAAGAGATAGAAGGGCGTACTGCCCTACCATCCCAAGCTTAAAATTTTTGCTCGTCCTTAAGCAAATCCAAAATTAGGAGAGTAGGGACGGAGTGCATTGCAATCATCTGTCTCCCAAAGGAAAATGGGGTCTCCCAATGATACCAAAACTTGGATCCCAAATCCTAAGCTTTATGAGCAAAGTCACATGTGACTTGCAAATTTTATCTTCCATGTATGAATGTAAAGAGTAGTGGATCTTTCCAAGTTTAAAATAGGACACTGGAAATTCAAGGACCTGGTGACTTCATCTTTGTAATGATCTTGAAACAAACTCCTTAGCATAATATCCTCAAGATATCCTTCAAAGTAACGATCTTCATAGTCGGTCCCCATTATGTGAACACATGAAATGATGAAGGTAAGAGGTTTTGAATCTAGAAAATAATTATGTTCTTCACCCTCCTTCTCAAAGTCAGGATTTTTTTTGTATATCGAAGTTGAATATGGAACATCCAATCATCTTCTATAGGCCGAGAAATCTTAGGTAAATCAAATTGTGTAACCTTCACCCCAATCTTGTCACTGAGAAAGGGGATAGGATGTTTAATGAGTTGCAAACATTTTCTCAAAGTCTGTCAAAATTGCATCCCCCATACTAACATCACCCTCCAATAGGGATGAAGTTAAAGCATAAAATAGTGGTCATCACCTTCCCAAAATGTGTACTAATCATCATCCACATTAAATAAACTATACCATCCCAAAGTAGATGGTACTTTGGTAACAAAATGACAATCATCAACATATGGAGTGTCCCTCGGAGTTGGGACTGAAAGCATAGTGGACCGAATAAGTGAGTCATCAAACGGATCTATAGGGTGATACATGGCTTCTTGGTCATCCACAGGTATGTGAAAATCTCTGTCATCAACTTCCATGTAAGGATATTGTAAATCTTCAGCTAGCGGTTTCATTGTATCAAATGGGTGGAATGAAAGACTCTCCTAGATAGTAGAATGTTCACTAAAAATCCAATTGATCTGAATGGAGGATCGTAGTAGGAAGGCAAAATGGATTCCTCATTGGGACTATTATATGGGATATGATAGTTGAAGTCATCATACATGCAACCTGAATGTGGATCCGTTGTATACATTGTGGGTGCATTAGCAAAATGTTGTTTCCCAGCGTATATGAGGCTTCTATTGTAGGAAACAACCTCTGTTAATTCTTGAATCATGTGGTTTTGCCTCTGGGTTGTAGTTGAATATGGATCTACACTATCTTGAAAGTGAGATCACATGGCTAACTTGACTGAATCAATATTTTCTCTTGCATTTGGAGTTGCTCGCATAATATCATGGGTTGAAAACTCAACATGGGATGTTGGAGAAATAGAGGCAAGATTGAAAAATGATGATGCAGAAGATGTTGGTGGAGGTTGGTGCAAGGATACCAACTGAAGTGATTGATGCAAGGACACCAAATAAAGTGCATGGGTCTCTATGATCTGCCAACTGTCCTGCGTGTAGAAAAAGTTAAGGGTGCAAGTGGATAAGATGGTCTGTCTTAATGTCGCCAGATCCATAGCTGTAATCAAAACAAAGAAAAGTGAGAGATTTTTTTACAAAGGTTAGAAAAAATCTAATAAAAAATTAAAATTAAGAATTGAAACAAAATTACAAAACAAAACTAAAATAATAAACTAAGAAAAAATAACTCTACCAGAATGGAATCTCGATAGAATGAGGAGTACACTATCGAAATGGATCTCGGTAGGAAAAAATATTTATTTTTTGAAGAGAAATAGATAACAAGTTTAATGAGAAAAATAAGTTTTTTTTTATCAAAATATAGAAAGAAAAGAAAGAAAGAAAATTGTGTAATCAAGTCTATTACGAAACATAATAACACTGACTAATTTTAAGAATACTCAAAGTTCTTAGTGGTTGTCCATTGTCTTCCCCGTCAATGGTGCCAAAAGTTGATTTCTCCTTTACATGGGTCAAAAGTGTAAACACATTTGCCCAGTCAAAGATGTCAATCTTTAAATTTATACCCGACTTTACGATAAAAGATTTAGAGGGGGGGGGAGAATATACCTTTTGGTGCTTTAAAATTTATTTGAAAACTTAAAATAAGGAAGGGGGAGGAAATAGGGAAGCGACTTCAATGTAGAGTGGTTCCAACCTTTGAATCAAATGTTTTCAGTCCACTACCCAAATGTCTCCAATTGAGATTTTGAAAGTAGTTTATTTTATTTACCTCATAAGGATGTTACCACAAAATACAATCACCTTCCTTGAAGTAGCCTTCACCTAGAAGTAGCCTCAACTTCCTTGAAGCAACCTTCTTGAAGTAACCTCAAGCCCTTAGAGAAGCCTTAACCTCCTTGAAGTAGCTCCACCACCTTGAGATAGTATTCACCTAGAAGTAGCTTCAACCTCCTTTGAAGCAGCCTTCTTGAAGTAGCCTCAAGCAACCTTGGAGAAGCCTTCACCACCTTGAAGTAGCTCCACCTCCTTGAAATAGCCTTCACCTAGAAGTAGCTCCAACCTCCTTTGAAGCAGCCTTCTTGAAGTAACCTCAAGTGAACCCCCTCAGACAATCTCCAACACTTGGAGTAGTCAAGGCAAACAAATACAATATAAAGACAATAGATTGAAAGAAAGAAATTTCTTAACCATTGAAGTACAATGCTTTGATCCTATATCAAGTGTATAGATATCCTATCCACTTAAGATGGACGTGGATATATGTGGTGGCTAGGATATTGAATCTCTAGGACACAACTTTAGAGTACAAGAAAGAAGATAGCAAGTGACTCTCAACTATGTTGCTCTCTAGAATGGATGCTCAAATGTATCTTGTGTGTTTTGAGTGTCCTAAGGCCTCTCCTATTTATAGGAATGGTTTACAAATGATTAGGAATGTTGTATGAAGTCTCTAGAGTGTTCTTAGTGCTTAATTAGACGTTAGGTAGAAAGTAGTTGGGTTGCAACGGCTAAACTGTTTGTTAAATACAAAGTTTCCAGAACTTCTCTCGGTCGACAATATTATCAACCAGATGACTCTCGGTCCAAAAACTTGTTGACTGGATGACTGTGTTGGTTCAAATGACTCTAATGGCTATATGTCTTTCTTTCTCTTGTTTAAACCTATTACAAGGACAATATCTTGGTTGACAATATTGTCGATCAAAATTGACTCAGAACTAAAGATTTGCAAAGTTATTTCTTGGTTGTCTAAGTCTTCGATGAAGTGATTCTTGATCGACACAAAGGACTTTTTCTAAGGATTTACAATGTATGTGAGGTCCTATTGATGACTCATAGGAAACCCATCAACCCTAAAGTCTTCATGTCAGTGTAAGATAGGGTTTTGGATGGATAGGGAAAATCTAACGCTTGGTTTACATGATATCTAAGTACTTGTACATTATATACTTGTACAAGTTTCTACATTGAGTACAATAATGAAAATATTAAACATTTGAGTGCATCAATCTTCAACTATCCACATGGTGTGGTCTCCTCATCTTCTTGAACCCTAAAATACTCAATTAGCATAATATATCCACAAGGATGAAATGTTTGTCATCATCAAAATCGAGGGTATGCTAATGTCCAATTTAGCAAACAATCTCCCCCTTTTTGAAGATGGCAAACATTCCTAAAATAAAGAAAAATATTCAAAATGAAATGAGTTTTATACATGTGATATACCAGAGATGAATAGGTTCTTTGATCCCATAAAATGTATGCTAATATACCTAAAGAAATATGGAACACGATATCCATCTCTAAGGTAATTTAGCACCAATTAATGTCAAGACAAGAGATGAAAATCATGAAAACATTTAAACGATTTACTTTATTTTATTTCTCCCCCTTTGTCATTTCAAAAAGATAACCATATGTGTAAATCAGTAAGACTCCCCCTTAATTGATTACTCCTCCTTAATTGTTTACTTTTAAAAATGTCAAATTTAGCCACAATCAAAAAACCAATATTGATTTCTCAACCATTTACAAGGGATGTTAATCCCTAAAATGATATGAGATTCCTTTAGGCTCAAAATGAGGTTGATAAAAGTGTCTCTAGACAAAATATAAGGGATGTTAAGCCTATATTGGTATAGATAATCTAATTAAGATCAAGATCAAAAAGATATTGACATTATATCCAGGATTTTTGTGAATTCCCTGTTGGCTAAATGGACATCATCAAAATCCCTTTGTTTTGAAAATGACAAACATTTCATTTTTGTGGATCTAACGTGCTACTTGAGTATTGTAGGAATTAAGTAGATGACACAACTTTGGAAGATCTAAATGCTCATAATGTTTTAATTTCATGATTGTAATCAAATGTAAAAACTTGTACAAGTATATAATGTACAAGTACTTAGATATCATGAAAAGTAAGCGTTTAGATCTTCCCTAGCCATTCACACCACTTAGATAGGTCATCCCCTATAATAGTGTCACAACTACACACTCATACACACACTTAGTATTCATCTAGAACCACCAAAATAGAGACACTCTCGGTTGAACTCTTTGTCGACCGAAACAAGCTCAGTCGAACAACTTCTTGACCGAGAGTCTCCCGGGTTATTTCTTCGAATAGGTTCTATAGCCGTTAGACATAGCAGACAAGGTAGTTGGGAGTTGGAATCGAACGTTATATACACTTACTCCAGTCTGTCCCTCAATGGACAAAAACTTCGACCGACAGACTCTCGGTCGACAAAGTTCTCGACCCAGAAGAACTCTGTCTGCACTTTTCAGAATTAATAACCTAGCCATTGCTAAAGCAATTAGTGGATACCTAACTGCTAGTTGAGCACTTACAACCCCCTAGAAAGTGTCTAGAACATCTTTAAGCATTCATAGGCCATTCCTATAAATAGGACATGCCTTAGGACACCCAAAACACACTTGTGCAATACTTGAGCATACATATTTGCAATTGGCAATCCTTTCTTGTGAGCAATTGAGCAACTTCTACACTTGCTAATATTTCCCATTGCTACAAGCTCATGTCCTATAGGCTAGAATCTCCTTTCCACCATACATACACTTTCAAACACATTGGTTAGGAGATCAAAACGCATGATATAGGAAATCAAGCCTTGTGCTACAACGGTAATTGTAATTTCCAATTTCCCTTCTTGTTCCTTCTTATTTCTTGTACTCTCCTTGCTATTCCAAGGGTTGGAGGCTGCAGATTAGAGAGGGTGCTATCTTCTCAGGTGGAGAAGGGTCTTCTTGGAGGAGAAGGTGGACTTTGGACTACTTCTAGAAGGTCTCAACGGAAAGCTACTTCAAGGAGGAAGGCTACTTCAAGGGAGAGCTTGAAGTTACTTCAAGTGAATGATGCTTCAAAGTTGGTGAGACAACTTCTGGGTGAAGGCTGTACAAAGGGTTTGGGAAGGTAGTTGTATTTTATGTAACATCCTTGTGAGGTAATAAAATACAGGTGCTTTCAAATCCCAATTGGAAATAATTGGGTAGTGGACTGACTCCCTTAGTATTTGCTAAGGGTGGAACCACTCTAAACCCCGTGTCTCCTTCTTCAACATCTTGTGGTTGATTTTTTGAATTATTATTTGTTAAAATATTTATAAAACCCTATTCACCCCCCTCTAGTGGTTTTTCATTTGATATCAGAGCAGGCTTCAAGGAGCTCTAATTGAGTCTTGAAGAATGGAGGGTGGTGGTGTCTACAACCGTAAGCGAAGGAGAAGCTTGGACCAATCTTCAACAAGCTATAATTGGTGCTTAGGAACAAGACACACAACACCTAGCTGTCCATGGAGGTTAAAGAAGGAAGATGTGCATAAAGAATGCCTTATTGCTACAATGAGTGAAGAAGAAGAAGAGGTAAGCCTTTTTTATTTATCTAAAGAAGAGTTAATTGCTAGCCTTCGAGAGACACATGATAAGTATATTGAGTGCAAGAAGAAATTAAAGAAATCTAATAAAGCAAATGATGAGTTACATGCTAAACTTCTTGCTCTCACATCTAAAAATGAAGATTTGTATGCTAAATTAAATGATCTTGGATTTGAAAAGGATAGTATTATTTCTGAAAATAGTACTTTGAAATCATCTCTAAGTGATTGTAATGTGAAGATTTTTACTCTAGAAAAAAATTTGATATTCTTTCTCAAGAAAAGGTTGGACTGCTTGCAAAGTTAAATGATTTTCAAACTCAACCTATCCTATGCACTCATTTAGATTATGATACTATTATGAAAGAAAGAGATTCTTCATTATCTAATCTAGATCAAGTAAAGTTAGATATCAAAAAGAGAATGGATGAGATTGCTAAGTTACAACAAGAAGTTAGTAGCTTAAGAAACAATGATGTTCTTGATAAGATCTTAAATGATTCTCATGGTCAAATTGGAAGGAGAGGACTAGGTTACAAGCATAAAGGAAAATCCTATCAAAAACCTAGTGGGGGAAGGACACAAGTGCCAAAGACTCAATCTATGTATGTAACAAAAGGCAAGTATACATATGTACCTAAGAACAATCTAGATCAAACTCATAAAAAGAGAAATGAGACTGATTCTATATGTTGCCATTATTGTTTGTGTCTTGGACATTATTCCTTCTCATGTCCTTATAAGAAAAAGGATGTTGAGTTGGTATGGGTTCCAAAACCCCCAAACTAAATAAATTAAATTAAGTTGAGATATGACCAAAGACTCTAAATTATATATCTTTATGTCTATCTCAACTTAACATAATGAGATAACAAATTGATTCAAGTAATTAAAATTTCTAACTTGAAAATACATATTTTTAAATAAACATGCAGAGACACATCTTTAATAACTTGTTTTAGTTTGGGTTCCTAAAACCTAGAGATTTGATTATGATTAGTTGAGATTTGACTTAAATATTACTTTGATACTTAAATGTTTTATCTCAACTAAATTGAGTTTTAAATTGCATAATTGAATTGGAAGTGATCTATGTTTTACTTGGAAATAACTACTGAAAATAGTACAGAAACAATCTCAGTCGACAAAATCTTCGACCGAGACAATGTTGGTCGAGAAATTGGTCGACCGATATGATTTCTGCCTTAAATCTGTATTTTTTATGGAGAAACGGTAACATTCTCAATTGAGAAAGTTCTCGACCAAGATAATGTCAGTCGAGAACTTTGTCGACCGAGTGAAACTCTGACATAACTGTTTAATAAAAACAAGACACTTCAATTGTAGTCAACTTAAGTATGTAATGAACTTTACATATTCTTGTGCTTTAAATATTTGAATGATCCTAATCAAAAGGAAGAATATATGAGCATCAAAACTTAATACTTTTCATGATTAAATTGTATGTATCAAATATACAAGAAAAAAAGATTGATTTTACTAAAATTGCTACAAAAACGTTACTTGCAAAGAAAAATGATGTTGATCTATACTCTTACTACAAGTAGACATGCTCTACTACAAAAATAAGTCATATATCTTGGAGAAAAATCTCAAATCACATATTGATAATTTGAATCATGATCTATATGATATCTTTATCATGCTATAAATTTACTAATTATATGATCAAAACTATATGCAAATAGAAACCAGAAATGCTCTCTTAAAATCAATGCACACATTGTAAAGCCCTAAATTGCTACTGAAATGATTAAGCATGTTCATGGCTTGTCTTAAAACTGAAAATTATGAACCATGTTGGTTTAATCAAGGAAATTACTGTTTTATCATAATCCACATGGTTTTTCCTAAGTATTCCTTGGTCTATATATATAAAAACCATGAAATTTGCTTTCATGAAATTTGTCTTGAAATTTGCTTTTAAATGATCATTGTATTTCTTAAAATTATGGATATGATTTTATTGTTCTATCATGATCATTATGTTCCATCTTTTACTTGGTTTGCCTAAAATAATCTTTGATCTATATATACAAACCATGAATGGATATTGTTTTCAAAATGACCATTGTGATTCAGCTCATTACATATAAAGATGATGTTATCATTGAAAATGCCATTTTTCATAACAATAAAACTCTATGGCACAAATGCATCTTGACATGATAGATAATGATTAGCGTGTGCATGGCTTGTATCATCCCGTGTAATAAATGAATGATTTTTGCTAGATGACACTATGACAAGCTAAATAGTTTGTTTCTTAGAGCAAGAATATTAATGTCTTATCTAGTTGTTTGTTCTAAGTAATCAAAAGTAAAATCTTGATTTTAAGAACTTGAGTTCTGTGAGATATAAAACTTGTTCTTAATTTATACTCAAGGATGAGTAATTGTAAAGAGTTAATCTAAAAATAAGTTTAAAATAAGAGACTTGTTTAGAATAAAGAGCTATTTTAATGTTACATTTAAAATCTATTATAACCAAATCAAGAGCAAGGTATTAAATTCATATATTTCTTAAAATTCTACACATGATTGCTCTTAGGATATAATTTTGCATCATGGTGGCAACATGACTTATGGAAATTTCTATTGATGCAAATAATCTTGCTTATAAATAAATGATTGAAAGCTACATTCTTTCTATGGTTGAACATGTTGTAGATGTAGTTCAATTGCCTTTTTGCAAGAAGAACAATCACTGTGGATATCGAAATTCCTTATTTCATGAAGAACATACATTCTGAAAATTTGCTTAGGATATAACTTGCTCTAAGAAAATCAAGAACAAAGACTTCATTGTGATTCCTATATTAAGTTTTCAATTGATAAAACTTCTTTAAAAT
Source organism: Alisma plantago-aquatica (assembly GCA_963693085.1). Classification (NCBI taxonomy): domain Eukaryota; kingdom Viridiplantae; phylum Streptophyta; class Magnoliopsida; order Alismatales; family Alismataceae; genus Alisma; species Alisma plantago-aquatica. The sequence goes on from OY856411.1 coordinate 1,272,634,026, forward strand.
AGGTATCACTCAAAGTGCTTCAAATTGATATACATTTGATCATATTACATAAAGACTTTATGTTTCACATATTTTAACATTAATGTGTAACTCAATGAGAGTGCTTAAACTGTAAATTTGCAGAAAATGCCTCTCAGTTGAAATAAAGTTTGACTGAGGGGCACCCTGGTCGAAGTCAAGGTCGACCTAAAATAAGCTTGACCAAATGCTTATTTGTAAATCATTTTCTTGCAATCATTCTTAGTGTATTGAAAATAAGACTTTAGTGCATAACTCTCATAAAAGGTTAATTTATTATAATCTAATGCTTATTATGACGTTAGAATCTTTAAATTATCTTGATTATAAGATTAAGGGGGAGTTCACAAAAACTTTGTAAACATCTTAAAGAAAATTTGAAACAAGCTATGACCTTAGTATTTTTAAGGTAGTCTTGGCTATGAAAATAAAGGAGCCTACACTATTCATGAATGTGATATATCTTGTTCTTAATGGAGTTCTCTAAACAAATTTGGGCTTAACATCCCGTGTATTTGGTTAGAGATACATTCATGTACTGTAAGCTTAAAGGATTCTCATATCATTTCAAGACTTAACATCCTTTGCAAATGATTGAGAAATAAATTGTGGCTAAATTTGACAACACATGGTTTGCATTCATATTAATCCCTTTCTTTTAACACGGAATATCTTCTTAAGGGGGAGCATAGCAATAAAATTAAGGGAGAATAATAACAGTGATACTTAATGATTATCTTGGTTATATTTTTGAAATGACAAAGGGGGAGAAATAATATAAAATCAAAAATATAAAATAAAATGTGAGTTTCATAATCTCTCGGCCAGTACACACTTGTAAACAAGAGAATGGCTACCAAAGGTAAACTCATATGATTTATATTTCCTTATTTTATATTTTGGAAATGTTTGTCATCTTCAAAAAGGGGGAGATTGTTGGCTAAATGGACATCATCAAAATCCCTTTGTTTTGAAAATGATAAACATTTCATTTTTGTGGATCTAACGTGCTACTTGAGTATTGCAGGAATTAAGTGGATGACACAACTTTAGAAGATCTAAATGCTCACAATGTTTTAATTTCATGATTGTAATCAAATGTAAAAACTTGTACAAGTATATAATGTACAAGTATTTAGATATCATATAAATCAAGCATTTAGATCTTCCCTAGCCATTCACAACACTTAGATAGGTCATCCCCTATAATAGTGTCACAACTGCACACTCATACACACACTTAGTATTCATCTAGATCTACCAAAATAGAGACACTCTCGGTCGAACTCTTTGTCGGCCGAGACAAGCTCGGTCCAACAACTTCTCGATCGAGAGTCTCCCGAGTTATTTCTTCTAATAGGTTCTACAACCATTAGACACAGCAGACAAGGTAGTTGGGAGTTGGAATTGAATGTTATATACACTTGCTCCAGACTGTCCCTTAGTCGACAAAAACTTCGACCGATGGACTCTCGTTCGACAAACTTCTCGACCGAGAAGAACTCTATCTGCACTTTTTAGAATTAATAAACTAGCCATTGCTAAAGCAATTAATGGATACCTAACGGCTAGTTGAGAACTTAGAACCTCATAGAAAATGTCTAGAACCTCCTTAAGCATTCATAGGCCATTCCTATAAATAGGACATGCCTTAGGACACCCAAAACATACTTGTGCAATACTTGAGCGTACATACTTGCAATTGGCAATCCTTTCTTGTGAGTAATTGAGCAACTTCTACACTTGTTAATCTTTCCGATTGCTACAAACTTGTGTCCTATAGGCTAGAATATCCTTCCCACCATACTTACACTTTCACACACATTGGTTAGGAGATCAAAATGCTTGATATAGGAAATCAAGCCTTGTGCTACAACGGTAATTGTAATTTCTATTTTCCCTTCTTGTTCCTTCTTATTGCTTGTACTCTCCTTGCTAATCCTAGGGTTGGAGGCTACAGATTGGAGAGGGTATTATCTTCTCAGGTGGAGAAGGGTCTTCTCAGAGGAGAAGGTGGACTTTGGACTACTTCTAGAAGGTCTCAACGGGAAGCTACTTCAAGGAGGAAGGCTACTTCAAGGGGGAGCTTGAAGTTACTTCAAGTGAAGGCTGCTTCAAAGTTGGTGAGATGACTTCAGGGTGAAGGCTGTCCAAAGGGTTTGGGAAGGTAGTTGTATTTTATGTAACATCCTTGCGAGGTAATAAAATATAGGTGCTTTCAAATCCCAATTGGAAACAATTGGGTAGTGGACCGACTCCCTTAGTATTTTCTAAGGGTGGAACCACTCTAAACCCTGTGTCTCCTTCTTCAACATATTTATGGTTGATAATTTGAATTATTATATGTTAAAATATTTATAAAACCCTATTCACCCCCTTCTAGTGGTTTTTTACTCCCCCTTAATCTCATAAAAAAGTGAGCTCACAAATGATTAATTAGTTCAAATAATAATCAACTTTAAAATTAGTTGATCAAATAAGACTATGAATCAATTTTTATTATCTTTAAGCAATCTTATTTCTTGCACTATATTGATTTTGAAATATTTCTCATGATGAGAAAATTACAAGTTTGATATACCAATGTTGGGTGCAAGTGAATAATTTGATTTAAAAATAAGTATTTCTATCAGGCTTTTTTTTGGTCGACCATGACTTTGATCGGGGCACCCCTCGATCGAACTCCTTGTCAGTCGAGAGATAGTTTTGCAGAATTTCAGAATCTACAGTTTATCTAAAATGATTTAAGATATATCATTTTAATGTTATCATAAGTAACCAATCAGTTTTCTTTTATGCATATTCAATCTTGTTTAAAGTTATGGGTTAAGCAACATTGGTTTCCCCCTTTATGGATATATTAACAAAACAATGTTTACATCCATTTGAAGAGTTTGATGTCCTTATGAGTGGCTAGAGCTAACATATGAATGGCCTGAAGTCTAGCCGTGGATGCATAAGTCATATCAAATTTTGTTTTATCTCATTATATCCTAGCTTTAGTTTGTTTCTTCATGTCCATTTAATTCCAACAAATGTTTTGCTTTTAGATCTAGGAACTAAATCTTATTTATTATTCTTGGTAAACAATTGTCCAATAATCAAATCTTTTAGGATATATGATTAAGCCTTGGATATAATAATCTTCGTATATATATATATATATATATATATATATATATTGATGTAGACTTATAAATCCTAGATGCTTTGCTAGATGTGGAATATTCCAAGACAAATCCCTTTTGTGTCTTAAGACCAAATTCATCTTTTTTTGAAGAGAAGACAACATCCTTTGTTGAAGGTAAAATTCACATAGGACCAAATAAATTTATCTGAATGAGTTTTCATGAGAAAAGTTTTAGTTTTGAAAAGAGATCTTATTTTTGTTGGCCTAAATCTCATATTTATCACAAGAATTTAGGTAGTGATTGTATTCTAAGAAATTTTCTTGTATCAACAATCTTTTATGCCATAAACAATTCATTGTTTGCAAATAGTGTCCATAGAGTTAAGAGGTTTACAATTACTTTTACTTTGTCAACAACTTTAATGTATTCCTATGAATCATAACCATTATCATAGAACTTATGATGTATTTCTTTGATATATACCACAATTTAAATTGTACCAACATCACCTATGCCAATAGTTTTTCCTTGAAAAGTTTCTTCAAATGTGGCCAATAATTTTACCTTTTCTCCAAGTGTATGAAAATCTTCTTGTTTCTGATCATATGTTTGTAGAGAGATTTCCATAGACCATCCAAACCTGCAAAGTATGAATATTTTTGTACTCATGTGATGGTCCTTTGGTTAGGAGCATTACTATAAATGTTTTATTATTTCAAATATTTAGAACAATCTAATATGAAGAGTCTATTACATATTTGAGTCACCAAAGTTAATAGTAAGAGAATGGTTTTATTTAATAAACAATTCTAACAGAACCACTTTCGGTCGAATTTTTTCTTCGATCGGAGGAATTTCTCAGTCGATTTTTTGTCGACCGAGATGAACATCCGTAGATTTACCAGTGAAAAGAGAACTACCTTCATTTGAACTTTTTCTCGACCAGAAGAGATCTCATTCAAACTATTTATCGACCGAGATAAAGTTCTGTACATTTTTAGTAAATTCAACATTTCTAATGTAAACAAGTCATGCTATTATTTTTGTATAGCACAAGTAAGCATCAAAACATATAAGAATAAACAAGTTAAAGTTTATTTTAGTTGAGACAAGACATTATGAATTTCAAAATGAAGTTTAGTTCAAATCTCAACGAAGTGTCCAACATTTCTAAGTTGGAGGTTTTGGAACCCAAACTAAATCCTTGTTCTTATTTTTCTTGTAATTACATGAAAATGAACAATATCCAAGATGTAAACAGTCATGACAACAAATAAAATCAATTTCATTTCTCTTCTTAACATTTTGGCTATGTGCTAGATTGTCTTTGGGTACATACGTGATCTTTGATTTGGGTTTTTGTGTTTTTCTAGTTCTAGCCTTTTGAAAAGATTTCTCATTACGTAAATTGCCTAGACCTCTTCTTCTTTTTTGTCCAAAATATTTTCCCAAGATTTTATCAAGAATATTATTACTCTTTAGACTATCAACATGTTTTTGTAACTTAGTAATTTCATCAATTTTCTTTGCAATATGTAGTTTTACTTGATCTAAACTTCGAAGCAAAGAATATCTTTCTCTTATGATGATAGCATAATTAAAATGAGAACATAGAATGGGTTGAGCTTGTATTATTCATCTTAGCAAGCAATTCAACTTTTTCTTGAGAAATAAGATTATTGTTACTTTCTAGAGCAAGCAACTTGATATTGTAATCATTAATAGATGATTTCAAAGTATCTTTTTTAGACATAAGGCTTGCTTTTTCAAAATTAAGATCATTCAATTTAGCATACAAATCATTATTCATTTTTGTAAGATTCTTTAACTTCCTTTTAAAATCAACATATTTATCATGTAGTTCGTTGATAGTAGTGACTAGCTCTTCTTTAGATAAATCATGAAAACCTACCCCATTTTCTTCTTCATTGATTGTTGCAATGAAACAACTTACATTGTCTTCTTTAGTCATGAGACATTCTACTTCTTCTTTTCCACTGTCATTATCATCTCTTGAATCATCCCAAGCTGCTTTGTAGGCCTTTTCTTTCTTCTTGAGAGAGAATTTATTTCCCTTCTTGACTTTAGGACACTCAATTTTTAAATGTCCCTTCTTCCCACATTCAAAGAACCTAAGGGAAGAGGATGAAGAAACACAAGAATTTTTGTTAGATTTCAATCTTCTATATTGCTTACCATTTACAATGAGTGTATCCTCTTCATTTTTCTCTCCACTTGTCTCATCACTTTCTTGAGTGATGACGTGTGCTTTGGTTGATGCTTTAAATGCTATGTCATTCTTTGTTCACTTTTGAAGCTCCAACTCCAATCTTTGTTCTTCTTCAAGAGTAACTTCATGAGTTTCTAAATTTCTGATGAGTTACTCCATTCTCGACGTGGTAAGGTCATTGGCTTCTTCAATGGTAGTCACTTTTGGCTTGTACTTCAGAGGAAAGGATCTAAGAATCTTGAATATTTGATCTTCCTCACTTGCATACTTAGACAAGGCACTCAAGCTGTTAACAATAGAAGAAAACCTTGTATACATTTCACTAATAGACTCATTAGGTTGTTGTAACATATCGAAACTTGTTTTTTTTTGCAATTTAACCCATTTTCAAGCTTTTCATTTCCTTCATATTCTTTTTGACCTTTTCCCTAAATTTTCCTATCTTTTCTATCCTCTTTGTCCTTAATGTTGAAATTGAGAAATACTTAGTGGTTTGAATTATATTTGACTCATATTTATTACTATGAACGGGTTTGTGCACAAATACCTCAATTAGTGTTTTAATTAGTTTAATAATGCAAAATGAACATTAATGAGAGGCAATTAGTATATTATATTAATTTAGAGTTTTTATGGCTTTTGGGACAAGGAATGCGAAATAAAGTGGTATTGAGTTAGTTAATGAGAGAATAATCCTCTTTTCCTTTCTCTCTCCGAGGTTGAAATAAAGCTTATAAGAGAATAATGTTGTGAGATATGACACTTGGAATCAATATATGTTTCCTATCATGAATATTCACTAAAAGATTTAATTAGAAAACCTTTTCATATTAATTAACCCTATTTAATACATTAGTATATATATTAATGGCCAATATAGTGGTTAAGGGTCACATCTTGTGTAAAACGAAAATATAACTGTATAACATAATTCTAGACATTAATATTAGTATATGATCCAAATTTGAGGTCATTTGACCCATGTTTGGCCCTCCAAATGAATTAAATGTGTTTCTTATTAGTGTAACTATAGTTTTTAATGCGATTTCATTAATGTGAGCAATTAACCTATAGTTTGGTTTCATTTTCACTGTCACATGCTACATCTACTATTTCCATTACATGCACGCTATTCGATGGCCAGTATTAAATTATCCAAAAATCTAAACCGATCGAACGATCAGATCATCATATTCTTCATCTATTACTCCTGTGAGTTAGAAGCCGTTTCACAGGCTTTGATTCCCCGAATTCATTCTCCCTCAGTTCCCGATGCTTTCACAAATTTTCTACGTCAACGGTTTTGTCTCTCTATCCAATTTTGAATGAGCTATCACTTACCCTCCCCCGTGGATTGTGGACAAAACACCCAAAATGGGCTCCTCACTGTTCGCCACCCCAGATCTGAAGACTCCACCATAGCCCCTCCTTCACCTATTTAAAGGACCCTAAGGCATCAGAAGACTATAATCATTCCTCCTTGTCCAATTTTACTTGTTCTAGTCCCAACCTCTCAGACTTGCTCACTCCTCATCTTTGACGATAGACACCTTGACCCGACCCTAGGCGCTGCCTTAGACAAATTGGTCCTCTGGTGAGCATCTATGAACCCTACATGATAACCCCCTACTATCGGTTCATCATGCCTTCCCCGAGGTGTCATTCCCTATAGCCTGACATGTGGACCTCATTGACACCCATTTCTTTGGCCATCCAATGGCCTCCAATCACATTGTTTATATCAATGACCTAACCTCGAATCCATGAGTGTGTTTGAGACCTTGGTTTTTGTCTTCGTTGTGTTTTTATGAGGATTTTTGAGTTTTGAAGTTTCCTCCCTTGTTCCCCCTTGCGGTGGGGTGATCTTGAGCTTTGATGCTTCCCTGACACTGAGTTCTATTTCTATGGGCTCGGGTTGGAGTGAGTAAGTCTCCAGCAATATCAGTTCCCGCAAACGATCTTTTTTTTGGAATTTTGATTACTAATCCTCCCCTGCATATAGAGAGCACTCGTCATCGATGTGAGGGGGAGATCCCAGGTCATCAAATGACCTTAGCATCCCCTCCGTGTCGATTGAACGATTAATCTTGCAAGGGCATTTGTGTCTTTTCATATCCTGGTGGTTCTTTGACCGCAGATCCACAGTGGCAAGTCCTCTCGCTAGATGGTCAGCTCGGATAGGTCCACCTCAGTTGGGCCTGAGATCCCGGTGGATAAAAAGGGTACTTTTGTGGCATTTCCCTATTTTCTAATTGGTCAGTTTTTGGAAATTCATAGAAAATCAATGCTTTATCAGAAAAATATGTATAAATAGTCAATGGAAAGCATTTTTTGAGTAGGATATGATTCTAACGTTTTTGTGTAATCTTTTGCATCCCTATTTTGACGTTTATTAGAAACACTATTTTAATTATATAAAAATCCCTAAAATTGATACTTAATTCATTTTAACTCCAAATTTAATAAATAAATATGTTTTCTTAATCAGAAGAATCCAAGTGATCAAATGGTACAAGTTTTGAGTCCTAAATTGGTGGTTTTCATAGAAGGCCCAAAATTAGGGTTTTACTTACACTTTATGATATATGAAACCCTAACACATACATATATATTGTAATTAGGTTAAAGAGGTCTTGCATACAACCAAGTTGGTGAAAGGAATAATTAGGACTCTACATTAAGGTATGTGCAATCCTATTTATGTATGTGTATATGTGAACCTATTTATGCATGAGTGTGTACACTTGGTCCTTCATTTGGGCATTTTGATATCCAACCCTAATCTTTCCAATGAGGCATAGTCTTAGCCTTTAATCTTATCATTGCCTTCATGTGGCACCTTTACTCTAATTACTTCATAGGTTTTGAACCCCACTACTATATTGCTTTTTTTTCTACTCTGCCAATTTAATTTACTCAACACGATGAATTATTGACTAAATAACTAATGTAGTGTACAAGTGTACAACCACCCATAGTTGGGCATGTGTTATTTTTCCCAGGGAAATGTGATTACTCTCCCCATTTTTATATATATTTAGGTGTTTGGGAATGTGTTACTCTCCCTCACCTATTGGTTGAGGTTAGGTAGGTGCCTCAACCCTATATTAATTTTTGTAGTCATATTAATATTCATGCATGAAACTTTATTATTATTTATCATGGCAGACTTCTTATTTATTACATGACTCATACTTTTCACCCTCTTAGCATAGTAAATCATTATCATGCAATATTTTGGTTTATAATTATCCTTATTCCTTTAATTGACACATACCTTATTTATCCTCTTGGTGGGTGAATCCCAACAATCCAAGTTTAGGATCAGAGTGTGTAGCAGGAGCATGATGGACCAACCTAAGATTTTTTTTTGATGAACCCAACGTGCCTCTTCATTACTATATCAAAAATTGATATGTACAATGCCTATGAGGAAACCTACCATATAGGCAAAGCAGGACAAAAAAATTTGAAACAAAACTATCAATAGAAAGGAACTGTCTATACATGTTAGCTATAAAGGCTTTTTGTTCCAACAAAGCAGTAACCCAAATATCTCTAGGCTTCTTCTTTGATATGCCAAATATACACACATTCCTCTCCAGCCATATGTTTTATAAAACCAGACCCGCGGCAATCTTCCCTTCCTTCTTCACACGAAGAAGATCCTGCATCATCCATGGTTTAGCATCATAATCAACCTTGAAGAATTTCCAAATGTCATGACTAAAAGGACAGTTGAAGAAAAGATGGCATATATCCTCCCCTTCTTGTTGACACAATACACACCTTGCAGTAAGAGAGTAACCAAATTTCTTTAAATACTCACAAGTAGGAATCTTGTTTAGAAAACACTTCCAGAGAAAACATGAGCATCTTTTTGGGAAATTACCTTTCCAAATTCAATTAGACCATCTAGTCATAGGGTTCCTCCTTCTCGCTAACTCCCAACCATCCATTATTTTGAAAGAATTTCTGCCTTGGAACTTCAAATGACTAGCCTTCTCACTAAGTGGATCCATAACACAGAGCAAACATTGGATCACATTACCGCCTCTAATATCAGGAATCTTCCATTGTTTATATAGCACACAAGAGATAATTTTACAGTTGGGACCTTTGCTCATCCTTAAAACCAGTTGATTATCACAAAGATCAATCAAAGCATTCTTTTTAGGGAGCCATGAGTCCTTCCAGAATTTTTTTTTTGCACCATTTCCAACAAAAAGATCGATATAGCTCTTCAAATAATTACTTGAATCAAGGATTCTCCTCCACACCCAAGATGAGTTGGATTTACACCCAACTGACCAAATAGATCCATGCTTAATATATCATTCTTGTAGCCACTTGACCCACAATGATTCTTTATTGTTAGCTACATCCACATGTTTTTAAGAAGTTCAGCCTTAGACCAATCTTCCACCAAACAAATCCCTAAGCCACCTTCCACTTTAGGTTTACAAATCACCTCCCATGAAACCATATGTAGGTGATTTTGATTATCATATTCATTCCAAATGAAATTCCTCATAAGTGTTTCAATCTCCGGAATAACTGTCTTTGGAAGAGGGAAGGTCGAAGACCAAAAAACATGGTAAGTAGTCAATGTAGAAATAACTAATTCAACATGTCCTGTAGAAGATAGTAGTTTTCCCTTCTAAGAGTCCAGTTTCCTCTTAATCTTATCTATAATGGGTGAACACATAGATTTAGTGAGGCACTCAGTGAAGAGAGGGGGTCAAAGATATTTGACAGGAAAAGGCACCACCTCAATACCAAAGATATTAGCAATAACATCATCTATGCCTACTACCCCTTTACTAAGAAACAAATGACTCTTAGAGTTGTTGAGTTTCAAGCCAGAAACAAAGAAAAACGTCTTCAAGACATCAACAACATATCGAGCATTTGGAACATCAGCTCTAGCAAACAAGAGAAGATCATCCGCAAAGATAACGTGGGAAATACCAAAATTCTCAGAAGCCCTCATGGGAAGAACCAACCCTTTTTTAACAAAAGATTCCATAATGGATGAAAAGCCTTGCATTGTAATGAAGAAGAGATAAGGGGCCAAGGGGTATCCTTGTCTCACCCCATTTGTAGATTCAAAACATATATAAGGTGAACCATTAATCAATACTTAAATTGAAGCCGACTTGAAGCAGACCTGTATCCAATCTAGCCAACAAGGAGGAAACCTCATCTTTTCCATGAGAAAAAAGCATATAGTCTCTTCTAACTTTATTGTATTCTTTAGAGAGATCCACTTTGACACACATTGTATGAAAGCCATTAGACATAGAAAAAGAGCTCAACAACTCATTTTCCAAGAGAATGTCATCCCCAATGACTCTACCTTTAATGAATGCCACTTGGTTTTTATCAATCAGAACAGGGAAAATATCTTACAACCTATTTGCAAGTATCTTGGTGATAATCTTAAACATCAAGTTACAGAGTGAAATGGGACAGAATTCCTTCATATTAGTGGCTCCAAGAATCTTGGGTATGAGAGTTGTAAAAGATCTATTACACTCCCTCAGTAACTTCCCTGATTAAAAAAAAATTAAGGATAGATCTACTAATATCCTAACCAATAATAGGCCAACAAGTCTTAAAAAACATCCCATTAAAACTGTCGGGCCCAAGAGGCTTTGCAACATTCAGATAATGACCAACTCCACATCTTCATTAGTCACCCATTCTCTTAATTTCATAACTTGTGTATCAGACAGAGTGGGAAGTACCCACGACTCATACCAAGAAACATAGTTAGAGGGGGAAGAGTTGAAAATCGACTTATAGTAATTCACAATATGTTGAAATAGCAGATGGTTCATTAATCACTCTGTCATCATCATGCAAAATATGAATACCATTGTAAATTCTCCTTGTTTTAAGAGAGGCATAAAAAAGTTGACCAAATACTTCCTCTTCCAAATAGCTTTATTAACATCCTTCCTCATATCAACTAAAGAGCATTGAAGACCATGGTCATCCGAGTGTGCATCAACCCTATTTTTGCAAAACCAGATCTTTAGCTTCCAAATCTTTTGCCTTTAATGATAAATTACCCACACAATCGTTTTTCCATTTAAGTAAAGCTTCTTTCACAACAAACAACTTTCTATACACTTTAAACATAGGAGCCCCTACAGGAGAAGGCCCATGCCACACTTCCTTCACAACATTAAGAAAACCCGATTGAGTAACCTAGGAGTTTATGAAATGAAAAGGCACATTTCTCTTCTTAGAGGTCTGAAGATGAATAACAATGACAAGGTGATCACTATTAAGATTGGAGATGAACTCTCCCCACATGGAAGGAAATAAACTCAGAAAATTGAGATTATAAAATGCTCTATCTATTTTTGAGAAAGTGATGA